>CM076575.1:1918072376-1918645730 GCA_034641835.2 Pinus albicaulis
AATAACTTATGTTTTTCGCATTGAGACGCCAAAAACACGTAGGTAATTAGACAAAGTAAGTTCCCTGAGTCCACACATGCTTAGCTAAATTTTTTCATTTTTTTCCTAGTTTAAAGTCTTTAATTTTAGTTCAATTTTTGGCACTAGGATTCGGGACTAGGATTTAATTGTCCTTAGAAAGAAATTAATTTCTGTTGCATTTTTACCCTTGGGTGACCCTGAGCAAGAATATGAAAAATATCTACTGATAATTTTTTATCTTCCTTTTGTTGATCATTTAGATTAACTAGGCAACATTGTAAGCGGCCCATATCCACACATGTTTTTCTTTTGAGAAAGGAACAACCAAACGTAGCTTAATAGGGGACTTGAAAAGGATCACCACATATCCACATGTTAAAACTATGTGATTGTTCACCTCTTGCTCACACACTTTTACAAATTAAGTGAATCAAAGCCACCCTAAAACTAGCTTAACTAAACTCATTAAACTCTCCCCATGAGGGCCACAAGAGAATTTATAGTTTAAGTTAGGACCAAGGGGGTAGGCATCCAATAAGATGCCTTGGTCAGTTTACATATTGAAATATAGAAGTTTAATTTTTGGGGAACTTTTAAATCCATTTATCCACGTTTTAGTTCCCAAATCCACCTTAGGCTAAAATAAGGCAGAAAAAGGACAACACCAAACCACGCTTAGCCTCGTAGCTAGCCCTACGAGGACAGGAGAGGGCTCTCTCCGGGTCAATCTCAATGAAAATATTCAAAGGGGCTTGAGATGAATAAAACAAAAACTTATATTAGGCTAGATAAACAAATAGGAGGGTTTGATTTTTATTTTTAGGGGGTTTTTGTTGGAAAAAGGGAAAAACAATTTTGGGCTTGGGGATGAGGCCAAATTCTTGCAGAGTTCAAGTTGCGGCAGGGTAGGCAATGACTTTGATGTCTTAGATTAAATGAATGGATTGAAAAGACTGCTGAGGAGCTGAAGAGGGCAAGAGAGTGCAAGGATCCTCTTCAAACTGAGAAGAAACATAAAAAAATAAACAAAATTCTAAGGCAAAGCACCAGCAAATCAATGAATTATACCTCAGTTACTCATTTGTTTAATTCAGAAGCAAAGAGAAGGGAAATGACATACATATAAAATTAATGAAACTTACAATAAAATGAGAAGAACATCATCAAAACTCAGATACCACAAGGATCCCAACAAGTGTTGCAAAACTCCGTTCTTTCCTTTGCCAAAAATCTGAAAAGAATATACAATGAGGTGCCAAACTTTTCCCAAGTATCCAACCATGAAAATGTCTCATAAAATACAATATATATACCATCGTAACCCCTTCCCATGCCTCTAGGGGTCGGTCTCATTCTTCTAGGAGCTGTTTCAACCAATTCTAAACATGGAACTGAAATCTAGGCAGCCAAACAACTTGCCTCTATATGCTAGGAAACTGATCCATTCACTTAATTTTCACTTTTTAGTGAATGAATCCTCTAGAAAAAGTAAAAACATGCCAAATTTACATCATAACTACAAAATTACACCAAGATATATCAATAACTACATCCAAAAGTGAAACTAGTCAAACTGGCCGAATTTCTGAGCTGAAGAGTCAAAATGAGGCCAAATTTCTCTATGCGTCGCGCCCAAAAACTCAATGCGTCGCGCCACTTTGAGCCTATTTTTGAGGCACTTCCCAAAGTCCAAATTGATCTCATGATAGCTCGTTGGAAATTATTGTCTATCTACTATCCAACCCAAGTGGAATTTCTAGATTTGGTGTCCATTTTCCCCTCCAAAAGTTCAATCTCCCAAGACTGGTTCCCACTGGTGCAAAAGGTGGCAGAAAGGCCATTTTCAAGGTGTGTTTGGCCCTTTAGGCAGCCCAAAACTAGATGAAATGCTTCGTCCATTCCTGAACATGCATATTTTATCATAAAAAAACCAAACATGTAAATTTTTCCTCCAGAAGATGTCCCAATCATAAGCGCGTGTCGGGTGGCGCGACGCATCAGGCAGAAAAACCTGTGTTGTGACCAAAAAAATTCAAAATGACAAAATTTTCTTCAAATCCCTTGAAATTTGGACTGAAGGTCCCTCATCAAGTACTATGCTCATCCAAGGAAGCTTCTGCCAAGATTTGGAATCTAACATTCCTTTTTCGCCTCCTCAATGCCTTCTTGGTGCATGCAGTTTCAGTGGTGCAATTACTGTCTTGTTCATATGATGAATCTGTCTCTATCATGGTGTTGCAATGTGTATGAAAAATTTATGTTTAGTTGGCTGAAAATGAGAAATGAAGACTTGATGTCTCTGTCTCCAAGTGCCAAACGTGTGCCAAAGTCAAATGAGGGACTGTGAAAATAGGGTAGTGAGGATAATTGGGTTGTAACCAAGTTAAATGAATGATAAGGAATGCAATGACTTTTAAGGATAGGGATAGTGGGGTTTAGGATTTGGTGATTTGTAATATGATGGAATAGGGCTTAGGAATAAGATGGTATGAGTAGCTTTAGGGAGTTATGGGAATAGGAGGAACAATAATGACAATATATCAGTGAGAGGGAAAATGGGGAATGGAGTACTTGGCATCACAAATTCAAATTTAAAACTTTAGTTTCAAAAATCTAAGGAGAAATATTTCAAAAAATGAGAGGGTTTATGATTTTTGCATTCAAACTCTTATAACCAATCTCAAACCACACCAAACATTGTCTAAATGGCATTTACAACACACATAAACTTATCTGGAGCAAAGGGGACCGAGTCAATTTGAGTTTTGGTGAAGAAATGAAAAAAATTATCTTTTCAGGCCTGTGCTCCACACCCCAATCCAATGCACTGCGCAGACTAGATGTGCCGGGCCAGTGTAATTTTACACTGTGAAATGTCGCTCTATGTGCCGCGCACCTTCAGTGAGACGCGCCTTCTCCCAATGCACCGTGCCATAAATTGTGCATTTTCCAGGAGGCTTTTGAAGGCCTTCCCGGTGTACAAATTGGACACATGATAGCTCGTTGGAAAGCACGTTGAGTCTAATTTCCAACCCGAGTGGAATTTTTCAATTTGGAGTTCATTTTCCTTGTCAAAAATCAAATCTCCCAAGACTGGTCAAAATGAGCAGAATGAGGCTTCCTCAAGGCAGAGTGCTGTTGCAGTCAACGTTTTAAGGTCTTCCTCAACTCCAAATTGAGCTCATGATAACTCATTGCAAATATATTTCTGTCTAGTTATCATTTGACTCATCAATCAAGTCATTTGGCCAACCAATCTAGGATAAAGCTTGATTTTCCTAAGGTCACTTCAGAGGTGCATTCAACTCTCCTGAGGCAATGGTATTTTTGACATTTCTCTAAAACCATGACACCTGTGTAAAAATTGAAGTTTTTCTTATTTTGCATGTTTTGGACAAAAACCTCTCTCATTTTTCCCAAATTCATATTTTACGGCTCAGAAACATCATTTGAATGAAACTTATCCCAATGTGTGGAACAAGAGATTTGTCGAAATGAAGCGAAATGAAGGGGATAAGGGGCTTCTAAATTCTTGGGAAAATTTTGGGAAGTAGGGAGGGATGTTAGGAAGCAGGGGAAAGTGGAATTTCAGAGATTGAGTGAGGGGAAGGGGTCCAAAAGGGAAAAACACACGCATAGCCTAGAAAATTGCCAAGTTGTAGCAAGAAACTAGGGTTTGTGTGAAAATGAGGAATTTGGGGGATCTCAATGATGGGAAGTGTTTAATAAGGTACATTAAGAATAGGGGAAGGTGTATGAACATTAGGATACAAGTTTTTCTGATGATTTGACCATCCAAGAAAAATTACCTTCAAAACCCTAGGAGAGGGAAATGAACCTTACCTAGGCACAGCTGAAGCATGAACAAGGTGTAAAATGACCCAGTGGAACTTGACATGATGATGAAAACCCTCTGAATGATGGTACACTCAGCTGAATGGTGACATGGACTGATATTTGGACAACTTTGACAGGAGTAAAAGAAAACCCTAGACCTAATACCTAGTGACCAAATTTTACTTGAAGACTCACCGAAATGACAAAATTTGACCTTGACACCTTAAAATCACTTTGTAAGAGCATTTTTTATCACTAGAGGAAGGCTGCAAAGGCTGAAACTAACACCACACATGGAAAATAAAATGTGAGCACCACAAAGACCCAATTAAGAGGGGGTTAAGCTTAGGCTCAATGCGTGCGGTGTTATTTGGGGCTACCTAACCCGTCTAATACTCGGTACTGGTAGCAGATTACCAAGAAGCTAAAGAATCGAATGCTCCTATGGGAGGATGGTAATTAATGACCAAAAATATGGTATCCTTCCCTCTAGGTGACGGTGCAGGAAGCACTAGATCCTCTACCTTTACCTTGGTCGATTTTCTTCGGTTGACTGGGTACGTCGCTAGTTCTTTCGGGATGTTGTGCTAGCATTCGCAAGATATATTTTCAAGGCCCAGTTACATTTGAGAGTGTGAGGATGATTAGGTATTCTAGGATTTTAGTATCATACGTGAAATAACAAAAACAATATTTTTTTGATTGACTGGTCACATAGGATTAATCTAAAAGGAAAATTTACCTTTCATTTTTCACTTTGTTTTATGTATGTGATTGGATTTTTTCTTTTATTTTAATCTCTATCCTCTCAAATATATTTCAAAACCATACCTAATTGAAACCATAATGGAACTAATAGGACATCATCATTATAGACATCGTTCTGACCTCCCTCAATTACCAGGAGGGGTTCCAGGTCTTTCGCCATTTAGGCGTCAAAGACATAACAATACCACCATCATTGGTTCATCCTTTATTGGGGCATCATTATTTGGGAACCCTCATCGGTCACATAATGCAACAATAGTGGGCACCCCCACAAGGTCGCCACTTTCCACTCCTCCCACAACCCATAAGGGGTAGAGGAGTGCTACCCATCTGGGAAGCCAAGTGAACTCACAACCAGGTACGTCGTAGACAAACCCCATACCTAACCAGAACACTGTGTCTTCACAGTGTGCAATGGATTTCAATGCACAGTCACCATTCTTAGCTTCGTTAAACCTATCAGATTTAACCAAGCTGACAAATGACCCTATTTCACACAATCCAATATGTAAACCCATGTGCACGAAGCTCCCTTCGAAAATTCCAAATTTCGAAGGGAAGCAAGCAGAAGACCGTGGAAATATTTTCATGTCTTTCCAGCTATGGTGTTCATTGAAAAACGTCATTGAAGATACTATTCGACTAAGACTATTTCAACGTACCCTAACCATAATAGCCGTGAAATGGTATATGGAGAAAACATCAACTGCACATGGAAATTTTAGTTCCCTCTCTACTGCATTCCTTACCTATTTTCACATACCCATCCACCATGATTCTAGAATGGAACTAATGACCCACATTAGGCAGACACCCAACATCCACATCTCAAACCATCTCCACGAATGTTGGTGACATCATAGTTTGTGCAAAGCCAAACTCGATGATCAAGTTTTGTTATACTTGTTCTTGAAACCTCTCACTGGAGAGATTTCAAAGGATGTGGCAACACAAAAGCCCATATCTGAGGAGGAGGCCATCAGCAAGGCCCAATAGCTCGAACTGATCTATACGTAGTCAGGACATATCTACAATATCATGCCTAACACCCCGCGCTTGTAAACTTACAAATAATTTCTAGGCACGTCGAACTTCGCAAATGGTTTGATTGGGTCATTGACCCAAAATAACCTAAGCAACATCATTCAATACCTCAGTTACACATATTATTTTAACGATAACATCCTGCAAACTGACTATTAGAGTCATCATGCACCTTCACAGAACATGACCAATAGAACATCCATTCATTAACCAGGGACAAGGATCACAATATGCCCAATCCCTAGCATAAAACAAACCCATGTAGAATAATTCACATGTGAAATTTGTGAAACCTTCCGAAGAAGAGCCACACTAACCATTCAATGAGGAGAATCCGAACTATCCTCCTAACGCGGCAAGGAAAAAAGAAAAAAAAAAACCAAAAGGAAATCCTGGACAGGGGGGTAACAATCAAAAATTCCCTCCACAATATCAGGCTAGAGGAAACTCTAATCAAAATCAAAACCAGGAGCCTAACAACTCCCAAGGGTAGGACAAGAGGGCGAATCTCTGGACCAACCACTCTTGTTAAATCAGTGGTGAGTACGACCATTACACTCATCACTGTCCCGACCTCCCTGAGCTGCATAAGCTTCATGGTATTCATGGACAAGGGGGATCCTCACAGCAAACATCAGTCATACAGGAGCCTTCCCCCATCAAGGGACATTTAGCACCCAACAACAACAAAAAAATCCCAATGATTCTAGAAAAAACAAGCATGAAATATGCATGACTAGCAAAGAAATGTTTTTTCAGATATGGAACTGAAATTATGATACCCCAAAAGACACCAATTTGTCAGGGGCTAGTACAAGTGCACCTAGAGCACCTTTTACCATATCAATGATACCTATTGGACCTTTTCCAAAGATGGCCAAGGGACCAACTAGGTGGGTAGGATACCTACAAAGCAGCCCATAACTATAGCATTGTGGATGATTTAGCCCAATCTTCCACTTCCATGTCAGCTTTGGAGGTATTAAAATCATTCCCAAAGAAAAGGAAGCCTTACTTTCCGCATTAGGTGCCATCGACCTTGTCGATTAGTGACTAATGGCTTTCAATTTAAACAAAGCCACCCCTAGGCTTTCTTTGATGGTTGCCTTCCAGATACCGGTGTCAATTAAAAACATCACCATTCCCTGATGTATCATTGACGAGGGTGCATCCACATGCATCATGTCCAAGACCGTCTGGTAGAAGTTAGGGTCTCCAAAACTAAAACCATCAGACATCATGCTTAAAGCATATGATGGATGCCCTTCAGCCCCTGTCGGTCTCTACCATAACATCTCAGTCTGCTTAGTCGGCAAGACGGTCCATATAGAAATCGAAGTCTTAGATGCTCAATTGGATTACAATATACTCCTTGGCCGAAGTTATATGTATGCCATGTAAACTATAGCCTCCTCCGTCTTCTAAACTATGATGTTCCCCCATGAGGATTGCATCATTACTATCGACCAATTGACATACAAAGAAAACAAACCACTAACAAATTTTGATGCCATTCTACCCTATGTAGACACATCTTCCAAGATGCTTACACAATACCAAGAATATGGTCCAGACCAGTTCAAACCATCGTCCATCTTTGGGTCATTCCTAGGAGATCCCCTTGCTATACCAGAATCATCATCTGACATCACAGAGGCCCTGGTGTATATGATGTCCACATCAAGTTTCAAAGCTAGCCAAGAAATGGAGACAAGTAGAAATGATAATGATTCCTTGGCCACGGAAGCTTCCCTAACCTATGTCGCCTTCCAAACTCATTTCCTCTATCTCCTAGATAGTTTTGTGTCACAAGAATTCTTGGCCACTGTGGAGTTACCAAATGTATCATTTTTAATCCTAGTTTGGTAATTGGTCCCACCTACCATGATAGGAGCCACACACATCACCTCTACAGGGTTAATCCCCCTCATTCGGAGGAGGCCCCACCCATTCAGGAGACTATTGTAATAATCCCTTCAAAGGAAATTCTTGTCACAAAGCTGATGGTTACAACCAATAACACCAATAAAAGAGGGAAGAAGGTTGAGAATCCCACCATACGAATGGAATCACAACCTTGCGCCATATGCAACATAGTAGACCATAATACCCACATCTTCCTAGAGCTAGAGGAGCTGAAATATCTCCTGAGCTCTGCGGTAAATATCATGGCAACAAGTTCCCGTAAAAAGGAACGTGACACCAAAAATCAAGGCAAGGCATTGCATACCAATCACGCATGCACTATCTATAGCCATTATTGGCACTACACCCATAATTGCCCATAAATTCCACGATACAAGGATTTCTTACATGCCATTTAACAGTCCTATCAAGAGGATCCCTCCACCCAGTCAGCTGGAGATGAACCTCACATCATTCTATACCTGCAGGAGGAACAATAGCGACCTAGAAAAATCCCAGTCATTCCCCCTCCCCCTATCAAAATTTTTACATTATGTGATGAACGTGATCATTTCATCGCCAAATGACCGGCCCTACAGATGTTTCAACGATGATATCTGGTCCATGTAGTATATTGCATTGACCGAGCCACCTAGTATTCATGTCAAATATGTGGTGGAAGTCATCCATTATGCCATTGTCATGATGTCCCTAGAGTCCATGTGGTGCTAGCTAGTATGTGTTCAACCATAGTTCACCTCTCCTGAGAAGATGGCTCTGACTCTAAATCCATGAACAACTGGACAAATCAAGAGGATATGATGAGTAGATCCATCCTCTTCCTATCAGCTGAAAAATGACCAACTAGAGAACCCTTAGTCACCCCCAACTGCCCTTCGTGGAAAAGAAAAATATGTGCATTATGTAACACACATGATCATGTGGTCACCACTTGCCTTGACCTAGAATCACTACGCCGTTGGTACCCATTCACGCCATCAAACGGGTTGGACGGGAACCCCATTTTTAGGATGTTTTGCCTACTATGTCGAGGTAATAAGCATGAGAAGTGTTGTACCTATATGATGTGAGTACGCCCTCTAATCCACATTGTACATCTATTAGAGACGAAACACAGGGATATTCTCAATCCAAAACCTAACAACCAAGATGGAAGGAAGAATGCCACCAAATAGTCTACTCCATACCCATTTTGACATAATGGGAAAGTTAGGAAGGCGTGCCAACCAAGCATGGCCCAAGTTCCACCTCAGACTACATCCCAGCTATGCAAAAAAATTGGCCACCAATTCAACGAATGCAAAGAACTAAAGAACCTCGCAAATAGTTTTCACACAATCTCTTCTCTTCCACAGAGATATCTCTTTAACGAAGAGAAAATCACACACTACTATTGTCAGATTTTCTCACGCTCTCATCATACAATAAAATGTGATAATATCCCAAATCTTAGAGTGGCAAGAGAGGATTTAAGTACACACTCCCCAAGAAATTTATACATACCCAAGCCAAAAACTTGGAAATGGAAGGAGAGGACTCCCTCCTCTACATATGATCCCTTCAGAGCATCCACTAATGGGATGAAGAGTAGTTTTGATTCCCACACAATCTACTTAGTTGGCACAATGGTACTGTGTGCTATCTCAAAATCAGACCCTGATAGGTTGTTGATCAAGAATACTCTGAGTAACTATTTCAAACTAGACTTTTAGTTGAGGCTTAGCCTCCTCAACCTGAGAGGGCTCTCTCAATAGGTTTATGATTTTCAAATAAAGATTAGATGGCTAAATATATGATTAAAATGGATAAAAATGGATAATTGGTTGTACTACTAATCAACAAACATATATTTGGCTTATGGATTCAAGTGTGTTTTCCCAAAACATGAGTATCAGCTTCATATGGAAGTCAGGGCATTTCAGGGTTAAGATGCATCAACAGAACAGTAGGACAGAAAATAAACAAAGTTCATGAACAAAGAAGGAAGTTAGAGCACCTTCAGTGAATTCTAATTAACATACATTCACGCCACTACAAGTAATTGAAAGAGGAAAACCATGAGAATATCAAACATCAATAACCCTTTCTGAATCCTGAATGATGAAACCAATACCTTTGTATTAATATAAAAACACAGTTTCTGCTACAACAAAATATTATGCTTGTTAATGAAAATTTCCAACCCTATGAAATTAAAATTATTTTCTCTTATAGAGTAATCATTACATTCTTGGATTCTCTCCAAACACTTGAGAAAATTCTAATTTTCTAGCTTGACACCTATCAACTGCTAAAACAAACTTTTAATTACATCTGACAGCTAAACTATCTGTTCTAGAGTCCTAATACAACTAGGATTAAAATTCTTTATTATAACTTAACAACCTTATCTAAACATTAAATATTCTATCTGACAGCTAATCCTCCTAAAATTTTACCTTCATGATGTCCATCTCCTTGCTTTTAGATTGTATTGATTTGCCTCTTATCTTACCTAGAATATAGGAACATGCTTCTTGCAAAATAGCTATAGTGCTTCATTTATGTTTCTTCAAACCATCTGCTGACCAACTTGTGCTAAAAAACATGTGGAAATGTCTTATTAAACTCATGTGACTTCACCCTTCCAACTGTTCCCAAACCAAGCTTTTGAAGGAGTGCCAAAACTGTCAACATTGCTGCGCTACGAAACTGTCTGCTATTTTTGTAGCGCTGAAATTTACCTTTCAAAACATCACTTAGAGCCTTCATTTTTCTATGTTTTTCCATTAGATCTTCACTTGTGATATTTATGCATTCATTAGCAGCATAAAAGTTTTAAAAAAAAGCCTTTTCACCCTTTGAAACCTTGCAAAATTGTTCAAATTGCATCCTACAGTAGTTTCATAGCGCGCTACGAAACCGTTGTGTCTATATTTTCACAGATTTTTCCAAAATTTTAAGTTTCAAACCTTTAATTTCATCCTTCCAGTTATATATAAGCTCTCATAATCAACAAAAATCAACTTTGAACTACCTTCAAAAATTAAATCTTTCCACATAACCCCAAAAATGTGTTAGGAGATGTCACTTACTGTTTACACTCATTTTTGCTGTGGTTGATCTTCAGGCTTTGCTAGCTGTATTTCAAGATCTTCAACCTGAATTTTAATCCTTCTATTATTAGCTCTTAGTTTGGTATTAGCCATCCTTATGAACTTTTCTTCCTTGATTGTAGGGACGGTACATATGTAGAATTGATCTTGACTGTTGATTGACTCAATGTTTGAAACCTTTTCTAGCTCCCACAGACCTTTCAACCTCTGAAATTTTGACCTTTATACAACATGAATTCTCACTTTCTTCTTCAATTTATCAATTTCAATGCTTGCAAGTCCCAGTTTGTCTTTAACCTCCTCATAACTACTCTTTTCTCTCCGATTATTAAAAACTTCGTTTTTGTCTTCTTCAAGCATTGGAGATGATATATTTATAGGTTCTTCAAAAACATTTGTATCCTCACCTCTTGTTTGGTCTGTCTCCATGTCTAGCTGCTACAATTTCTTAGACTACCTAGTCAAGGGTTTTCTACGCTTAAAGACAAACTCGGACACTTCATCCTCAAAATCTAAATTTTTGGATGTTTTCAATTTCTTTGATTTGCCACCTGTATCCAATTTGATGAAATATTCTTGAACCAGGGGAGACTCTTCAATGTCAATAGTTTGTAATATATCATTCAGGTCACCTCTTAATTCCAAGTTTTCATATGTGACCACAACCTTACTCTTCTCCTTTGATCCTTGACTCCTAGTCAACTTCTTCTGAGTTTTTTTACTAGTTGACTGTTCCTGAATTGTCTCTTTGACATGAGTTCTCTTCTTCTATGCAGATTGAGGAGTCCTTTGGATATTTAGTGTTGTGTTTATCATTGGTTTCTTAACCTGTTTCCTGGGCTTAAACTTGACAAACCTCCTTTATTTTTTTTTTGCAGGTTCAGTAGTCTTTGATGGAGATGTTTCTTAGAATTGAAGGCTAGCACATATTCCTTCAAACCCTATTCCACTCAAAAAGAGAAATGCAAACCATTCTCTATTCAATTTCTAAAGCTCATGAAAAAATATTAACTTGAATACACCATGATGAAATAATGAGGCTTCACATGCCTGAGTTTTCATCTATACTTTTTCTGCCATCTTGGCTAGACTTCAAAAAAGAAATAAAGGTAAGTATAGAGATATTATTCCTCTGAAATGAAATAAGAGTTTAAAGTGGCAAGTGTACACCTTGTGGTATCTCCCTTCGCAGGTGAAGTACCTTTGGATGTTATAGAGAAGATTGGAAAATGCATCCTTGACATAACTTCTTGGCACAACTTTGTTCAAATCAGTATCCATAAACTCTAGTGTCAAAAAGATCTTGTAGGTTTTCATTTCAAACCTAAAATTCTTAAACCAATTACCTTCCCCCCTTGGAATTTCTATGAATGCTAATATAACTTCAGGAGAAATTGGTAAATTGAGAAAACCAACCTTTGTGTTTGACCCTGTGCAGTTAATAGCAAACTCGTTGGTAACCTAATTATGCCATCCTTGAAGCTTTTCGCAGAACCTCCAGTGCCCTACCTTCTTGAAAGCTTCTTCAATAGATTTATCTCTTGTGAGAGCTTCTAAACCTTCAGGTTCTGTTCTCAGACAGTGAACAGACCTGTGATTTCTCTTTTCTTCTATCATCTTCCTCCTGAAAACCTTCTGTCTTTAGTAAACCTGTAATAGACCTCCTTGTTGGATGAACTGGCTTGCTTGAAAATTTGGTTCAACCTCGATTCATTACAAATCCTGCTTCAGCCAGCAATTATTTTCAAACTCACTTGATTAGAAAGTATCGAAAATGTTGGCATAACATTAATTGGGTTTACCCTCGCTTGATTGAAATTCTGCCTCGCTTAAAAACTTAGGGAGAGCTCTGGTTTCTTACCATGAGCTTCTCTTTCAAACAATAGATATGCATGCAGTGTTTTCTCTGCATGAGACAAAATCGATGATAACCAACCCTTTTTCAAATTTGAAAAGGACTAATGAAAAATGACCTCTAAAGACTCTCATAATGATTTCATAATTGCTTTGGATGGTTGCATGTGTGAGGGAGGATTCGTGGATTGACACCTAAACATGAAAATTTAACCAAAATTTATGGATGTGACAGTTAAATCGAAAAATTTTGAATCCCCAATTTCGTAGTGCTGGTAATGTGATTTCGGGATTTTGTGCTATGAAAAGACTAGTGTTTTCGTAGCACAGAAGAAGTTGTTTACACTGAGCATGCTACGAAAATGTGGTTTCGTGGCTTATTCATTTTTTTTTTTAAAAGACTTAAAATATGGTTTTCAAAATGTGGTATGAGACTTTTAAAGAGTAAAGCAAGGTTTATGAGCTTTATTTGGTGATGAAATGAGACTTGTAACCTATGGCTTAGACGCTATAAAACATAAAAATGACTCAAAACCTATCTAATACCATGACTTATGAGCAAGTATAAACTGACCAAGTTTAGAAAATTTTAATAGTGATAACACCGTACACCATTTTCACTAGCCATAACCATGAACCAGAGGCATTCCCACTAATGGAAATGTTGGGGCACATTTGTACCAGCCACAACTTCGAGCTCCTAGAAAGATCCCATCCTAATGAGGAATATATTCTTGCACTCATGTAAGCTCCCATTATGGAAATACCTCCCCCACTAAACACTGATGACATGATACACCATATATGATTCATATCCTCATGTATCAAAACCATGAATCGAGTTGTCTGCTCATCTTTCATAGATGTCGAGTTAGCCGCAACTATGAGAGTAGTTGTACCAATAATAGTGAAAACCTAATCCGTACGCGCTCTATCAACCATGTCTGGTTCCACCACATTGACGATGGAATATTTTTCATGTATGTCAACCAACTCCATTCAGACCAGACCTCTTCTGCACAACCATGCGTAGAACCAATATCCCTTACGATCCCTATTTCATTCAGATGAGGACATCCTTGAGGCTACGATGGAGCCTAATTACCCATGCGATGCAATGTATCACCACTCGCTCTTCCTCCCAAGAAAAGAGTTCAGTTCCGACAAGACAATGGAACAAGGGTATGTGATTGAATCAAAAGATTTCCTCCCATTAGGAAAAGTTGATTGGTTCAAGAACCCCATCCTGGAATGCAATGCATTCAAGGAAGGAAACATGTCAAATATTTCACCCACCATCAAGGTGAAAACATTTCAAACCCTGAAAAGGTCAAAGAAATCTCACTGGGGGTAGCATGTTCACCAGAAGAAATAACCTATTGTACCCAATTTCTATAGAAATATAGATATATATTTGTGTGGGACTACTCAGAGATGCTTGGGCTGAGTCCCACTATGATAGAGCGCCATATTGACACCTGGCCTAACATACCACCAATACTCCAGAAACGTCATCAACTTCACCCATCTAAGAAAGAAGTAATAAAATGATAAATTTACAAGCTTCACAAAGACGGGTTTATCTACCCCATCGCTTACACATCTTGGGTTTCCAACCCTATTCCCGTCATGAAAAATCAGGACACCATACATGTGTGCACTGATTTCACGATTTGAACAAAGCATGTCCCAAGGAAAATTACCCTACCCCATTCATCAAAAAATTCATTGATGCTTATGTGGGTCATGAGGCCATCTCCTTCATGGATGGATTCTCAGGGTACAATCAAATTCAAATCCGCCACACCGACCGGGACAAAACCATGTTCACTACCCCTTCGGGCACATTCACATGCAAGGTAATGTCATTTTTCTTAAAAATGTAGGAGCCATATTCTATAGGGCCATGAATAACATCTTTCATGACTTGGAACACCTTATTCTCTCTTAATTGGATGACCTAATTGTTTGATTCAAGAAACACTCAGAGCATCTTAAGGATCTTCAACTGGCATTCCAACAATGTAGGAAATACAACCTATGCTTGAACCCCCTCAAGTTTGTATTTTGTATCACAATAGGAATATTTTTAGGTTTTATTGTGTCCTAAAAATGAATTCTAGTGGACCCCTCAAGTTCCAAGCCATCAAAGAGGTACCTCCAGCTTGAACCCTAAGGCACCTACAAATCTTGCAGGAAAGGCCAACTTTCTGAGACATTTCATCCTCGATTAGGCCATTTGTGCTGAATGGTTTCTGCACCTCCTTCCCTAGGAAATCCCATTCAAATGGGACAACCATGCCTAACAAGCATTCAATGTGCTAAAAGAAAAATTGTCTTCAGCACTGCTCATCAGTCCCCTAGACTATAACAAAGATTACATCCTATATCTATCAGCATCAGAGACCGCTTTGGCCGCAGTGTTGATCTAGGAAGGCCCATATGGGAAGGAGCGCATAATATACTACGTCAGAAAAACCTTATTAGGCCCAAGATTAAGGTATGAACCCAAAGAAAAGACTGCCTTAGAACTAATTCATGCAGTCCAAAAGCTTCGCCACTACGTCATCTTAAAGACCACAATGATCATCGTGGATATTAATCCCATCAAAAATTTTCTCACACGCCGCCTAATGAACCCTAAATATGGCCGTTGTATAGTAATTCTCCATGAATATGACTTACAGTTTCACTCCCCAAGAGAAGAAAGGCATTAATCTTAGCAGAGTTCATTACGGACATCCAAAGTAATACCAAAGGCTCACTAGTAAATGATTCGCTACCAGATGAACATCTCTTCTTCGTAGAAACTGATGACCCTTGGTACGAACATATCCTCCTCTTCTTATGAACCCAAAATCTCAGACCCCACCTCACTTGAGATGACTGTCAGCGCATTCACCACCAGGCCCGCCGATACCTCCTTATGGGAGATGTCTTATACTGACGGGGCATCGATACCATTTTATGTCGATGCCTTACCCATGACCAAGCAGAAAAATACCTTAATGACTGCCACAACAGAGCTTGCAGTGGCGACCTTTTTGAGATGGTTACTGCGCAAAAATTCCTATGATCAGGATATTTTTGGGCCACTTTATTTCGCAACTGTATTACAACTATCAAGAGGTGTGAGCGATGTCATTGCTTCACTCACAAGGCAAGAGCCCCTCCTTCTCCTCTTCACTTTTTCATTGTCGTTGGTCCCTTTTGAAAATGGGGGATTGACTTCATCACTTGCAACCCTGGATCGTCGGGAAATCACGAATACATCATTGTGGTTATCGATTATTTCACCAAGTGGGCTGAGGCTATGCCCACATACAACAAAATCACATAAACTGTTGCATGATTTCCATTTAAACATGTCATTTCCCAGTTCACTGTTACCAAGGAGTTAGTCTCCGACCATGGGAAACACTTCGAAATTTTTTTTTCCAAGAGATATCACACCATCTCAGATTCAATCATGAATTCGCATCACCATACTACCTCAAATCCAATGTGTAGGTAAAAGCTATGAATAAAGTATTCAAAACTATGTTACAGTGTATGGTGAATAACCACAAAAACAAATGGCACTACATTCTTTTCTCTACCATGTGGGCATACCGCACACCTGTGAAAACATCCACTAGTTTCACACCATTCCACTTGGTATACGGAGTCAGAGCTATGATTCCCATAGAATTTGAGATCCAGAATTTACATGCCACCATTGAACTCCTCGATGGTACTCATCGCTTAGAACAACGTCTAGTGCAACTAGAGTATGTCAACGAAAGCCAATGACAACCGCTGCAACACAATGAGGCCCATAAGAAACAGGTAAAAGCATCATTCGACCGCCAAATCAACCCTCATTCATTCACTGAGGGAGAGTTAGTCCTCAACTATGATGTCGTAAAATAATCCCTAGGGCTAGCAAATTTCAAAACTTTGTGGAAAGTACCCTACATCATAAAACATTGTCTCCTCAAGGTGGGATACATCTTGATCGAGTTGGACAGAACATGCCTCACCAACCCCATCAACGACCTTTACCTCAAGAAATTCTACCTGTAAGGGCCAAGAATGCCCACCCCTAGAGTAAAAGTACATAGAACAAACACTTTAAATATTTGACCAAAAGACTTGTCTCAAAATACGCTCTAGTGTCACAATGGATTCTCAACCCAACCATTACTTTGGATTCACCGATGGAGAATCACGATGGTCTCAATTTTTAGCAGCAACTGCTTCGGTCATCTACCACCCTAATCGATCACCATTCTACACCAATGGTGTATGCATCCATTCAGTGACAAAAAATTAGGAAAAATATCACGTCGTCATTAGACTTATGTGTGATGCCCTCAATCAGGGCATATGCCATATGCATATCTACCTCAATTCGCAGTTAGTGGTGTTGCAGTTAAAACAAGAATTTGAGGTACGGGATTCACATCTGTTTAGGAAATATTTGCGTGAAAAAATATTAAGTTGATAGTTTAATCATGTTACATTCAAACATGTACCAATAAATCAAAACCAAATAGTTGATCGCAAAGCTAACACTATTCTAAACTGGAATGCATCTCGGATAAACCATCATACATTAAAAAAAAACATAGATATCCATCATCATAGGACATAATTCATAAAAAAAAATCAAACAGGGGACACACCATGTAGAGCTGGAAAAAAAATATCTCTCTCATATATACCAAAAAATATATGTGTCTGAGTACAAAAAATATCGTATCTTTGACCCGTAAGTCAGCCCAAAGATACAAATATAAAAGTCTACAAAAAGAGAAGCATCCTCATAAAGGGTGCTTCCCCTATGTACAATAAATAATCTAGCGCAGTGCTCCCCCAGGTGGGGCACCTGGACCCACAACTACTCCCGGCACCAACACTGGAGCCGCTATCAAAACCGAGATCGCCACTCGGCGAAAATTCGGTCGACAACCCCTCTCTTGGGCCATCCAAGTATTCAACCATGGATCGTTGAGGTCATACACAAAGCCTTGTGTAGGCATCCCCTGGGTGAAGTGGTCCACTCGACCCCATGCATCCTCTATAACCCGAGCTATGACCTCTAGAGCAACCACATGCTTGGTCAACTCTGCAACACGAGCCTATGCCACCTTAGCACGAGCACAATCAAAAACTGATTTAATTCCCTCCCCTAAAGGACTAGCCTCCCTGCTAGGTGCTCCACCCTAAGGTTGTATCGAAGCTCGTCCCTATCACATGCCTATGCGAGGAACACCTTGAGGTCGCCAAATCGGTTGATGTCCCGCCAACTGAGCCACGAGATTCTTGACCTCACTAACATTTGCAAGAGTAACAACAATATGTTATTGTCATCATAATACACATACAAAAAATAAATACTCAAGTAAATGAAGAATAAAACACAAAAACATACATGTTGGCCCCTATGCGTACCCAGCAGGAAGACCTATGTTTGGGTCTCCATAGAAGTCCATCCTTGCATAAGGGAACAACAGAGACATCTAAGTATTGGTCACAAACCAAGCCTCTTTGGTGGCATTGCAATAGCGCCCCACCCTACCTCCATCTCTACGAGGCATCATGGGAGCCCACCTCCTCATGCGAGAATCTCGAGGTCCCCTAGTAGGCACAACCACCATAGGCCTCAACAACACCACTAGCTCATACATGATGCTACATATAATTCTAGCATATGTAAATAGCTTTGATCCATCCCGTACCTTGGAAAGTTGAGCCAACATCCCTTCATAGCGAAAACGGGAAAAATAAAAAAAAGTGCCCAGCGCTCAGCCACTGCAAAACACCAATCTATAGGCCTGACACCCGATTGGGGGAAGACGACCCCAACAGTCGCACAATAGCAGCTAAAGCAGATCGATTGGCTAGGTTTTTCACAGAAGCTATCATAGTGCACCACTCTGTAAGGGGCAACTGAAGACCCACTCTCCTAGGGGAATGTAGATAAGGAAGAACCTCACCCTGAGGTAGAAACCCAGTCACAAAATAGATATCCATCTCAGGATGGATAGTAAGGTCGCACCCCCACAACACCATAACCTTGTGTTGCCTATTCCAGCATCAAATCAGGTAATGAATAATATTATCATGTGATTGTAAGAGGTCATTATCCATGAATTTGAGAAGACCCCATCACGCCAACTATTGGCGCACGAGATCATCACCTGCCAAAGTAGCCCAGAGGTCAGGGTAATCTCTTTCCCTCCACAACATCCTGTCATCAAATAGGCACACATCAATGACACAAAAGGAACTAAAAATTGAAAAAATTTCATAAACAAATTCAAAAAAAATTGTTGTGGCTCTCTGCGTGCCTGTTCCTCAGACATGAACGAGAAATGTGCATTTGTCTTTCCCAAAAGCATGTAAAATGAGTGCTCAAAGCTAATTTAAGTTCGATTGTTTCCTGTAAAACCCTTGGTTTTGTGTGAAAAAGGCGTGTCTGTGCCTTGATCACCTATGCGGTCAAGGCATAAACTAACTTGGAATCCATACAAGCCCATCCTGTACAGACGCTGATACCGACACACTGAAAAATTAAAATGTGGGACATTATGGGGCTTACCTGGCTCAAGAATCACAAGTCCCAGGTACTTAGGCTGACCATAATGGCAAGAACAGCTCCGCAAAATCTTCTAACCTCTCAAAACCTCAAATACTCAAGTGTCACAAATGAACTAAAATGAGCCATATTGGCTTATATTTTTCCCATTTCAGAATTTTTGAAGGACCATAACGAGAGATCAGAAGGACCAATTGCAGAGCCAAAAAAAACACAACGATAAACACTTCATAATTCCCAAAGGAGGTAACTCACATTCACACTTTCGAAAAAATAGCTTTTTAGTGACGGCAGGTATGCCCTCTCTCATCTTCTTTTCATTTAGCACATGTATTTCAATATTATTTCAATGAAGAAGGTGCTTTCACTAGGGGTATTTTCTTGCAAATATTATGAAAAACATCCATCGCTCCATCCACTGAAAGTTCTACAGTAGGTATCATTCTATCCTCAGCATGATAGAGTCCTAAAACTCTATATATTCTGACATCATTTGTCCACGAGAAATTAACCATAGGTTCCAAGCACCCAACCATGTTTATCATCTCCCCACCTTGCACATGATAAACATCCTTATTGGTTGGTAGAGCCTCCCCTCAATTGCATGCGTCACTCAAAATAGACCATGTATCAGAGAAATCATGACTCCATGGCCATAGAACTTTAGTCCAGGAAGCACTTTGTGCCCATTCACCCACCATTCATCAATTCAAGTTTTACCATATCATAATAAAACCCCTTTCCCAGACTACCAGGTTTTTAAAGCAGATCAAAATTGCACCACCACTCCTTGTATTTGGCCTACCATACCTCCATCAGCATAGCCCATCTCCAACATTTTCCATCCACTTCATGAACCTCACACATGAGACCAACCAATGGGCCCCCCCTTAGTAAAACACCTTCCACACATCATCAGTGAGCGAACACTTTCATATTTTGGGGAACCCATCTGTGTGTTTTGTACAAGCCAAACTCCATTATTTCGTTATTTTGGTAAGTGTACAAAGACAACAAATAGTGAACCATGTCCCTCACTCATCCATCCATTTTTTCTCCCATGCCAGCAGTCCCTGTTCACCTTTGGTCGGAGTATCACACTTGTCACGTATAAGCCACCATGACATTCATAACCAACATATACCCACCATCGACGTCCTACCACCTCTAGATAATTCCCCATCAGAAATCGTTATGACTATCACCAAGTTTCTTTTCATACTCCAACCTTGGGCCACTAAATCCCCATTATCAATTTTCAGTCACCCATCACCATCATGCCTATGTTAAACCTATCACATCGAGGATCTTGATCCCTTGCATCAATGACTCTCTCGTTTGGCTGAGGCTTCCTTTTTTTCGACGTCAACACCTATTTTCAAAAAATTAATTGGTACCTTGGATCACCCCTCACCACAAAAGGGACATCCTCAGGTGGAACCATGGAAAAAATAATTTCCCACAGATGTCATGGATCCTCCTGACATTCAACTACAGCGAAAGCTTTCATGTCATGATGGTATCATGCCTTACAACCATTGCATTTTGATCAAATTCATCGCAGACCCATGCCTTATAAGCATATATTTCAACAATGCTTAGAAGGGAAGGTCCCAGTCACACACGCATGTGTACAAATAGGATTTATATGCCATAACAATATTTCACGTGTTGGTACCACATTCCACCTATCATAAAAGAAAAAACACCATTTAGGGCATTAGCAATCATCATCATCAACCAACAGATCTCTACCATACTAGTGACACAGGCAAAATCTGTACTTGTCAAATAGATTTGTTTAACTATCGAAAGCATCACGAGCATGAGACATGCCCACCTCGTAGAAAATATGTATTTATTGTATCATACCATTTATTTTAGGGTTCCCTTAGTACATGGTCTCTCTTCAACCTAGTTTAAGAAGTTTCCAACTCCTTGTTACATGGATGTCTCTCTCTGTGTCCACATAGTACACAGAAAATAAACTATAATACATTTTGGCTATACATCTCTTCCTAGACCTCACACATTAGGGGGAAACTATTATCACTGGAAAATAAGACAAGCAAAGATGACATTATTAAGTTTCATGTAGAAGGATTTATAGGGCTGAGGCACATTAGAGAAGATGAAGAATTCAAAAAATCTCTAAGGTCCAGAAGAAAATTTAAATTTCAAACTCAAGAAACTAGCAGAATGCACTTTTGTGCATATTTTTCTTCTATAGCCACGCCTTTCACGACATTCCCTCAGAAGCTCATGCAGACCTGAGAGTGGCAAAATTCACTTTCCAGGACCATAAGGCACACTCTAGGAAATTGATCCCACACTTGAGGCCACCCAAGGATAGATATTTAAGCCTCCTTGGGACCTCAAGGGAGAACACAATGGAATCATCTGCCTCTCTTAGGTCACCATCCACCAATGTACCAAGATAGGGAAGGAGAGTTTGAATTAATATATAAAATTCCACCAAGAGATGAACAAATGGATAGCACATTGTTATGCTGGCCAAAATTGCTTCCAAGAAATCCAGTAGTGTGTGATTTGGAGCAAAAGTAGAGAGGGGATTCAGTTGTTCGCCATCCAAAAACTCCAATCATTTGGCATAGAGTGATCTAAATTTATGCAAGAACACAAAAGAATACACATATAACCATAAATGCAAATATGAACCAGAAATAACACATCATTGCATTAATATCAAAGAACTAAAATTTTCTTACAAAGAGAATCGAAATAAACTAGCTAGGGCATTGGTAGGTTATCTCTAAGAAGAGATGTGGTGGCTACAGGCCTTCGAACTATGTTAAAATGAGACTAGAGGGCCTATTTAATATAGAGAAATAATAAAAAACCATAAACATTGAAAAACCTAACCCTAGGAGATGAAGTGCCAAAACTATAGGCCTCGTTTGGGTAAATTGGTGTTTCAACTTCTCGGGGTTGTAACTTTGGCATATTATCTCCGTTTGATGCACATGATACATTGTTAGAAATATATATCCAAGGAATACAACTATTGACTACAAATATCAATTCCAAAGTGGAATCATATTCACCAGAGAAGCGATGCCCAAAAAATGTCATTTAGGGCCTCAAAATGGCTCTAGAAGTTTAGGACCTGAAGAACTGCTAGAAATAGTAAGTTGTACTGAAACTGAAAAACTCAAAGAGACAATGGTGGGGCCCAAGTGGAATAGGAGGGTGGCCACCAATATCCACCTAGATCATTCCTCCCATCTTAGGAAGAAATGGTCCCCATTGCATTGAGTTCCTCCATGAGATGAGGAAACTTCTACTGAACTTTGTCCCTACTGAACCACTTGCCTTGGCGCAGGAGTTGGCCAGCTTTGACAACCCGATATAGTTGGATATTCTATTGGAAAGTGTTCTTGAATTGAATGTCTATGATACAATCTATGGTGGCCTATTCCATGCTATCTAGGTTTAATTATGTTGGTGTGAGTTGTTTTGCAATGTCAGAGGTGTCTAGTAGAGGTGGGAAGTAGGGATGAAGGTAGTCCAAATTTAATACTGGGTATAGAAAAATAAATGGTGGAATACTAATCTAGAAGGCATTATTCCCTACAACCTTGGTGATGGTGTACGACCCATATTGAACTGCGTGAGGCTTGCGGTTGGGTCTAGTGAGGTGCTCCTTCTACAAATGTAGCCACACTTTTTCACCTACCTGGAAGTTGTGTGGCACCCGATGTTGATCATGTCATTGCCTGCACTTAGAATTGGCTCTATCCAATATGTCATGAACCTATCGGCAGATGTGTTGAATGAACTTGATGAAGATGTTCGCTTTATCAGCTTAAGACTGAACATGAGCCGAATTGGCCTGAGTGGCAGCAAACGACATGGATACGTCAATGGGGCATAGCGGCATGAATCCTAAGCCCAACTGAAAGAGGTTCCGGCCAGTTGAGCTATGGAGAGCCTTGTTATAATTGTGTAGTACATAGGGGAGGCTCTCATCCCATGTTTGTGGATGCTTTGAATTTTACATGCGCAGAATGTGTACAATCATCCAGTTGATGACCTATGTCTGGCCATCAGTTTGGGGATGGAAAGCTATGGAATTTATGAGCTTGGTGTCCAGCATTGACGAGAGGCTGGTAAAAAATATGTTGAGGAACCTGTTGTCCCGATCTGATATGATAAATTGTGGTATCCAAAAGTGCACCCACACTCGTTCAAAGAAGAGTTTAGCAGTGGCTTCTGTTGTGATATTCTTCTTGCAGGCTGCCATAATGGCCATCTTCAACAATCTATCTACGACCACGAAAACATAATCATTTCCATGCTTATTAGAAGGAATGCTTGACATGTGATCCATGGAGATGGATTCCCAAGGTCGACTAGGTGTAGGTAGCAGAGTATAGAGGCCTTGCTTCTTGATGTTCAGTTTGGCAAAGGCGCAAGCAGTGAAGGATATGATGTACTTCCCGATATCCTGTTGAAGATTCGTCCAACAAAAATACTTCTGCAGTACTGCCACTGTTTTATCGACCCAGAAATGCCTAGGGACTCGAGTGTAGTGTTATTCCCATATCATCTTGGCATGCTTGCTTTAATTAATAAAAATGTATCCTAGGTGACATAACAGTTCATCTTAGAGGTGAAAATTTGGAACTTGTGTACCCCCCAATGGTGTCTTGTCTGTGTGGCCTAATTCTGTATTTCTCTTGTAGAGAAGCAGCCAATCAAAATTCTCATGCACACAAGAGTTGAGAATGGTGGTTAGCGCCATGATTGGCGGTCGGATGAGGAAGTATGGAACATTATTGGTGCTACCCTTCTTGTAATTGATGTTCAAATGAAACTGTTATAGATATGTGGACAAGTTCTGATGGTGATTGTTCTTCAACTTCCCTTGTGTCTGTATGAACTATAGGGGTTGGTGGTCTGTGTGGATGATTATTTCCTCCCCCAAAATTTCATGCTTCCATTGTCAACAAGCCTTCATAATGGAATACATTTCTTTGTCATAAGTGGGATACTTGCAAACTGTGTCGGAAAATGTCTCACTGTGATATGTAACTCGATTCCCCAATTGAGTAAGAAATTCCCTAATAGCATAGTCAAAGGCATCTATCTCGATCTCAAATGGTTGTTGCAAGTCTAGTAGTGTGAGCATTGGGGAAAAATAAAGGTGATGTTTCAATTCTATCAATGGCTTCTATAGAGATTCCTACCAAAAGAAATTTTCTTTCGCTCCTCCCTTGGTGACTTGACTAAAGGGCCAAGTGATATTAGAGAATCATAACATGAACCTGCGGTAGAAATTAGCAAGACCCAGAAAGCTATGAAGCTCTATTAGAGTGGTTGGGGCTAGCCAATCCATAATTACTTGGATCTTGATTTGATCCACATGCACCCAAATTTCATCAATAATGTATCCCAGATATTGAACCTAGGTCATGCCAAAAGTGTACTTCTCCAAATTGGCACGCAACTTGATTGCCGCAGTGCTTAGAGGACTTGTCAAATGTGGTGGAAGTGCTCTTCCCAAGTCTAGTTTAAGATCATAATGTCATCTAAGTACACCACTACAAATGTGTTCGTGGATGGCCACAAGATGTCATCCAACAACCTCAGTAAGGTTGTGGGAGCCTTCATCAACCCCAAAAGCATGACCAAGCATTCAAAAAGGCCCTCCTCATCTTTGAAGGAAGTTTTCCACACATCAGAGGGTTTTATTAGTACCTGGTGATACCTAGACTTCAAGTCTATCTTGATGGCATATTTCACCCCTTTGAGTTGGTCAAAAAGGTCATTAATCCATTGGATTGGGTACCTATTCCAGATAGTGATCTTGTTCAGCTCTCGATTGTCGATATAGAGTCTCCAAGTCTAATCCTTCTTCTGTACCAACACGACCGGTATACCACAGGGTGATGAACTTGGTTGGATGTGTCCTTTCTACAGCAGCTCCTGAATCTACCTCTTGATTTAATCGTTCTCTAGAACAGAGAACCGATATATCAGTCCATTGGGTAGTGGCCCACCTGGGGCAGATCAATGGGGTGCTTGACCTGATAGTGCAGAGGAAGCATTGTGGGTGAGGTGAAGATTTCCATTTTCTTTTTTCGTTTAGAGGAGCCTTGTCTGGTGGTCGTGGCCACAGTCTTCTTCTTTCCCTGGGGGTGGATCATCAAGAAAAAAAAATTCCTAGTTTGGGAAATGAGCCTACTGCATTGTTTTGTAGTAACCAAAGAGATAGCGGCAGACAATGTTACCTCTGGTATCCTGTACATCTTATTTCCCAAAGTAACAATAACAGCACAAGGCTGGGAATCATACGCAACATGTCACTTCTAAAAGTATGGTTGGCCTAATAATACATCAAAAACATCAAGAGGATAAATGTCACATAATATCTCATCCATAAAGGTCTTGATGCTATAGGGAAGGTAGCACTATTGGCTAGCACCGAGATCCCGTCCTTGGTGAAGCCACTCGTTGGTGTATGGTTGTGGGTGTGAAGTGGTCAGAAAGCCCAATCGCTTCATGATGTTTGTTGAAATGAGGTTCTTTTGTCTCCCATTTTCGACAATGAAATATAGTGGGAAACCCTTTACCAACATTTGGGAGTGGAAGAAATGCTCCTCCTCCTCTAGATCTTTCGGTTCCTCCTTCTGGATCTTCGAAGTGGCAACAATGGCATTGGGCTTTGCATCAATAATCTCCTTCCTTTTTTCATTCCCCTTTTCAATTTTTAATTTAGATTCAGAGCATGCATCTGATTCAGAAGCCCTCATCTCAGCCGCCAAAGACTACTTGGCCCGACACTCACTTGTGTTGTGAGTGGAGCTCTTATGGAAATCACACCTTTTTCTTGTGTCCTTCTTTCGCTTTGTAGTGTTTTTCTTTGCTTGTGGCTTTGGCAGGTTGTCTTGGGCTGCCATGCCTTGGCTTTTTCCTTTGTTTTGTAGTTTTGGGGCACCTTTCCCTTGCTTTTGATTCATAGATCCAAAGTCTCCCTTCTTCTGTTTAAATTTATGCTCAATCTTGGCAGCATACTGATATGTCGTACCAAGCGATCTGATTTCAAGGAACTCCATTTCCTCCTGAATATATCTATGAACACAACTGTGATACTTTAGCACCAAATTATTCTCTGAATATTTGATACCCAACTTTTTTCGTAGGCTATGGAACAGATTCGTCATCTCATAAAAATCTTGATTCCTTTGTTGCCACAACGTGGTCCATTGTCTGTACTTGTCCTGATAGCTCCCAATGGGATAGTATTTTTCCTTGATGGTCTCTCATAAATAATTCCAAATGGGTACAACTGAGAACAAAGAGGGTTATGTCTCATCCTTTTTCTCACAGTAGGTTTCCCACTAGTCCTTGACATGGGGGTTAGCTTTAAGGAGTACAAAAATAATCTACTCTCGGTCGGAAAAGTCATGAACCAAGAAATATCCTTATAATAGATTCAACAGTCTATGTACGGCATCTGGATCTATTTGACCCTCAAATATGGGAATTTCAAAGTTTACTTGTACCTTAAAGGGAGTTGCACCTCTAGCGTGGCTGTTGGATGTAGATGCACTGTCGGTGGGCAGTCATTAAAGGATCTAAGAAAATTATCCATCATCGCATTCCTTTTTTTTTCATGTGCCTCCTCAAGCAATATTTTGATAGGATCTCCTTCTCCCTCATCTTTCTTTTCGTCCCCCATGGGTGACCATTGGGGTTTGCGAGGCTGAACTTCCTAAGGTTCTGTTGGAATCAAGATTGTCATTAGACCAAAACCTATAGGCATTAGTCTCCACTAAAATAGCTAGAGTTAGGACACATGAGAGGTAGTTAGTCATTGTCGTGAAACACACGTGGAGCATTGAACCCAATGTCCAATAATCTCCCACCCAACAAGAGCCAAGTGAGTTTCGAACTCGAGACCTATTGCTATGATACCACTTGTTGAAATCAAGATTGTCGTTAGAAAAAAATCCATAGGCATTAGTCTCTACTACAATCACCAGAGTGAGGATCCATGAGAGGCGGTTATTCCATGTCGTGAAACACACAGGGAGCATTGAACCCAATTTCCAACATGTTCAACTAGATCGAGGCCTAAATCCTTATGCTCTGACCTCATTGGGGACATCCAAAGAAGGATTGAGAAAAAATAGATTGCTCTGATACCACTTATCTACATTTATGCAGGAATGAAACAGAATGCACACATAACCATAAATATAAATATGTTGTAGAAATAACACTACATTTCATTAATATCAAAGAACTGAAATTTACTTACAGACGGAATGGAAATAAACTAGATAGGGCACTGGTACCTTATCTCTGAGAAGAGATGTGGCAACTACATGCCTCTGAACTATGTTACAATGAGGCTATAGGGCCTATTTATTATATATAAATAATGGAAAACCCTAAACATCCAAAACGTAACCCTAGGAGATGAAGCGCCAAAACTATGGGCCCCGTTTGGGTAAGTTGGTGCTTCAACTTCCCGGGGTCGTAACTTTGGCATATTATCTATGTTTTACACACATGATACATCATTAGAAATATATATTTGAGGAATAAAACTACTAATTTTGAATATATATTCTAGAACAGAATCATATTCGCTACAGAAACGATGCCCATAAAACATCGTTTAGGGCCTCAAAACGGCTCTGGAAGTTCAGGACATGAAAAACTGCTAAAAATAGTAAGTTGTGTTGAAATTGAAAAAATGAAAGAGACAATGGTGAGTCCCCAAGTAGAATAGGATGGTAGCCACCAATATCAACTTGGATCATAGAGAGAGGGACCTTCCACCAAGGCAACTCGGAGGTAAAACCGTCCTTGCATCGGGTTTTAGAACTCCCTAGTTCTAAGGGCCCCTTGGCAAGTGTCTAAATGTTCTATCTTTTATTCCTAATAGAACTCAATAGGACGGGACATAGACACCATTGTTAGTACTATTGGGTTGTTTGAATCTATATAATATTTCTTGTAATTTGTTTAGTTTAGCTTTGTTTTCTCTCTACATATGCATATTATATCATTATCTAGTTTGTTTTTCTTTATGCCATGTTCACTAACCTAATAACTCTTTTGTTTATCTGGCTGTCACTAGAAACCTAAGAGGAATCAATCACTCCTCTTAAGAAAGTGTGGATTGGTTCACTCTTGCATCAAATCCACCAACACACTTATCATGGAGAAGAATTCTCAAATCAAAAACATGGTGAAAGAAATGGATAAGCTAATTAAGAAGAAGGAAGAAAATGCCAGTTTTCCATGATTCCTTTTAATGCAATGCCTCTCACGGAAATACCAAATACAAGTGCTTCTACATCAACAAAACCTCAAGTACAACCTATAGATGCTGGAAGAAAACTTACAAAAGCAATGGAGGATATGTCAATACAATTTTGAAGGAATCAAAAAACTGCAAGGACAGGTAAAATATTTACAGGAGCAAAAGAAAAGAAGTGAAGCTTCCTACATAGCAGAGGCACAAAGGTCGCAAATATTGTTGGAAAGGATACTGAGAATGGAAAAAAAAGTCAAACATTGACCAGATCTTGACTCAAGCCAAGGAGAACATATGGAAAAATATCCTCAACTCCATGAATGAGATTTGGCCTTCTATACAAATCATTTTTGAACAAAATGAATTGATACGAAACGATTCAACAATAGTTGCATATATGAAAGAAAATTTGGGTGATAAACACACTAAAACCACTGATATTATTATATTCTAGAATTCTAAGAACAAATATGAGATGGAGGAAGTGGGAATTGAAGACAAAACTGAAACTATACTTGAAGTGAAGAAGGTTTTGACCAAAAATAATCTCATTTTGCAGTTGGAAGAAAAATTTCAAGTATTAGCGATTGTTGTAAACAGCTTTTTTCAGTAGAGTTGAAACAATAAACAAGAAGGGACTGCCCATTTTATTTGTAATAAATGATAAATTAATCACACAAAAATACTACATCAAGAAAATGAAAGAAGTGGCAAGAGACATTTCTAAGTTTGCTGGAATAAAGGGTAGCTTAAGAGTAAAATAATTTCTTGAGGCATTAGGGAATTATTTCTACATAAATCATGAGGTAAATCATATTTTTGTAGTTAAGACAAATTTTTCCAAGAATACTAAAGCAGATGAGGTTTACAAAAGAGTGACTAAAATGTGAAATATAGATGAATAAATATGGAATAAATTGTGTGAGTTACTAGACGAAGTGAGTAACTTTATCTTCAGTCAGAGGAACAACAACGCAATAGGGAACAAAGTGACAGATCAACAACAACCTCTTACAGATCAGGGCCACCTTTCAAACAGTTACAACTAGCCCTATTAGTTTCTAATAAGGGATATAATTTGTTTTAAATTTACCTAAAATATATCTTGATTAGTTATGAAAAGATATTTTGTATATATTTGTATAAATACTTCAATTTTCGAAGTATTTAAGGTTCATTTTTGCACTCCATAAGTTATTCTACTTTTCCATTTGATGGGTTGATCAGTAATAAAAGGTACTTATTCATGGGATTCATGTGTTGGATTATTTTGTGACGTGTTTCTCTCATTGTCTATGTGTTTATTTCTTTGTTTCCATGCTTATGTGTTCTTAAATCTGAATTATTTTACAGAAACTGTGATGAACAAAATTGGTTGAAACAAGAACTATGATTCTGGTTGTAGGTAATTTGAATGTTTTCCTCTAATATCAAGTTAAATAATTATTAACTTCTCTAAAATATCCATTTAGCTCACCTACCTTTCCCTGGGAAACTCCTTTGAAAATTTGAAACTGATCCGTGTTAGTTAATAGGCTCTAATCACGTTCACTTGCATTTAGACTCTAAAAGCTAAAAATGTGAATCCTGAAACATTTGGAATTGTAGAACTGGAAACAATAGAATTGGATGTAAATCAAGTGCACAAAAAAAAAATTGACATATTTCAATCTGGACCTAATTTTACTAAGATTATTCAAGGTGAATCTAAGATCAATCAAATTTTGGAGAAAAAATTGACTAAATCCAACATTTGAATAACTTGAATCTGACATTTGTGAGCCTAAATCACCTTCAAATACTATATCCCCCACTGCTTTACCAAATTCATCTAGAAGAAGAGCTATAATTATAACTAGTTTACCCCCTGGTCTTATAAGTATTGAAGATATCAATGAAGAAGAAGAGGAAGAATCATACTCCTCTTAGAGCTAGTGATCCATTAGTTTTTCCAAGGATTCCTTTTGAACCTTTTCGACTAGATCCCTAGTATTTTAACCCTTTGAACTATTTAGTTAAAGGTGTTACTCATTTACGCACTACTTTCAATTTCACACCTATGAAAATCATGTCAAAAAATCCTCCTGTAAGCCAACCTGTTGTAACTTCTATGATTACAGATTCTTTGAAGCCATTCATATATGGTGGGCCTTTAGTTCATGTTGGGTACCAGTTACTTAATATAATTTTTTCGGAAACCACTCTGTCTCAAGTTTCTACTTGGATTTCTTGAACCTAATTTGATTTATCTACATCTAATCTAGAAACTACTCCCAAGAGCATGAATTCTATGTCTGAAGTACCCTTTCCATCATACCAATATGTAAATATGATATTTGGTAATATAGTTAATCCTCAACCAACTCCAACTAGAAATTAATATCGATTTGGGGCCCAACCATCCTATATTTCTCCTGGAGAACAACCCCATAGTGGAATATTTCCTTCGGTTGTAGGAAAACCTCTTTCCATAACTTATTAAAATTTTGGTTAGATACCTTATGTCTGTCCAAGTCAGCCTGTTATATCTCCAACCTTAGTTGGTGATCGTTTTCTAAGAACGGGGAGTACTATTTAGAACCCAATTATGTCCAATGATGTATTCAAGGGGCTATAAAAGTTCTTATTTATCAAACAATCTAGGCTACTGGCCAATCTATACCATAAACACCTATTCAAGGCACCCCGCATGTTTTTCCAATAGCCTGTCCAAAGTATTACACATAAACCTATTCAGCAACCTGTCTAAGGGACCCCAAAAGTGTTTATCTAGTAGCTTGTCCATAGTATTCCTCAAAAATTAATTTAGCCTACTATGAAAATAGCTTTTCAAAAACTGGTTCCAAGTACACCTCAAATATGCATCCAATCTATTCCACAAATGACTATGCAAGGTACCCCTTAGATATTTATTCAACAACCTACATAGACTATGCCTCAAGCATCCACTTATAAAAATGGTTCAAATTTTTAGTAGATAACACAAGTACCTATTAGAAAACCTAGTGTAGGAAAAATTCAAACATCGTATCAAGGTCAACCCTTTCAAGGAAAAATATTTCAAGGTCAAACATTTTAAGGAAAAAAACTTCAAGGTAAAATTGTTCAAGGACCAAATTTTCAAGGTCAACCTATTCAAGTCCAATATTTTTAGAGTCAACCTTTACAATGTCAACTTTACTTTGGTCAAATGGTAGAGGGAAAATTGTATCATAATCAACCTTTTCAATGTCAACCATACCTTGGTCATGCTTTTCAAATTCCATTTCAACGACAAATTGGTATGACTTACCTTGGTTTCCATGGGGGGATGAAAATTCCAATTACTCGAGCTATTCTAGGATATCTTAGATATCCTCCTCTAGGGGTTAGAACTAATCCTCAAGGGTATCAATATCCTTAGGAATAATTCTTAGAAACATTTCATAGAAACATTAGACTTACTAGATTTATCTCAACCCACAAATGATCACATTTATTATTATCCTTTTTGGTTAGTGATTCCTACTAAATTTCTAAGCAATATACCTAAATTTGAAGGTAAATCAGGAGAAGATTTGTCAAAACATGTCATGACATATCACCTGTGGTGTTCATCAAATTCATTGAATGAAGATTCTATCACATGAAAAATGACTTTCAAGGCCCCCTCATACGTACATTTTTTTTGAAAAATTGAATTCCAAAGACCTTATTTAAACCTAATTGAATCAACCTAATTAAATTATGACTCAAAACAAACGTAATGGTTATCTTGGATAACATGAGGTATCCGAGGTTAAGTAAATTACAAAAATTTGATCCTAGGTGACTATCATCCATATGATCCTACTTAAATAGATAAATTTCTAAATATAATATAATGTACAAATTTCTTCTAGATCATATCATCAATTGCAAAATAACTAAAAAACTAATGAGTGGAAGAATAAAAGCGTTGTTTACATACATAAGTAATTTATTCTCAGCATCAGATTTTCATACCTCAAGAAAACCTCTATAATATACTAAAATAACAAATGCATGGTCATTATAAAGATCTCAAAATGAGTTATGTGATCTACACAAAATATAAAGCCATAAGTTGTACAACTGTTGTATTTCTTCATATGGACATACATATCCATATGATTGTATTCATTCTTTGTACAATTTCCTTTCAATCTATTGAAAACCTATAAGTTCATCCTTATTGTGCATTACTTTCTCTTATTTATTAAATTTTGGAAATACATCTCTATCATGCCTTATTTATGCTTTTTTGAAATATGTACAAGTTCTTGCTTGCACTACATGTCTCAACGTGCATATTTTTTATTCGGGACTTATCATGTATATTGGAAATGTAATGTTACCTTTTTTAGATATTTTATTTTGATAGTTGTTCCTCTTCAACATCCAGATCGACAGAGATTGTCCTACACATATTCATGAGACCAACGAGGAAAAAATAGATTAAATTTGACCAATTATTAAATTTAATTGCACCAATAAATAATAATTAAAAAATCTTGAGTGTGTGACTACCTGAATGAGCTCCCATTGTTTTCAAGAATAAATTATTGGTGTAGTTTAATCTTGAATAAAACCTCCCTCCACTCGACGAAGCAGCAACAAAGTCAACATTGAGCTTTTTGTTGCTCTGTTTGATCTCATATTTTTACTCCAAGATTGCCCAAATATTAGTCTATTCTCTAATGAATAGGGCCAACCATGTGAAGGTGGAAGCTATCATGGCCCCTCTCCCCCATCACATCACTCTCAATTCCCCATTACCCAATATATATACTAGGAAATATTTGAAAGAAAGATATTAAGATACGTCACAAATAAAGAAATATATAGTAAACATTTATTGTTCATTGATTCATTCATTCATAGAGTTTAAAAAATATTTGATCTCAGTATGATTTATAATAAATTGTATGCTATACATAATCTGAAACAAGGTCGTTCAAATTAAATTACAAGTAAAATAAATTATTCTTCAGTTTCTTGCGATTTTTCATGTATGAAGCAAGGACGTCATCCCCTTCAGCTGTAATATGTATTGCTCCTGACTTGGTGAAACATCTATGTTTTTGTAAGGACGACAAATAATCATTTGCAATAAGAATAAAATTTTAAAATTGTTTTTTATAGTAATTATTAATACAAGTGATTTATTAATAAAAAGGTGTTTGAGTGTTCCTTACCTGCTTCAGTAGTAGAGGGAAGTGGGATACTTTCAGATGTGGCCATAGGTCCATCCTCTTGTCTAGCTTCATCTCATACATGCTCTAGAGTAGAACCAAGAAGATTTATAATTAATACACCATTTTCCTTTAAATATTTTTAATTCTAATACATAATAATAATAAAATATAATTCACATGAAATACCTACACAATCTAGTTGAACATCAATTTCAATTTGCACTCCACTCTCTCTAGGCTCATGTCTTCCATCATTTCTTGGGACATCAAAATTTACACTCTTTGTGTACTTTTTACAATCAAACACATTAATTTATGGACAAAAATAAAAACCAATATAGTGTATACAAGTATTAATTATAAATGCTCTTTGTTTCTTTTATTTACCTCAGTCTCAGGTGGGGTATCAGAACTAGTATGTGAAGATCTCGTGCATGTCCTACATTTGAGAACGACTTGATATTTGTGCTCGTAAGAATGCTTGAGGTATTCCTCCATGGGAGTTTCATTGAAATTTTCATCCTTCGATTTCGCATGACAACATGAATTATTTTTCTTCTGCTATATTAAATTAAAATTATTAATAATCTAAAATTTGGATGCAATTTTTTTTATATATACTTACAATTTTTGAGGCCAGTTTTGAGTAACCCCCAGGGCCAAGATGATGTTGGACATTTTTTTGTATTCTCACCTTCATGGCTTTAGATGTATCTAAGAGACTATATTTATGGCATTGATAAGCTTAATTACATTTCGCGATATTGATGAGAAAGCATCACAATTACATTAATAAAAGTGCCTCATACCTTTCTGGTCTGAGTGGTGTCTTCCATTATTTTTAGAGTTTTTTCTCCCTTGCATATTCTATGATGGATTTCCACTCACTTTCTAAAATCCTGGAGGGTGCTCATACTTAGGGTTCCTTTGCAAATGAACCCTATATTGGTCTCGCAAATATTTTAATTATAGGTCTACCTTCGTGGTAACTCCAATTTTGTTGAAGGTAGCATCTCTGAACATGCCAAACAACCTATTGATAAGTTCTTCCTTCAACTTTGAATTTCGAGTTCCACCTTGTGTGAATGGTTGGCCCAAAGAGTTACAAGGCTGCCTCATTCAAGCACATATAGAAGGTATGTTTTCCTACAAAACGACATTATCATTACTTGAAAATAATGACACTCTATATGTAAATTTCAATTATATCATAATTAATATGTAAAACAATTATTAAATACCTGGAAGATTTTCTAATTTCATGTGAACATGGTCAACATCTACCAAGAATGTAACTAGTAGTGTTACCGTGCTAGTAACATCAGTAGACCTAGGAAAGCATGCTTGACTAGATGTGATGGAATCATGGTCTGCATCATGTGCACATCCTTATGTGTGTTCTTTAGTGGGTGCAAATAATGGTGTGTCACCTTGTTCAAGGGTTGCATTAACGATCGATTTGCTCAATGTGTCACCCACAAGAGGTGCAAAGGTGTTGCTATCAATGTCGACCCCCATAGTCTCACCATGAGGATCAAAATACCTTGAAAAACACTGTAAAATAAAGATTTATTTGATGAAGGATGATAAAACTAAAATCATAAATAAATAAAAGGGATAATTAATTGAGTTTCTTACCCCATGCTGACAGATTTGGGTAGTCACAGTTATGATTTGGTCCCTTATATCTTATGTATGTGGGTCAATCATAATAAAAAAATGAGTCACTTGTTTAATTTTACAAGAAGTCTCTTGATTGTTTGGATCAAATCGATCAACATATAAATTTTTTCTTTAGTAAGCACTTCCTCAACAACATCTATGGATTGGTTTGAGGCTGGTTCCTTCCCCTTATGACCCTGTTGATCAAATACATGGAACTTCGTTAGAGATTATTTAGGGAAACAAATTTTAAATTTCGATCTTGTTTTTTTCCTCATTCGAAGAGGAAGAGAAGTTAGGTCATTCTTTTCCAGAAGAAAAAAAAAAAACTATTTTATTAAAGATAGAAAAATAGTTTACGTGAGTTCTGCATATTCCATCACATTAATGATTTCTTGTGCCATATACATGCTTTCAGAGTGGTGTAATCACTAACCACCCCTCTGATAGTAGAGAGAGATAAACAAATAAGGAAAATGGAATGCGAAAGTGATAGAAACATACAATCATCTTATAGTGCATAAGTAGCACATGTGACAAGAATCCAAAAAATAGTAATGTTCATGAGTCTTACATCTGAGATAAGTCATTGTCCAACATCTAGCATATAACAGACAAGAAACTAGATATGAAACATAAACAAAAAAATAGGTGTAATGATAGTCATGGTCATTATAAGTGTTGGGAAAAAATATTGAGAGGGGGGGGTGAATTCGTATTTTAAAATTTTTGCTTTTTCTTTCTCTTAAAACTATATGCTACTTTACTGAACTCAACTCACATATGCATGCAGATATTATTAATAAAACTTGTGTATGTCCAGAGGTCTTATTATGCATTTAATTCTTAATTGCATCATTCATTCATAAGATATTTTAGTAAGCATGTGTAGTAATAACAGAATAAACCATCACACATAAGAAACAGCCATGAACACCAATATTTAAGGTGGAAACCCAATTCGGGAGAAAAACACCGCTTCTGTCGACTCTGTTTTCAATATTTATAATAAATGAAACTTCTTACAATTTTGTACTGGTATAGACTTATACCAGCACGCAGGCACCCACCTGTAGAAGGCTACGACCTTATCTCATTCTCCAGTCACTACTGGAAGGGAGCTCCAACCCCCTGATCTCGTTTACCAACCTTTGTTGGAAGGGAGCTTCGACCCCCTGATTTTAACACCAACGTTTACTGGCAGAAAGCTTCCACTTTCATACTGAAGGCTTCAACCCTCAGATCCACCAACTTTCTTTAATTTCTTCATCAGACTTGCGTCAGGTCTTCATCATTTCTTTTGCAGATCTTCTTAGAGATTCAACATTTTAGATCTACAGATCTTGAACCTTCATCATATCCACAGGTGCATAATAGATTTAGATCTATAAGAGTTCAATCATGCAGATATCTCTTACAGATATTTATTCATTATCAACCCCTCTTCATGCACACCTCGTACAATAATCCTCTTCTCCTTATATAGTTTTAGCCTTTATTAGTACCATGAGTTAAAACCACTCAACCACTAATGGTTTTCTTTCTTTTATTGGAATTTTGTTTATCAAATTCATGGAATTTGATAAATAAACATTATCCACAACCATTGGCAATTAAATTGTATAATAGAACTTTATATTAATATCAAATGGATTTTAAATGGACCTTTGGTTCCTGCCCCACATACATAATCGACGGTCCAATCAAATGCTCGTACCCCAACTGGTAATCTTCTGCTCATCTTTATCAACTAATCACCGTCTGATGGCCCTTTCCCAAATCAATGGCTCACCATGATATCGCTCAGCTTCCCTGGTCGAACGATAACGTGCGATGGCGCGCTATGATAGCGGTTTTTCATGGGTCCACCTCGCCACGTGTCGCATACCCTATGGAATCGCTCCCCTACCAGGAGATACTGCTTATCACCGAAAGGCAGTGCGATATGGGAAATCCGGCCTCGCAAATCCGCTCGTGGTTTTGGAACAGTGACCAACCCACGGTTAAGTCAGGTTACGCTATTCCTTTTGGTCCCTTAACTCAAGTTCACAACTCGGGTTTATTTCAATAGAGTTCGGTCCGATCATTCGATAGGGAGTTTCATAGTAGTACTCCTCTGCATACTATAACACGCTGCTTCATAAGTTTATAAATTCCCCATTTCTCACTGTATCATGACCTTAGCAATCAAATGTTCGGCAATGCATTACATGGAGAGAGATACCAGTATCAATGAAAAATAATTCATGTAATCGATAACGATTTGTCCAATCAATACTCTTCAAAATTACCTTATACAGATTCACGAATCTACTCCTTCCACAGAGCTTATGATGTTTACAGACCATGCTTTCACAATGATTCATAATTGTCCACATGGACTCAACTATCATTCCTACTGAATTCAATCAAGAATATACATATAATTCACAGAGAATTTAGAACCTTTTTCTGTTCGATGGCCTTTTTCCTCCTACACTGTCTCTGGACAACTCTGCTTCAATTCACTGCTTGTCCCTGCTCCTTGACTAATACTGCTCTCTGTAAATGCACTCTTCCTATGTTCTTCTCTGCTACTGCTTAGTTATTGTTTCAGAGCTCCTTCTTTGCCAATTCCTTTGCCATCAATGACAATATTTCCAACAGTCTCCCCCTTTGGCATTGATGGCAATACTCTTCCTCTGTTTGTCTTATAGAAAACCCTTTTTGATTTTCCTCCCCCTTTGACATCAATGGAAAAGGGCTGATCAATATCCTTTGTACCGACAATGCCATGCTCCCCCTGAGATCATGCTGTGCATCCAGAGATACCCATCAGCACTATAGCTGTGCTGAAGAATGTTGACCCAGAAAAAAAAAAATTGTCAGCAAATGCCCATACGCGGTTTTCCTGCAGGAACTCCACATATCCAATTTAATCTTTTGTATTTAAGTAGATATGATCTTTTGCATGGTGGAGACTACTCCCAGCTTTTGTCTGAGATATTCGAATGCTTCCCTGCGTAATGGTTTGGTAAATATATCAACAACTTGTTCTTTGGAGGGAACATACTCCAACTTCACCTTTTGTTCAAGCACTTGTTCACGTCAGAAGTGATACTTGATGGGAATGTGCTTGGTCTTGGAATGCATAATAGGATTCTTAGAAATATTGATGGCACTTTTATTATCCAACATAATGGAGATAGGCGGTGAACATTTGATTTGAATGTCTTGTAAGGTTTGCATCATCCAAAGAAGTTGAGTGCAACATGATGTGGTAGCCACATATTCTGCTTCTGCTGTAGATAGGGAAATAGAGCTTTCCTTCTTGCTGAACCAAGATACTAACCGGGGCCCCATATAGAATGCACCACCACTAGTGCTTTTCCGATCATCAACATTTCCAGCCCAATCTGCATCAGTGTAAGCATTAAGAGTGAGATAAACATTCTTTGGATACCATAGTCCAAAGTCTTGAGTTCCTTGCAGATATTTGAATATTATTTTGACAGCCTGAAGGTGAGACTCTTTTGGATTAGCTTGGAATCACCCCGCAATCCCAACTTCATGCATAATGTTTGGTCTAGTCCTAGTGAGATAAAGTAGACTTCCTATCATAGATCTGTATTCTGGTTGATTCACCGTGGGAGAATCATCATGAGAACTGAGATTACATCTGGTTATCATTGGTGTACTTACACGTTTTCACTCTTCCATGTCATACTTCTTCAGAATTTTCTTAAGATATTTTGCTTGTGATAAGAATATGCCATCTGTTGCTTGTTGCACTTGCAAGCCAAGAAAGAATGTTAGTTCCCCATGTAAAGACATTTCAAATTATTGCTGCATAGCAGAAGCAAATTTCTGACTCATAGACTCTTCATTAATTCCAAAAATGATATCATCAACATATACAACCACAATCAATAGTTTATCATTTTTTTTTTGTATAAGTTGCTATCAGCAGACCCTTTTGAAAATCCTTGCTGATGAAGATATTTGTCAAGACGATAATACCATGCCCTTGGAGCTTGTTTGAGACCATATAGAGCCTTTTTAAGTTTACAAACAAGCTTTTCATCATTTCCAAAAATGAATTCTTCTGGTTGTTCTATATAAACTTCTTCTTCTAGATCCCCATTGAGAAAAGAAGATTTAACATCCATTTGGTAAACTTTGATTTGTTGAAAGCTTGAAAAAGCAAGAAACATTGTTATGGCTTCAAGTCTAGCTACAGGATCAAAAGTTTCTTCAAAATCTATACCTTATTGTTGAACACACCCCTTGCAGAAAAGTCTAGCTTTATTTCTTATAACATCCCCATTCTCATTTAACTTGTTTTTGAATATCCATTTAGTTCCAATGACATTTCTGTCATGAGGTCTTGGTACTAATTCCCAAGTGTGATTCTTTTCAATCTGATCAAGCTCTTCATTCATGGCTTGAATCCAAAATTCATCTTTGCTAGCTTGATTGAAATTGTGTGGTTCAATAGTGGATATAAATGCCAAATAGCTAGAAGATCCCACAAGAGTCCTTCTTGTTTGTACACCTGATTCCTTTTCTCCCAAAATTTGAGATTCTAGATGATTCTTTTGAACATATATGGATGGAGCTTTTTCAGATAAATCATCTTCGGCTTCTTCATTGGGTTCATTGTCTATATCATTTCTATTTGATGTAGAAGGATATATGTCATAATCGTCTTCATCTGTTGTTTTTTTTTCTTCTTTTGGAGCTGCAGGAGACTCATCAATAACAACATCAATACATTCAACAATATTCTGAAGTATTTTATTGTAACATTTATATGCTTTACTCCTAGAGGAGTAACCAAGAAATATTCCTTCATCTGCTCTGGGTTAAAACTTGCCAAGTTTTTCATCATTATTTTTTATAAAGCATTTGCTTCCAAAAATTCTAAAATGCTTTACAGTGGGAGGATTACCATACCAGAGTCCATATGGAGTTTTATCACTATTTACACGAACATGTGCCTTGTTAAGAATATTTACTGTTGTATGTGCTGCTTCTCCCCAAAATGTGTCAGGTGTTCCGGAATCATCAAGCATAGCTCTAGCCATTTTTTGAACTGTTCTATTCATTCTTTCTGCTACGCCATTTTGTTGTGGAGTGCCAGCTACAAAAAACTGTCTTTTTATGCCATGTTGTTCACAAAATTCAAGGAATTCATCTGATGTATATTCTCCTCCTCGATCAGATCTAAGACACTTTATTTTTAGATCTAATTCATTTTCAACCAGTGCTTTGAAGATCTGAAATTTCTCAAATTCTTCATCTTTGTGTTTAATCACCCAATCCAACACATTCTAGAGAAATCATCAATAAATAAGATATAGTATTCTTCACCACGTGGTGACTTTTTCCTCATAGGTCCACATATGTCAGTATGAATGAGTTCAAGAGGCTTACTTGATGATCCTTCCTTGGCATTAAATTGTACTCTAGTTTGCTTACCAAATTGGCAAGATTTGCATATGATATTTTCAGGTAGAGTAATATTGGGAAGATCACGAACAACTTTAAGTCTGCTTGATTTGTTGATTTGAGAGAAGCTCAGATGCCCCAACCTTCTATGCCATAGCCAGTTTTCTGAATATTTACTCAAGTAACATTGTTCTTTGTAGTTCTTCAATACATACAGGTTGCTTGGAGTTCTTTTTCCTTTTATAATTGTTTTACCTGTATCAAGATCACGTACCACACATTCTTTTGAACTAAAGAAAACTTCAGTTCCTTGATCACACATTTGACTTACACTTAACAAGTTATGCTTTAATCCATCCACATACATGACTTCATTAGCTTTCACCTTTTCTTTTAGAAAAACAGACCCTTTTCCCTTAATGACCGCATGAGTATCATTTCCAAATGTAACATTCTTTTCCTTTTCTAGAGCACTATATGCAAGAAGTTTGTTTTTATCACCTGTCATGTGTCTTGAGCATCCACTATCAATGTACCATTGGTTTTCTTCATCTTCTGCAAATAACGCTATGCCACAATTTTCAACTTGTAATTCCTTCTTTTTCCATACTTTGGAGTTTGAAGGAACATGTTCTTTTGGCTGAACTTTGCTCCTGCATTCAGATTCTTCATGGCCAAAGTTATTGCAATAAGCACATTCAACTTCATTTTGAAGAGGAGAAAAGTTGTTATAAGTATTCTTCTTTGTTTCAATATCAATCCTTTTCTTTCTTGCTTCTCTAGTCATGATGGTTTTATATGCAACACATTGAACAACTTTATGACCAAAATTGTGACATGAGAAACATTGTCCATTGAAGAAGAAATTTCTACGATCATGAAATCTTCTACTTGAATTTACCTGTTGATTGGTGCTTCTTTGAAAGGTATTCCTGTTAGTGTTATTTGAATTGAGATGATCATGCTTTACCTGTAAAGATTCCTTATTCCCTTGCTGAGTGGCAGAATGTTGTATACCAGCTGTAGCAGCTTTTAGATAATTTGGTGCTGAAGCCTGAGAAGATTCCCCGATATATCCAAGACCTGTCTTTATAAGAGGAGAACATTGTACCTTGAGAATTTCATCTAAGGTTTCAGATCCTTTAGCAAATCTAAGATTCAGAGTCTTTACTTTCTCAAGTTCTTTTCTGAGACTTACCACTTCACATTCTAATTTCTCATTGTGTTTCTTCTCTTCTTCAATCTGATTTTTCAGAGTCTCTATGATTATTTTACTTTCTTCTAAGCATACTTTGAGTTGATTGTTTTCATCAAGAAAATCATTGTCCTCTAGAGCATCCATAAAAGTATCCTTTTCTTCTCTAGATTCTTTTTCAAATGCCATGAGAAGTCTAAGATCTTGTTCACATTCTTCCTCACTATCAGATAACCCATCACTGTCTTCATGAGTATAGTAACTTTTTCTAGTGCTAAACCGGTTCTTATTCCTTCTTGCTACTTCCTTTCCTTTTTCATGTGTTTCTTTGTGAGGACACTTAGCAACATAATGACCAACTCTTCCACAAGCAAAACATTTGAAAGGAAGCTTACCTCTGAACCGTCCTGTGCCAAGTTGGAGTTTCTTTACAAAATTTACCTCATCTTCTTCTGAGATATACCCTGATCCTTCTGTCTCTTGTACTTCTTTCCCTTTTGTAGAAGCTCTAAAGACGGCTTCTTTGACTTCATATGGTCCTCCTCTTCTCATTTCATATGCAGTTAGTATGCCATGAAGTTGCACCACAGTAAGATTTTGAAGATCCTGCTTTTCTTCAAGAGCAGAAAATTTTGACTCAAATTTTTCCGTTAGTGATCTTAAAATTTTCTCAACCAGAGTAGATTCGGTTATTGTTTCTCCCAGATTTCTCATATGATTTACAATATCATCAATGCAAAATAATTTGGCAAAACTTACTTCGTATTGCGAGAGATCTCATTATGAAGATAATTCTTTACTTAGATCATTGCATCATTCATTCATTAGATTTTTAGTAAGCGATGGCGTGTACGGTAAGACCATAATAAATCATCACACATAAGCAACACACATGAACACCGGGATTTAAGGTGGAAACCCAAGTCGGGAGAAAACCACCGCTGCCGTCGTCTCAGCCTTCAATATTTATTATAAAGAAAACTTCTTACAACCATGTACTGGCGCAGAATCATACCAGCACGCAGTCACCCACCTGCAGAAGGCTACAGCCTTCTCGTTTACCAGCCTTTCCTGGAAGGGAGCTACAACCCCCTGCTCTCGTTTACCAGCCTCTCCTGGAAGGGAGCTACAACCCCCTGCTCTCATTTACCAGCTACCACTGGAAGGGAGATACTACCCCCTTACTGAAGGCTTCGACCCTCAGCACTACTGCAGACCACGTTTCATCAATTTTCATACTGGATCAAACAGCGTCAACACAACCCTTCACTTAACATCAACAAACATACTTTGCCCAATACTTCAAACAGAACAGTGAGACCACTGTAACCAGAGTGTCAGAGATAAACCAGAATTCAGAATAGATATGTAGATACAAACTCAACCCTGAACATTCATTAATTCAAATAGCATACGCTACTTTTCTTCACTGAAGCCGCGTACATACGCGCTTTCCTGCATACCAACCCGCGTATACTTTTGTGTATTTTATTCTTCAGAAACCCTAACTGCCATACGTTATTTTCATGAAGAGAACCCGCGTATATACATGCTTTTTCTGAAACCAACTAGCGTATAGATCTGTAAAAATAAATTTTGTAGAACAGACCAGATCTATAAAACTTACCCAGATTTATTCATTTTCTTCAGCAGACTTGCACCAGTTTTTCATGATTTCGTCAGTCGATCAAACCAGAGATTCATCATCGTCAGATCTAGAGATCTTGAACCATCATTATATCCATGGTTGCATCATAGAATCAGATCTATCAATTAATAACAAAGTTCATCCATGTAGATATTCCTTAGAGAAATTTATTCCTCAACAACCCTTACACATGCACACCTTGCACTATGATATTCTTCTCCTTAAATAGATTTAGCTTTTACCAATACCATGAGTCAAAACCACACAACTTCCGATGGTATTCTTGGACGGAATCAAATAAACCATACAACGCTCAATACTGTGTGCCAAAACCATGGTAATGCCCCTTGGTATTATAATTTTGGAGCGCAAAAGGGCATACGCAACTTGGGACGTACTTATCCGCGTGCATACGCTACTTTTCCTTTACAAACACGCGTATGATTGGTGAAATATCTTATTCATCATTACTCTGGCACTTACTGGAATTTCTTTCTTTGTTACTTCTGAACTGCTCTGTAGATACATCAGATTTACATCATTAACAAATAGGTTGCTATCCAAAGTCAACTCATCAAGTCAGTTTCCATCAAGGACAACTTCATCGAGTAGGTTTGCAATGAAGGACAAAAAGTGCATCATATTGCAAGCATAAATTTTTCTCATAAGATTCGTCGACAAAATTCATTAACAACTTGTTAAAATGCCTAAAGAAGGTGTTTTCAAGTATTCATCTGTTCTGTTCCACATGTTTCTATATTTTCAGCCTAAAAAATTTACTATCAACCTTCAGAAACTGGATGTGGAAGGTAATCCACAGTCAGTAATTTTTTGGACTCCATTACTTAGGAAAGACTCCACACAATCAACATACACAGACTTTATTTACTCATTCATCCATCCTATTTTCAACATGCTGAACAACAACAGTCAACTAGGAATCGTTGATGATATAAAAAAAGATCATGCAGTTATCAGAACACAGTAGCACAAGAGATTGGTACCTTTATCAAAGTCACACAGAGATTAGGGTATATGGATCTAATCTCTTTCCATATAAGCTACCCAAATACCTCCTAATGAGGTTATTTGCTCTTGAATATATCAGACAGATTCTTAACTATGATGGAATCAATTTCTTGTCAGCCAAAATGAAGACACAATTTAAGATAAATAATTAGATTGGTCCTTTTATTTGTAACAGTAGAGATGCAGGTCAAAAAGATGAAAAATATTTGTAGGAATTTAAGTTCAGTCAAAGCGTCCAATGGTATTATGATCCTTTGGGAGTAATAAGCAAGTTAAGAGTCAAATGTAAATTAAATACTTATGTACTGGAATCCAATCCAGACATGGAGAAGTACTCCAGTCAGTCTGAATGGTTGGAGAACACTTTGAAAGAGGCAGCTAAGCAAGAGTGATGCTAGTCATATCTTGCAAACTCCATCCCCACAGGATAGGAAATCTAAAAGATTCAGAGAAGAAGGATCATACATTACTAAAACTACCACTGAAACAAAATTCAAAATGATATATAGGAAGAAGCCCAAATTAAATCCTGTAAATGAAGAAGTGGAAATTATTGAAGTAATTGATATAGATATAGTGGTAAAAGATAATGCTCCTCTAGTAGTTTATGAAGAAACTCATCAACCTTCAACATCTAAAAATCAGATTATTCAAAAGCAACATAGTGTTGAAGTGTCAGCCTCCAGTAAACCAGCAGAAAAAGGGGAGGATATCATATGAAAATACTACGAAATCAAGCTAAAAAATGAGGCATTAAAGGCAGATACATATACCCAATACTGGAAGAAGTCACCAAGTGATCAAAGTAGGTTACTTTCTGCATTTGATTACAAGACCAGGAAGATGAAGATGACCTTCCTTCAACCAATAGTGAAGCATCTTAAGTCATAAGTAGATTATAAAAAGACATCATATGAAGTTAAAGCCAAGGATCTTCGTCCCATAGACCAAATAGAATTTCACAAGCAGGTTGGTGAAATGTTGTATTCTACCATGACCAATAAAGCCATGAGTGTACAGAACCTGAAAAACACTCTTGAAAACATCAAAGGTCAGCTAAATTTAGAAAAGGAATCCTCACAAGCTAAAGATAACAGAATCAAATCACTGGAAGATTTGGTATTTGAAGTAGGATATGATCCAACAAATGTCAAATTTGCAGATGAGCTCATAAAGAAAAAGAATGCAGAAATTGTTGAATTAAAGAAGCAACTCAAATTTCCTCCTACTGAACATCCACAGGAAAAATAAGTGCTAGAAAATGAAGGAAAAAAAGATGAGATGATGAATCTCATTCTTTAGTTGACTGCCAAGTTGAAAGAAATGGAAAATGAAATGGATAAGTTAGGGCAGGAGAAAAAAGCTAGCTCAGAAGAAATCCATGTCACTGTTATTCCTATAGTTATTACAACATTTCATTCCACTTTGGCAAAGTCATTGGCCCCATTAGTTCCATTAGCTACAACATTTACTATTACCTTAGCATCTACTTCAGCTACAAGGTCATCTACATCAACAGTACAACCAACTGTTGAAGCAAGAAAATTAGTTGAAGCAATGTAGGAAATGTTCATCCAAAATAATGAAATAAACAGACTTAAAGAATAGCTAAAAATTCTAGAGGATGAGAAGAAACTTGCTCAAATCATGCACAAGAATGAAATACGTAAGACAAATAGATTGATAGAGAAATTGCAGAAGTTAGAGAAAGATTTAACACTGAAAGAACCAACGGCACAAGCCAAGAAGAAGCTATGGGCCAATATCATTGAATCTGTCAATGATATTTGGCCATCAATCCATGTTATTTATGAACAAAAATATTTAATCAAAGCAGCAGGTGAACCCATCTAGAAAATCAAAGAAGAACTTGGTAAGAAGCCATAAAGAGGCTAATGAAATCATAAAGTTTCGTAATTCCAAAAATAAGCAAGAATTAGATGAAATTTGAATTAGTGATAGGACATAAACAATCCTAGAAGTTAGGAAGATGATTTCTAAGAGAAATTTAATGGTTCAACTTGAACAGAAATGCCAAAAAATGGAGATTTCCATAACCAGGTTCATGATGAAGTTTGATATTTTGAGGCAGAAAGGCCTGCCAAATCCTCTGGTTATTCATGACAGTTTGATGAAACAAGAGGATTATGATAAGAAAATGAGAGAAGTTGCTAAGGAGAAAGCTAACATTCCTTCCTCACAAGGAATTACAACAGGGAAAGTAATCTATAAAAGTTTTGAGAATCTCTTTTACCTACAACATGAGGTACAACATTTATTTATCAACAAGCCTACATTTTCAAAGTATACAAAGGCTGATGAAATATTCAGAAGGATGATAAAAATCAAATTACCAGAGGCAGAAGATTGGGATAAGTTAAATGATTTACTATGAAAGGATAAAGGTAAAATAAGACAGTCAAAGTAAATAGAGTAGGCAGTTTTAAAGTGAAAAACATCAGGCAGGATAAAATATAAAAACAACAGTAACAGTGAAAGTTAAAACAGTAACAAAGCATACAATTAAAGAGTATCAGATGAAAGAAATAAGTTAAATTCAAAACAGAAATTATAAATCAGAGTGAAAGCTACCAATGTAAAGGACACTCAACAACAACCTTCGTTGAGAAAACAGTCAGAGAAAATTCAACAAAAGATCAAACAAACAACAACAAATCAATAAAAGAAGGGACACCTTGCATGAGTTAGATAGTTGTCTCTATCTTCTTGCATGAAGATATTTATTTTTCCTTGAATAATTCCTAAGTTTGTTTTAGGATATTTTGTAATAATTTTTGTATAAATACTTCACACTTTGAAGTATTGAGGGTGGATGAATTGCTAAACATTTCTATAGTTGCACTAAGCTGAAACCTAAGTGTTCTTTGTACCATTTTCAGGTCAGCAAACTGGATTGAGAAATAAAGCATCATATTACAGGATTCATGTGTTGAGCCACTTTAGTGAAGCACTTTCACTTGTTCTTTGTTACTTTCTTATGTTTTTTCATATACTTAATTTTTTATGAATCTAAATATTATAATAGGTATATTATTTCAGAAATTGTTTAAGTGCACTCTATTCTTAACTATTATATATTTTGATATTTTCTACTGATATCCAAATTAGGGAATTCTTAATTTCTCCCTAGTTTAGATTGAACTTTGTCTTCTCCTCCATTATCTAGATATGAGAATCCTTAATTTCTCTCTCATCCCGATTGAAACCATTTCACCATCCAGCCTGAAGTTTTGAATTAACCCAACTATCTTGCCTTGTGAACATTTCATTTAGACCTTGATTCTGTCCTACTGCTTGATACATTGACTCCATTAGCCCAATGGAAAATGAACTTGCAACTATCCATCTGAACCTGTGATTCCACCACCAAACCAAATCAAAACCATAACCAATCATCCTCACATAACTAGCCTAAAATCAAGTAAAAACAACAAAGTTAAATCATATAGAGAGAGCCATCTCTGAGCTTTAGGAAAGGCCAGATCCTAAGATTAAAAGTAGGTCTGTGGTTACCTCTAATATTTCTTTATACCAAAAAAGCATAATGCCCCTAGGAAATTATTGGAGTGATAACATTCTGGCGACCATACTGGGTAAGTCAATCCTCAGTTTAAAATAAACCTTAAAGAAAATACTTTTCAGAATCTATTTACCTTAAGGTTGTTAGAGAAATTTTTATTGAAAAATAAAATTCTGGCTTCCAAAAGAGTATGCTACACTAGGGCTCATCCTGATCCACAGCCTGCTGTAATCATAGATGACCCAGACAAAATTTTAAGGAAAAAGAATAAGAAAGTAGAAAGTTTAGAAAGTACAAGTAAATTAATCAAAGCTACTTCACTTCCCAAAAAACTGTCAATTTTATAAGATATAGAATTTGATTAAGGAAATTGATGAAGCAATCCTTCAACATTCTGTTGACTTAACTGATTTTTCTACTTATACCCCTAAGCCTTCTTCCAGTCATTTAGAATCTGTAAATTCATCATTATTTAGTACTACCTCATCTACTATTTCCACTGCAATATATTCCACTGAATCATTCATTCCTAAGCTTCCTCTTCAACCTAGAGTTTTATTTCCATCTCCAAATACTTCAAGTTCAACTTCTAGCACTACTGCTACATTTTCTAGTACTTCAACAACATTTCCAAGTATATCATCTAGTATCCCAAGTACATCTGCAAGTACTTCAACCTCATCACCAAGCACCAAAAATTTACGTGTTAAGTCCCTATATTAATAGTGTAGTCCCTTATTATGTTAGTGTATCCCCCCTTATTGTTATTGTTGTACCCCTATAACCCCAATATTGTTATTATTGTGCCCTTGCATTATTATTGTTAGGTCGGCTAGGATTACATTATGGCCCCATGGACTCCTATATATAGAAAGGAGGTTTTTTCATTTGTATCTTCCAAGAATTGTTCATTCATGTAATGTATTGGAGATTTCACCCTCAAAGTGGCTTCTTTATAAGGTGTTGATATCTCTTTTCTTCTATTTTTGGAGCTGGTTTCACAACATTTGGTATCAGAGCTTTGGATTCTAGGGTTTCGCTGCTCCAAACTGGTCATCGTGGAATTTTTGCTATAAAAATTTTTCTACGAAGGTTCAGAAGATGAAAGTCTTAGAGTATGAAGCCGAAATCTTGAGGAACAGTTTCACACAATTTCAGAGCTTCATTGACAATATTTTCGGAGATATGATCTGTGTAAGTTAGGTCTTTTTCAGGCTCCTGAATTTCATCTCAAAAAGGTGATCGTGGGAAAATATTCATAACTCTCTCTCTGAGCATCGGATTTGAATTTTGTAAAAGGTGGCTAGAAGTACATGGAATTTAGTTTCTTTTCTATCAATTTTAGAGCAAAAGGAGAAAAAAATAACACGTGGAAATTCGTACAAGTTTGCTCTACTGAATTCGCCCATAATTGAGTCATTGTGGGAGATTGGGCATAACTTTGTCTGGAAGAACCCAACCCAAGTCAGACCTGTGGCATTTGAAAGAAGCTTCAGAGGGATACTATAGGGCTGAATTTCAGATATCAGGATCCATAATTATAGAGATAATTCAATTTCAATATCGAGCTCCTAAAAAGGAAGAAAAAGGTGTGTATTTGGTTTTTAAAATTGCATAACATTTGTTTGAAACAACAGTTTGAAGTTATTCCAAGGGCATATTTTAGAATTTTTATCAGCACTGGGTTATATAATGCATCCAAAAGATAATTCCATACCCATTAAGCCCTCAAAAAGCTATACTATGATGCATGAAGATGAAGAATTACAGTATGAGATATAAAAATTACGGTACCAAGTGCAAAAAATTTCGATCTTACGAAGAGAAACCGAAGATGAAATAGATGGTTTAAAAGCAGAAATTGAGGCTAAGTTGGATGGTTTGAAGAATCAAATAATAGCTAATATGGATGATAAATTAGTGGAATATCATATCGAGCATCAACAACAAGTTCTCCAACTCTCAAAGGATAACCTAACTTTGGTGCAGAATCTAATGAAACAACAGGAAGATCACCATCACATCGAAAGAATTTCCCCGAAGTAGTCATCCAAACAATAATTCGACAGTAACGATCAATTTCGTAGCATTCAAAGAAGTGGAAGAACTTCTTATTCAGAGAAGATTCCACATGGGAGTCTGATAATTTATACGAAGCATCAAGAAATAAGCAAGTGCTGAGGACAACACTCGTCAAGGAGTGGAGCGTGTTAAGTCCCTATTAATAGTGTAGTCCCCATTATCCCAGTGTAGTCCCCATTATGTTATAGACAGCACTCAGAACCCCCATAGCCAGCTATTGTGCCCTTACATTATTATTGTTATGTCGGCTAGGATTATATTGTGGCCCCATGGACTCCTATATATATAGAAAGGAGGTTTTTTCATTTATATCATCGAAGAATTTTTCATTCATGTAATGTATTGGAGGTTTCCCCCTCGAAGTGGCTTTTTTCTAAGGTGTTGATATCTCTTTTCTTCTATTTTTGGAGCTGGTTCCAATACATTACATGAATGAACAATTCTTGGATGATACAAATAATAAAACCTCCTTTCTATGTATAGGAGTCCATGGGGCCACAATGTAATCCTAGTGGGGCCATAATGTAATCCTAGTTGACCTAACAATAATAATGAAAGGGCACAATAATAAAAATATGGGGGTTACAGGGGTACAACAATAACAATAAGGGGGAATAAAATAACATAATAAGGGACTACACTATTAATATAGGGACTTAAAATTACCTCCTAGCCAAGCTATAATATTAGCCATGGCAGCTAGATATGCACCTTTGATCCTACCAGCTCAATTACATGCCATGCCCCAAGATTATCAGAGAAAAATATTTCAATTTGATGGAACTGGCCAATACACTGCACAAAAACATGTTAACAAAATGACAGATTATTTTGAATTGCATGAAATAGATGAAGCCGATTTACAAATGAGACAATTTTCTCAAGTTTTAGCTGGAGAAGTAAAAAAGTGGTTTAAAGCTTTATGTGCCAATCATATTGCTGATCTAGAAGCTTTTCATAGATTATTTATAAATAGATCGGAGAAAAAGAAGAATCATTTACAAATTATTTTTGAATATGAAAACATTAGAAGATATCCTAATGAGTCATTTTAGGACTATTGTAATAGGTTCAACAACATCTATAATGCTATTCCAGCAAACATTAAACCCCCACTAGATCTAGCTTTAATCAAATTTCCTGATGGTTTTGACACTGATATGTCATACTAGTTGAGGTAAAGAAACCCAGAAACATTAGAACAGATGCAAAGCAATGTAGTTAGTGTAGAATCAAACTTGTTAGCCAAGAGGGCCTGAATGAGAAATGAATGAAGTTTCACTATAAAAGAGGAATCATCAACATCAGATAGTAAAATAGATAGTTTAACAAAAACAATGGAAAGGATGATGGACAGGTTAGAAATAATGGAGAGAAAACCACAATGGGATAATCAACAACAAGGTCCACAAATAAGAAATCCAAACTTTAGAAAGAATCCCAACACTGGCAACAAATAAGACCACCTTTCCAAGAGAACTATGTTGAGAGTTCTCACCAAAATGAAGAAGATGAAGATACCCAGATTAATTTAATGGGAATTAATGATGATAATGCTATTTTTCTTTCACAAGAAGAACAAGAAATATTCATACTGCAATAGTTACAATTAGAATATGGGGAATCATTTGATTATAAGCAAGGTTATGATACTGTAATAAATGAAGTTCACAAGAAATATAAACTTAGAAGTAAGAAAAATGTAGAAGCTCCTACTAAGAAAACTACCCAAACACAAACCAAGAAAACAATAGAAGCTCCTGCAACAAAAGTACTGAAAATTGTCCCTAGAGAAACCCAACAAAACTCTAGTTCAAATCAGAAAATTTCTAGTCCAAAAATTGCACCCAGTCCTAAAATTGTAGATATTATAGATACTATTGTTAAAACATCAGCTGATCCTCAAAAATCTGCTGCTGCTAAAGCAACAAATTCTACTAAAACAACACCTATTGCTGATAAAAAATCAGCTGATCCTAAAATAGTTGCTGAAACTTCAAAATCTGTCAAAACTACCATTGCTACTCAAAATCTCCCATAAAAGAAGATTGAAAACAATAAAATAGTGGAAACCCAAACTGAAAATCTAACTGTATATAAACAAGAGAAAAGCACTCAAACTACAGTTAGTAAAGAAGAGATCATTTAGTTAGGAAAAACACAAGTTCCATTCAATATCCAAACTGAAATTGCAAAAATGAAGATACCAATTCCTTTAACGAAGTTGGTAAAACATGTTTTATATAAATATCAAATCACTAAAACTTTGAACATAAATGAAGGGGAAGATTCTGTCAATTTGAATGATGACCAACCTGAATTAATATTTGGTCCTGATGTGAATGGTAAAAATCAAGAAGGTGGTGTTCCTCCTTTCTACATTAGCTTGAATATTCATGATAATCTTTTAGATAATTCTATGCTATACTATGGAGCATCCCGTAATTTAATGCTAAAATCCATCATGGAAACCTTAAATCTTGATATCACTAGGCAATATAAAGATCTTTTCTCTTTTGATTCCAAAAAAGTTAAATGTCTTGGTTTGATAAAAGATTTATGTGTCACTTTAGTCCAATACCCAACCAAGAGAATTTTAATGGATATTGTAGTTGCAGATATCCCTCCTAAGTATGGAATGCTATTGTCTCGCTCATGGGGAAAAAAAATGCAAGAATCCCTACACTAGACATGTCTTATGCCATTATTTTATTATTTGGTCAGCCTAAAAAGCTTTAAGAGAAACCTTGATAATGTACATGGCCAATTTTACAAAACAACCACAAAACTATCTTATTTATTCTGTACACTCTGATATGGATTCCTTCATTTTGTGTAATTTAGAAACTAGCACAAATAAAAACACAGAATTAAAGTAGAAACATAAAGAAGTTGACATTGATAATATATTTCATGAATCAATGTGGCATTTAGATTTTGATGGTTCAGTCAATAGATTAGGAGCAAGAGCAGGAAGTTGGATTTATAACATGGAAAACAATCATTCATAGGGTCATGCCTTTAGATTAAATTTTAAATGTACAAATAACATGGCCGAGTATGAAGCTTTAATCTTAGGACTGCAAACTGTTGGAAAACTAGGAGCCAAAAGAGTTTCTATCATGGGAGACTCTGAATTGATCATAAAACAGATTAAAGGAGAGTATTCAGTGTATAATGCTAGACTTAGCCAATACAGAGAAATTGTTCTATATTTGGTAAAAGGATTTCTTGAAATCGACTTTTCTGTGATTCCTAGGAAATAGAACAAACAAGCACACAACTTAGCAACTTTTCCTAGCACCTTGAGACTGCCTTTCCAGCCAAATCAAAAATATACAACAAAGGTAAGACACGGGCCTATTATACCAGATAACTTAAAATATTGGCAAATTTTTTCACAAGATGGTCAAATCTATAATTTTATGAATGCTGAGGGAGAATTCCAAAACTGTAAAATATATACAGATTGTATAGTAGAAGAAACTATAAATAGTAAGATATATGTAAATAATTTATATTTAAATGAACCCACTAAATTCACTCAAATAGAAATAGAAGAAATAGAAAATGATGATTGTGAGATTTTAAACCTTAAGAATAACTTTTTACCTAAGGGATTGGCCCCTTTTATAATATCTTTCTGATTCAAATGATGTTGCAAGAAAACCTAAAATGGAACCATTAAGATCAAACATAGAAGAACATAACATAGGAACACAAAAAATGCCTAATCTCATTAAACTATCCAAACCATTACCTTCAGAAGAAAAGCTGAAATATATAGCTCTGTTTAAGGAATTTCAAGATGTCTTTGCCTGGAGTTATGAAGACCTTAAGTCTTATGACACCAGTATCACTCAACATAAAATTCCCATTAAAGAAGATCAGAAACCATTTAGACGGAAGCTTAGGAGAATAAATCCAGTTCTTATGCCCTTGGTTGAAAAAGAGGTGAAAAGAATGTATGAAGCCTAGATCATTGCACTGATCAGATATTCTGATTGGGTCTCAAACTTAGTTCCCACTAGGAGGAAAACAATGGAAATTAGAATTTGTGTTGATTTCCAGAACTTAAAAAAAGTGTCTCTAAACGATAACTATCCTCTTCCCAAAATGGACCATATTTTACAGAGGGTAGTAGGATCATCTAGGATTTCATTGCTTGATGGATTATCTAGATATAACCAAATATTAGTTCAATTAGAAGACCAACCAAAGACAGCATTTACTACTCCATGGGGTACTTTCATGTACGTTGTTAGCCCCCCCTATAAATTTTTGACAAGCAAACAGGGGGCTAAAATGTTGTTGAGCCTTCAAGGAATGCATTTCCCCTAAAAACACATCATCCTTGAAGCCTCCTTGTGCCTTGTGTCCTTTGAAAAAATCCCCTCTGCTGATTTCCATTATAAAGCCTCTCTATTTGTGAAGAATGCCCAAAAGGCCCTTTTCCCTCTTATTTCACCCCCACTTAGCTTCTATTTCCCCCCCCCTGAGTCTCCCCTTCTTTTTCCCTTTTTTTACCCTCTAAATCCTCCCAAAATCCCCTTTGATTTCTACCCATATCCCTTGTTTGGGCTAATTCACCCTTTACCCCTCTATCGTTCCCCTTCCTAACCTTTAAATCACATTAAAATGGGCAAAAACCCACTTTCTTACCTTATAATAGGGTCTAACCTTTTCCCCATTTCCGATTGTAAATTGCATTGTAAATCATTGTAAAACAAAAATGTGTGATTTATATAACCACTTCCCCCCCATGACCCGTGGAACTTTATAATAAAACGTTATATTATAGAGTCCCCACCATATAAACCACTTCCCTGCCATGCATTGTAATAAGACTTTATTATAAGTTTTCTATTATATAACCCGCCGCTTTTTAAATCGCAATCGCAATATCTTTCGATCGCAATCGCAATGTTTGTGTGAAGTCCTCCGATCGGTCATCGCAAATATTTGTGATGCGATTGATCGCGTCGCAAATATTTGCGATGCAATTGATCGCGTCTTAACTCCGATCGCATAATCCTCCGATCACGATCGCAAGTCCTTCCCTCTGATTCCCGATCACACCATCTCCCGATCAGATCCTAGCCGTCCATCTCCCCGCTAATCCGATGGCTATCGTATGTCTCCGCCCAATCGCAATCGCAACTTCCATTGCGTTACCCCTTTGATTCGCCACAATTGCGATCCCCCGATTGCATTCCCTGCCGTTGATGTCTCCCATTGATCCGACGGTCTGCGCACTCCCGCTCCAATCGTAATCGCAGTTTTTAATTGCAACCACCCCTTGTCCATTGTGATTGCGATTATTCCGATTAGATCATGGCCATCGATCTTCCCCCCAAGATCCGACGATCCAAAGTGAATCACCCTCCACCACGCTGGTCCCACCACTTACGATCTTTTCCACTGCATTTCATCGCATTTCTTTGTATTTCGATTCATATCCAAAGTTTCGTGTCTTGCACCAAAGTTTAACATTTTATGTTCATTCCGCCAATGCTCATAAATCAATTCACCGATCAATCTCCGCCGTCAATCTACGCCTCCAGATCATGATCGAACAACCCTCAAGCATTCTTACACCAAGCCCTATTATTTTCTTTTTTAACCATCCTGCCGCATTATTCACTATTTTCCATTCAAAACCACCACCACCATGCTATCGTTTCCTCTGCCCTCTGTATCCATCCTCCCTCCCGTGCATGGATTTCATGACCAAGTGGCATGTTTTGCAGGGTTGTCAATGGTGTACGCCGCCATGATTACATAGTTTTAATACAGCGGCATTTTCTCACCGACAGAGATAGGGAGGAGTTTGACAGGACTTGCATTCAAGAACAGGGTTGAAAACTCTGTAAAGTCTTCCCAAGGTCATTTAAAATGCAGATTTCGCAGACAGAGATATAAATGAAGCGGCAGAGAGTTCAATGCACAGAAAAATAAGTCATCAAGGTTCCACATTAGCAGATTGTTCTTAAGGACCAAGTGCCCATACTGTTCCCTGTATCTACCGTGTTCCTGAAGAAATTTCCGCCCAGACCACAGTCCAAAGCTACCAGAGCATTTGTTTCACAAGTATGGCAGACCATTCAGGCATTTATTCACCATTTTGTTTATGCACCAAAGGCACCATAGAGTCCCGCAGCCAGGGTACACTGGAGTCATATCGGATTAATTGGAAGACTAAAGAAGACCATTCTTCCTTCCCAAAGAGTGCCCAAGATAAATGCTCAGAGTTTAAGGCAGAATGGTTTTCGGCCCCCTCTTTCTTTTCCAAGTTTTAAGGCTGCATTTAGTTTCCACCTACCTCCTCGGCTCATATTCTGTTATAAAACTCATAAGAAAACTCTTTGAAAGGGTTCTTGTTCAGCTTCTGCCGTTGCTGTTAGAGGGTTCATTCTGACTGTTAGAACAGTCTTGGGAGGCAGTAGCAGAGTAGTTGTATGTATTAGGCTGGGAGGAGAAGTCTGGACTGTATTAGCCTTTGAGCTCAGTGTATATGACTGGTTTTGCATCATTAATCAAGCACATTTCACAGGATCCTGGTCTATTACTATTTGTGACATTTTTCTAACTCTGTTTATTACATTTATATATTGTTTCATATTCTTCTGGGCTTGCATCACAAATATGGCATAGGATTTACCCTTGTTAGGTACCCTATGTGTCTGCTCTCCTTGCCTTCAATGTTTTCCACTGTATGTGTTATCTAAGGATTGATTTCAGTTAATTTAACCAGTGTAGTGGATGTCATTTCCTGCTAGCTGATGTATGAATTAAATGAATTTGTCTTTAGATGTTCTTGTTGGGTTTAAGCTGGAAGATTTGGGAACACTGGGGATGAGAGTTAGCCCTGTCTATTAGGATCCTTGTGCGACCAGCTAGCCTTTCTAAGATCTCTCTTTTAAACTTATCTCTATTTTCCCTTGGAGCATGCTAAAGCTGACACGGAGTTAAATGACCTCTGTTCCGATCTATAAGTTTCCCCTTTTTCTCTCCATCGAAAGCTGCCTCTGAGTATGTCCAAGCAGGTCTGGAGTTAAATGACCTCTGATCTGATCTATAGACAGAAATTAGGTTGCTTTCCTTCTTTCACTTCCAATCCTTAATGTTCCATCCCACCATCTAATCTAAAAAAATCCTTTAGTATTAGATGACTTTCCCTCTGGAAGCCTTGTCTAGTTGTTGCAAGTAATCCCCTTTCATGACTCCATAGCCCAATGGATGGAATTTTCTTGACCTATCCTCTTTGCTGAAACATCCTGTTGTTTTGTTCCTTTCTACCATTACTTTCTCAGTCCATGATCATCATGACCAACCCAGCAACCAACCAACCAAATCATTTAAACCCCCCCTTCTTGTGCTTCATACCTAGCCTAATACCTCATCTTGAGCTTCAAAGATATACCATTCTTTGTTTCGTTGGAGAGATCCCTCTCCAGGTCCAGGAGGGCTAGATGCTAGGGCCCCAAAGTGGTTTGATGTTTTCTTATCTTTTGGTATTGCCAAATCTTCCAAAACATAGGAACCCCAACATATGTGAAAAATGCCTTTTTGGATTAATGAATGCGTGAACCACATTCCGTGAGAGCTATGGACATATATTTTGCTAAATAAATTCACTATTTTATTGTACTTCTATCTAGATGATATAACAATATTTTCTAAATCAGATAATGAGCATCTAGATCATTTAAGACAAGTATTCACAAAATGCGTAATTTGTATTTCTCATAATTCAAAAAGACACTCTGTGGACTTGAAGAAGGGAAACTTTTAGGTCGCATAATATAAAAAGAGGGAATTAGGATAGACCCAACTAGAATAGAGGCGATTTTGAACATTAGACATCCTAGGAATATCAAGGAATTACAAGCTTTCATAGGTAAAATTAATTTTCTTAGAATAATTAATTAGAGAATAGAATAACATGTTGAAGAAAGAATCACCACTTAAATTGACAGTAGAGGCTAAACAATCATTTAAATCAATCAAACAAGCCCTTACAAAAGCACCAATCCTAATAAGTCCCGATTTCAGAAAAGATTTTGTTCTTTTTTCTTTTTCTTTATAACATACTATTACAACAGTTTTTCTACAAAAGAATGATAAGGGTTATGAATAGCCCATAGCATTTTTCAGCAAATCATTAAGAGATGCCACATTAAAATACAACATAATGGAAAAAAAAACATTGGATTTAGTAAAGGATTTTAAAGATTTCAAAGTGTGCATTTTTTACTCTCACATTATTGCTTATGTCCAAATTCAATGGTTAAGGCCATTCTGACTCAGAATGGGCCTGATGGTAAAAGAGGCAAATGGATTTCCACAATTTTGGAATATGACATAGAAATAAAGCCTATTAAACTTATTGAAGGTCAAGGTCTAGCCAAACTCATGGCTGAATCTAATTGCAAGGCCTTCGATATAAATTTTATTGCTCAATTAGATGATCAATAAGAGATGGCGACTCCACAGATTAGTGAACCTTTCTTAGATTCATCTTGGTATGCAGATATCATATTTGTCTTACTGAAATTACAAGATCCTCTTGGTTTTTCTAGGACTAAAGGTAGATTCTTGAAGTTAAAAGCAATGACATATTGTATTATAAATAATGCTTTGTTTTGGAAAGATCATGATGGCATTCTTTTAAATTGTTTACTGAAAGATGAAGCTGATAAGATTATGCAAGAGTTTCATGCAGGTGATTGTGGAGGACATCTTTACTAGAAATCTATTGCTGATAAAATCTTGAGGGTTAGTTTTTACTGGCCTACACTTTTTGCAGTTGTTAGAAAGCATGTGACATCCTATCACAAATGTCAGATCTTTGAAGGGAAGAAAAAACTACTACCTTTACCCCTCAAACCCATCTCCACAGAAATGCCATTTCAACAATGGGGTCTATACTTCATTGGCGAAATTCACCCACCCTCCCCAACCCAGCATAAATGGATCTTGACAGCCACTGATTATTTCACCAAGTGGATAGAAGCAATTCATTCTAGGAAAGCCACTGATTTTGTCAACATTTAATTCCTTGAAAACAATATCCTTTCTAGATTTGGATGTCCCCAAAATCTCATTACTAATAATGTAAATGCCTTCAAATCTAAAAATATGATTGAACTTTGTAATAAATACCACATTACCCTTGCCCATTCCACTGCCTATTACCCTCAAGGTAATGGACTTGCAGAATCCTCCAACAAAACCCTGATAAATATCATTAATAAATTGTTAGAAAACAACAAAAAGACCTGGAACAAGAAGTTGGTCAATGCCTTATGGGCAGATATATTAACTACAAAGAATTCCATTGGTACATGCCCTTATCAGCTATTATATGGGATGGATGTTGTTTTTCCATCCTCTTTAGGAGTACCAGTGATGAATATGATCCAAGAATTGCAGGTAGAACCCAATGATATCCAGAGAAGGATAAATCAAACTATACAGTTGCAACAAACCCGGGAAGAATTGTATGTCAAATCACAGGTGATACAAGATAAAATTAAGAAGATATTTGACAAGAAAACAAATAAAGATGATTTTTACATAGGTGATAAAGTGCTTAAATGGGATTCAAGAAGAGAGGAAAAAGGTAAACATGGTAAATTTGATTTCCCATGGAAAGGTACCTATATCATCTATGGTTACAGAGGTAACAATGCATTCTTTTTGAAGGAAAATGATGTATCAAATCTTCCAAGAGGACCTGTCAATGGTAGAATGCTGAAGCATTAATTTTCTCTAAACTAACCATTAGTTAACTTTGTTTAATTTTTTCATTGTACATAACATTGCAAAGCATAGATTGGATTGGATGTTTTTCTTGCAAAGTTGAAGCCAGGAGAGTAGGCCCTAAGATTTGAAAGACAAAATATCATAAGTATGAATAAAGCAGAGATCATAAAATAGTTTCAAGGCATGCACAATCAAAGTTCAAGGCTACTGATCTTAAAGTTCTTGGCATTTCCCCGGGAAATGCCATTCCCATGTGGAGCCACTGTTAGGGTCCTATAATAATAGGATTCATAATTTTGAATTAACTATGATTAGTATTGTAATATGTACATAATTTTCTTTTTGCAAATTTTTTTCCCATATTAAAAAATGTAAAGAGGGTAAAAGTCCTAAAAGAAAAATCAAAGGACTAAAAGAAAATAATCATGAAAATAAATTAAAATATGAACCCCACAAAAAAGAAGAAGAGATAAAATAGATCATGAAAGTGATAAAAATTCAAATGCCACTAATTTTTACTTTATTTTGCAAAATAAGATTATGTGTAGCTTGTCAAAAAATGCCACAATCCATGAAGGTCAAACTACTTAATCTTGATGTTTCATGCTTTAAATTTCATGCTGATAGGTAGAGAATAAAGATCTAGCGAAACTGTTTAATCTTGGAAGATCATTAGTTAGGTAGAAAATAATAAATGATCTCAACAGTTTAATATGAGCCATTGGAAGTAATAAGGTTAGAATTAGATAGTTTTTTCTTAAAAGAAAAATGATAAGGGTTTGAAAGCTCAAATGCGCCCAAATGAATGAAGAAAAAATGTTAGGGTAGTTGATGGGTAGATAGAAGAAGTTTTCACAAGGCATGGATAGCATAAATTGGTCATTTCGTATTTACTAATTTCCCTTTAAACTCATTTCCCTTGTAAAAATACCCCCTCCCCTTCATATTTATCTTTTTCCCCTTACTTCACTCATTTTCCCTACATAAATCCTATTTCCCTAGTTAAAAAGGCATATTATCCTTGGAAAGTAATTGTCCCCTTACTAATTTCCCTTTCATTTCAAAACCCCCTAAAATACACTTATCCTAAGTCTAAATGATTAAATTTATATGTCAGGTCCCACTATGAAAAGCCCACCCTGATGTTATTTATACTTAGTGTATTTCACATTCCCACTGATAATACATTCCCGACATATTAACATTCCCACATGTATATTTAATTAACTACCATTATATATTAACTCCCATTAAACCTTTAACCCATATTATATTAATTCCCCTTTATATATATTTCCCCAAGCCATATTTTATTTATAACCTATAGTTTTTTTTTCATTTGATATGCCCCACGCCTATCAGATTCCCGATAAATTCCTTCTATTCGCCCATCCATCGAATCTTAATTGATAAGATCCAATGGCCAATAAGCCTTATTGCATCCCCGATCGTTCAAACTTTAACCACTCCAAGACCTTGTGAAATGAGCAGTTTTCGAAGCCACCCTCCCTACAATGTGTTAATTTTCTATTACATCTTATATCTCCAAGAAATAGCGCCTACCACCTTTTGCCGATGCAAAAACCACTGGGTTTTATTCCTTCTCGTTGCAACCAAAACCACATTGTCATTTGAATTTCACATTAAAGCTTAATCAATGCGGATTAAAACATAAAGACCTCCCTTCCCATGATTTTTTCACCATTTTCTGTTCAGATTAACGCAAATACAGTTCTGCCGACCTATTCCAGAGCTAAAGAATAGCTACCTACATGTTTTGAAGCAATTTTTCAACCAGAATTCAACAATATTGCTGCCAAAGACATTGCAGAACCGATCCGAAGCCCTATAAAGACCAGTGAAGCCTCAGAAAGTCAACGTTGACTCTAGAACCTCCTCTGCATACCAAAAGCTTCGTTTTCTCTAAGTATTGATGAAAATACTAAGGCCTGTACTTACAAAAATAAATTAAAAAGTAATTGAATCATTTTATGAGCCTTTGCAGACGAAAAGAAAACCCTGTTGCTTCCCTATCCTTTTGCCGCAGACCCTATGCATCTTTTCATAGAATTCCCAAGGCTTGAGACTATTCTTGATCACAGAGACTGAATATTTGATCAATTGAACTGTTGCAGACAAGAGCAAAAGCCATTGTTTCATTCCAAACCCTTCTACAGATTGAAATAATGTTTCAAAACATTCTAAAGTGGCCAGGGTCTATTTATTGAATAAAAAAATAATCAATTGAGTAAAATTAACAAAACCAATGGCTTCTCAAGGTATTTTCACAGTCAATCCCTTGCAACCTCCTGTTGTAGATGTGGAACACACTCCTTTAGCAGATAGAGACTTTAAAATTAGTGACCCTATCACTGAGTTTAACCTCCTTGAGCTCCACTGTTGGAGCCATGATAAATCAATTGACCAAGCTGATGATGTTTTCCTTTGGGAGTCCAATTTTCCCAAATATGTTGTCCCACAGACCTTCCAGTGTCTTGAGATCATAAAACTTTGACAAACTTGCTATTTCCCTAATCAAAGAGCCATTATAACCCCTGGAAAAGAAATCTTATTCACCATTACAACTACATCAATAAACCAAATGCTGCAGATTCAACCTAGGCAAGATGAAACTCCTCTGTCTATTGAGACCCTCACACAATTATATATGAATTTGGACTTCCCCAAAATGTTCCAGATATTCCAAACTTTCATTCCCTCATCAGTAGAAACTCCCAAGACCAATCCTCCTTATCCATCAGATATTTTGTCTGAGAGAATCAGACATATCATCTCAATGTTGTCTTGTATTTTGGGTTATTTTAATAATGAGCATGTTGATGCTTCAGTCTTAGGTATCCTGTCTATTTTCACCCCTGGTCAGCCTCATGCTACCATATTCATTTTTTCCCAGTACCTTGCTGACACAATTCATGAACAACTTGTTAAAATGCCCGAAGAAGGTGTTTTCAAGTATTCATATGTTCTGTTCCACATGTTTCTATATTTTCAACCTGAAAGATTTACTATCAAACTTCAAAAACTAGATGTGAAAGGTAATCCATAGTCAGTAATTTTTTGGACTCCATTACTCAGGAAAGACTCCACACAGTCAACATACACAGACTTTATTGACTCCTTCATCCATCCTATTTTCAACATGCTGAACAACAACAATCAACCAAGAATTAGTGATGATATAAAAAAGGTCCTACAGTTATCAGAACATAGCAGGACAGGAGATTGGTACCTTTATTAGAATCCCATAGAGATTAGGGTATAAGGATCTAACCTCTTTCCATATAAGCTGTGAAAAAACCTCCCAATGAGGTTATTTGCACTTGAATATATTAGGAAGATCCTTAAATTTGATGGAATTAATTTCCTGTCAGCCAAAAAGAAGACACAGTTTAAGATAAAGAATCAGATTGGTCCTTTTATTTGTAATAATAGAGATGTAGGTCAACAAGCTGAAAAAATTTGCAGGAATTTAAGTTCAATCAAAGCTTCCAATGGTATTATGATCCTTTAGGAGTAATAAGAAAGTTAAGAGTCAAACGTAAATTAAATCCTTATGTACATGAATCGAAGCCAGACATAGAGATGTACTCCAATAATTCTGAATGGTTGGAGAACACTTTGAAAGAGGCAGATAAACAAGGTGATACTAGTCACATCTACAAAACTCTAGCCCCACAGGATAGGAACTCTAAAAGAGTCAAAGAATAAGGATCAAAAACTGTTGAAACTACCACTGAAACAAAATTCAAAATGATATACAAGAATAAACCCAAATTAAATATTGTAAATGAAGAAGTGGAAACTATTGAAGTAATTGATACAGATACAACGGTAAAAGATAATTTTCCTCCAACAGTTTCTGAAGAAACTCATCAGCCTTCAACATCTAAAACTCAGATTATTCAAAAGCAACATACTGTTGAAGTGTCATCCTCCAGTAAACCAACAGAAAAAGAGCATGATATCATACATAAATACAAGGAAATCAAGCTCAAAACTGAGGCATTAAAGGCAGATACATATACCCAATACTGGAAGTGGTCACCAAGTGATCAAAGAAGGTTACTTTCTGCATTTTATTACACGACCAGGAATATGCATATGACCTTCCTACAACCAACAGTGAAGCATCCTAAGTCAGAAGCAGATTATAAAAATACATCATATGAAGTTCAAGCCAAGGATCTTCAGCCCATAGACCAAATAGAATTTCACAAGAAGGTTGGTGAAATTTTGTATTCTACCATGACCAATACAGCCATGAGTGTATAGAAGCTTCAAATCACTCTTGAAAACATCATAGGTTAACTAAAGTTAGAAAAGGCATTCTTATAGGCTAAATATGATAGTATCAAATCACTAGAAGATTTGGTTATTGAAGTAGGATATGATCCAACAAATGTCAAAGTTGTAGATGAGCTCATAAAGAAAAAGAATGTAGATATTGTTACATTAAAGAAGCAACTAAAATTGCCTCCCAACGAAAATCCACAGGAAAAATAAGTGATAGAAAATGAAGGACAAAAATATGAGATGATGAATCTCATTCTTCAGTTGAGTTCCCAGTTGAAAGAAATGGAAAATGAAATGGATAAGTTAGTGAAGGAGAAAAATCCCAGCCCAGAAGCAGTCCCTCTCACTGTTATTCCCATAGTCACTACAACAGTTCCTTCCACTTTGGTAGAGTCATTGGCCTCATCAGTTCCATTAGCTACAACACTTCTTGTTACCTCAGCAACTACTTCATCTACAAGGTCATCTACAGCAAACAATACAGCCAAATGATGAAGCAAGTAAATTAGTTAAAGAAATGCATGAAATTTCCATCCAAACTAATGAAATAAATAGACTTAAAGAATAGCTAAAACGTTTGGAGGATGAGAATAAACTTGCTCAAATCATGCACAAGAATGAAATACAGAAGAAAATTAGATTGATAGAGAAATTGCAGAAGTTATAGAAATATTTAACACTGAAAGAACCAATGGCACAAGCCAAGAAGCATCTCTATAGGCCAATATCATTGACTCTGTCAATGATATTTGACCATCCATTCAAGTAATTTATGAGCAGAAAGATCTTGTCAAATCAACAAATGAGGCCATTCAGAAAATCAAGGAAGAGCTTAGTAAGAAGCCAAAGGAGGCTAATGAAATTATCAAGTTTCTTAATTCAAAGAATAAACAAGAATTGGAAGAATTGGTATAGTTGACAGAACAAAAACAATTCTTGAAGTTAGAAAGGTAATTTCTAAAAAGAACTTGATGCTACAGTTGGAAGAAAAATGTCAAAACATGGAGCTTGCCATAACCAGGTTCATGGTGAAGTTTGATATTCTGAGGCAGAAAGGCCTACCAAGTCCACTGGTTATTCATGAAAAGTTAATGAAAAATGAGGATTACAACAAGAAAATCAGAGAGGTGTCTAAGGAACAAGCCAACATTCCTGCATCAAAAGGAATTCCAACAGGAAAAGTCCTTTATCAGACTTTTGAAAACCTATTTTACCTCCAACATGAGGTAAAACAACTGTTCATCAATAAGCCAACTTTTTCAAAATATACAGAGGTAGATGAGGTATTCAGAAGAATGGTGAAAAAAAATTACCAGAGGCATAAGTTTGGGAGAAGTTGACTGATTTACTGTGAAAGCAATAAAGATTAAAATAGATTGATCAGGATAAAACATAGCAGTCATTTTAAAGTAAAAAATAATAGTTACAGTCAAAGAGTATCAGAGTTTAAAGAGTATTAGGTGAAACTCAAATGGCTAAAGTCAAAACAGAGTTGAAAGTTAAAGCCAACCAATGTAAAGGACACTCAACTGCAACCTTCATTGAGCAAACAACATAGAGACAAATCAGCAAAAGATCAAAGACAACAAACAACAAATTCAATAAAAACAGGGACAACTTGCATTAGTTAGATAGTTGTCTCTATATTCTTGCATGAAGATATTTATTTTTCCTTGAGTAATTCCTAAGTTTTTTTTAGGATATTTTGTAAGAGTTTTTGTATAAATACTTCAAATTTCGAAGTATTGAGTGTGGATGAATTGCTAAAAATTTCTATAGTTGTACTGAGCTGAAACCTGAGGGTTCTTTGTACCATTTTCAAGTCAGCAGACTGGATTGCGAAATAGAGCATCATATTACAGGATTCATGTGTTGAGCCACTTTAGTGAAGTATTTTCACTTGTTCTTTGTTACTTTCTTATGTTTTTCACACAGTTAATGTTTTCTGAATCTAAATGATATAACAGGAATTTTATTACAGAATATGTTTAATTACACTCTATCTTGAACTGTTTTTCATTTACATGTTTTCTACTGATATCCAGATTAGGGAATTCTTCATTTCTCCCTAGTTTCTATTGACTTGTATCATTTCCCTTATTATCCGGATCTGAGAATCCTTAATTTCTCTCTTATCCTGATTGAAACCATTTCATCATCTTTCCTGATGATTTAAATTGACCCAACTATCTTGCCTTGTGAAAATTTCCTTTAGAGCTTGATTCTGTCCTGCTACTTGATACATTGAATCCATTAGCCCAATGGAAAAAAGACCTGCAACTATCCATTTGAACCAGTGATTCCATCACCAAACCCAATCCAAATCAAAACCAATTAATCTCACATAACTAGCCTAAAATCAACTAAAATCAACAAAGATAAATCATATAGAGAGAGACCTCTCTGAGCATTAGGAAGGCTAGATCCTAAACCTTAAAAGTAGGTATGTGGTTACCTCTAATATTTCTTTAAACCAAAAAAACATAACAACCCTAGGAAATTATTGGAGTGATAACATACTGGAGACCATACTAGGGAATATCAGTCCTCAGTTTTAAAATAAACCTTAAAGTAAATATTTTTATCATCTTTTCACCTTAAGGTTGTTTTAGGGTTGTAAGAGAAATTTTTATTGAAAATTAAAATTCTAGCTTCCAAAAGAATTTACTACACTAGGGCTCATCTTGATCCACAGCCTGTTGTAATCATAAATGACCCAGACATAATTTTAAGGAAAAAGAATAAGAGAGTAGAAAGTTTAGAAAGTACAAGTAAATTAATCAAAGCTACTTCACTTCCCAAAAAAATTTCAAGTTTACAAGATTTAGAATTTGATTTATCTTTTGAACAATCTTTGTTTAAGACTAAATCAGAAAGCTCAATATATGACAGTGTTATAGATCCTGATTTCATTTCATTTATTGAAACTAAAAAGGAAACTATTTCACTTGACTCAGACCAAAAAATATTAGAACCATATGATAAAATTGATGCTTTGACGACCACTTTGATTAAGGAAATTGATGAAGGCTTCCTTCAACATTTTGTTGAGTTAACTGTTTTGTCTGCTTATACTCGTAAGCCTTCTACCAATTATTTATAATTTGTAAATTCATCCTGATTTAGTACCACCTCATCTACTTTTTCCACTGCACTTCATTCCAATTAATCATTATTCCCAAGCTTCCTCTTCAACCTAGAGTTTTATTTCCATCTCCAAATACTATAAGTTCACCTTCTAGCACTGCTGCTACATTTCCCAGTACTTCAACAACATTTCCAAGTACATCATCTAGTATCCCAAGTACATCTGCAAGTACTTAAACCTCATCACCAAGCACCACAAATTTACCTCCTAGCCAAGCTAGAATATTAGCCATGGTAGCCAAATATGCACCTTTGATCCTACCAGCTCAATTACATGCCACGCCCCAATATTATCAGAGAAAAATCTTTCAATTTGATGGAACTGGACAATACACTGCACAACAACATGTTAAAAAAATGACATATTATTTTTAATTGCATGAAATAGATGAATTTGATGTTCAAATGAGACTGTTTTCCCAAAATTTAACTAGAGAAGTAAAAAAGTGGTTTAAAGCTTTACCTGCCAATCATATTGCTGATCTAGACGCTTTTCATAGATTATTAATAGATGGGAGAAAAAGAAGAATCCTTTACAAATTATTTCTGAATAAGAAAACATTAGAAGAGATCCTAATGAGTTAGTTTAGGACTATTGTACTAGGTTCAACAACATCTATAATGTTATTCCAACAAACATTAAACCCCACCAGATTTAGCTTTAATCAAATTTCCTGATGGTTTTGACACTGACATGTCATACCAGTTGAGGGAAAGAAACCCAGAAACATTAGAACAATTTCAAAGCAATGCAGTTAGTGTAGAAGCAAACTTGTTAGCCAAGAGGGCCAGAATGAGAAATGAATGAAGAGTCACTATAAAAGAGGAATCATCCCCATCAGATAGTTTAGAAAAAACCATGGAAAGGATGATGGACATGTTAGAAATCACAGAGAGAAAACCCCAGTGGGATAATCAACAACAAGGTCCACAAATAAGAAATCTAAACTTTAGAAAGAATCCCAACACTGGAAAATCTAGAGAATCAACACCTGATCAAAAAATAAGACCCCCTTTCCAAGAGAACTATGCTGAAAGTTATCACCAAAATGAAGAAGATGAAGATACACAGATTAAATTAATGGGAATTAATGATGATAATACTATTTTTATTACACAAGAAGAACATGAATTATTTGAATTACAAAAAATACAGTTAGAATCTGGAGAATACAGTTATGATTCTGCAATAAATGAAGTTCACAAGCAATATAACCTTAGGAGCAAGAAAAATGTAGAAGCACTTACTAAGAAAACTGCACAAACACAAACCAAGAAAATAGTAGAAGCTCCTAAAACAAAAGTACTGCAAGTTCTCCCTAGAGAAAATCAACAAAACTCTAGTACAAATCAGGAAAATTAAAGTCCTAATCAGAAAATTTCTAGTCCAAAAATTGCATCTAGTCCTAAACTTGTAGATATTACAAATACTGTTGTTAAAACAGCAGCTGATCCTCAAAAATATGTTGTTGCTAAAAAAACAGTTTCTACTAAAACAACATTTACTGCTGATAAAAAATTAGTTGATCCTAAAACAACTACTACCAAAATAGCTGTTGAAAATTCAAAATCTTCCAAAATTACCACTGCTACTCAAGCTTTCCCAGAAAAGAAAACTGAAAACAGCAAAATGGTGGAACCATAAACTGAAAAACAAACTGTAGATAAAGAAGAGAAAAAAACTCAAACTGCAGTTAGTAAAGAAGAGATCATTCAGTTGGGAAAAATACAAGTTCCATTCAATATTCAAATTGAAATTTCAAAACTAAAGATACCAATTCCTTTAACAGAGTTGGTAAAACATGATCTATACAAATATCAAATCACTGAAACTTTGAACATAAATGAAGGAGAAGATTCTGTCAATTTGAATGATGACCAACCTGAATTAATATTTGGTCCTGATGTGAATGGTAAAAATAAATAAGGTGGTGTTCCTCCTTTCTACAATAGCTTGAATATTCATGATAATCTTTTACACAATGCTATGCTAGACTTTGGAGAATCCCATAATTTAATGCCAAAAGCCATCATGGAAACCTTAAATCTTGATATCACTAGGCCATATAAATATTTATTCTCTTTTGATTCTAGCAAAGTTAAATGCCTAGGATTAATCAAAGATTTGTGTGTCACTTTAGTTCAAGTATGGAATTCTATTATCTCGCTCATGGGGAGCAAAATTGCAAGGATATTTACAACTAGATATGTCTTATGCTTCTATTTCAGTGTTTGGATAGACTAAAAAACTTTATAGGGAAACCTTAATGAAGTACATGGTCAGTAGTACAGCTCAACCACAAAACTACCCTATTTATTTTTTACACTCTGATATGGATTCCTTCATTTTGTGTAATTAAAAAACTGGCACAAATAAAAACACAAAATTAAAGCAGAAACATAAAGAAGTTGACAATGATAATATATTTCATGAATCAATGTGGCATTTAGATTTTGATGGTTCAGTAAATAGATTAGGAGTAGGAGCAGGATGTTGGATTTATAACATGGAAAAAAATCATTCAGAGGGTCATGATTTTAGATTGAACTTTAAATGTACAAACAACATGACCGAGTATGAAGCTTTAATCTTAGGACTGCAAGTTGTTAGAAAACTAGGAGCCAAAAAAGTTTCTCTCATGGGAGACTCTGAATTGATCATAAAACAGATTAAAGGAGAGTATTTTGTGTATAATCCTAGACTTAGCAAATAGAGAGAAACTTTTAGATCCGGTAAAAGAATTGCTTGAATCTGACTTTTCTGTGATTGCTAGGAAACAAAACATGCAGGCACACAATTTAGCAACATTTGCTAGCACCCGTAAACTACCTTTCCAGCCAAATCACCAATACACATTAGAAATAAGACACAGGCCTATTATACTAGACAACTTAAAATATTGGAAAAAAATTTCACAAGATGCTCAGATATACAATTTTATGAATGCTGAGGGAGAATTCCAAAACTATAACATAGATACAGATTGTACAGTAGAAGAAACTATTGACAGTGAGAGAGATGTAAATAATTTAGATTTAAATGAACCCACTAAATTCACTCAAATAGAAATAGACAAGTTACAAAATGTAGAAATAGAATAATTAACAAATGATGATTCTGAGATTTTAAAGCTTAAGAATAAATTTTTACCTAAGGAATTAGCCCCTTTAGAAGATATTTTTGATTCAAATGATGTTGCAAGAAAACCCAAAATGGAGCCATTAAGATCAAACATAGAAGAACATAACATAGGAACTGAACAAAGGCCTAAGCTCATTAAACTATCCAAAGCATTACCTTCAGAAGAAAAGTTGAAATATATAGCTCTGTTTAAGTAATTTAAAGATGTCTTTTCCTTGAGTTATGAAGACCTAAAATCTTATGATACTAGCATAATACAACATAAAATTCCTATTAAGGAAGATTAGAAACCATTTAGATATAAGCTTAGGAGAATAAATCCAGTTCTTATACCCTTGATTGAAAAAGAGGTGAAAAGAATGTATGAAGCCGAGATCATTATACCAATCAGATATTATGATTGGGTCTCAAACTTAGTTCCCACTAGGAAGAAAACAGGGGAAATCAAACTTTGTGTTGATTTTTGGAACTTAAACAAAGTGTCCCTCAAAGATAACTATCATCTTCCCAAAATGGACCATATTTTACAAAGGGTGGTGGGATCATCCAGGATTTCATTGCTTGATGGATTCTTTGGATACAATCAAATCTTAGTTCAACCAGAAGACCAACCAATGACAACATTTACTACTCCTTGGGGTACTTTCATGTATGTGAAAATTCCTTTTGGATTAATGAATGCAGGAGCTACATTTCAGAGAGCTATGGACATAGCTTTTGCTAAAGAGATTCATGATTTTCTTGTAATTTATCTGGATGATATAAAAATATTTTCAAAATTAGATAATGAACATCTAGATCATTTAAGACAAGTATTCACAAAATGTAAAAAATTTGGTATTTCTTTGAATCCCAAAAAGACACTCTTTGGACTTGAAGAAGGGAAACTTTTAGGTCACATAATATCAAAATAATGAATTAGGATAGACCCAGCTAGAATAGAGGCAATTTTGAACATAATTCATCCTAGGAATATCAAGGAATTATAAGCTTTCATAGGTAAAATCAATTTTCTAGAAGGTTAATTTCAAATTTAGCAGAATTAATTAGAGAATTGAATAACATGTTGAAAAAAGACTCAACACTTAAATGGACAGTAGAGGCCAAACAATCATTTGAATCTATCAAACAAGCCCTTACAAAAACACAAGTCCTAATAAGTTCTAATTTCAAAAAAGATTTCATTATTTTTTCTTTTGGTTCATAACATACTATTGCAGCAATTTTGCTGCAAAATAATGATCAGGGTTATGAGAAACCCATAGCATTTTTTGGTAAGTGATTAAGAGATGCCATATTAAAATACAACCTAATGGAAAAACAAGCACTGGCTTTTGTAAAGGCTATCAAATATTTCAGAGTGTACATTTTGTACACTCACATTATTGCTTATGTTCCAAATTCAGTAGTTAAGGAAATTCTGACTCAGAATGGTCTTGATGGTACAGGAGGCAAATGGATTGCCACAATTTTGGAATATGAAATATAAATAAAGCCCACTAAACTGATAAAAGGCCAAGGTCTAGCCAAACTCATGGTTGAATCTAACTGCAAGGCCTTGGATATAAATTTTATTTCTCAATTAGATGATCAGGAAGAGATGGTGAATCCACAGATCAGTGAACATTTCTTAGATTCACCTTGGTATGCAGATATCATATTTGTCTTACTAAACTTACAAGCTCCTCCTGGTTTGTCTATAACTAAAAGTAGATTCCTAAAGTTAAAAGCAATGAAATATTGTATCATAGATAATGCTTTGTTTTGGAAAGATCATGGTGGTATTCTTTTAAATTGTTTACTGAAAGATGAAGCTGACAAGATTATGCAAGAGTTTCATGCAAGTGACTGTGGAGGAAATATCTACTAGAAATCCACAGCTGAAAAAATATTGAGGGCTGGTTTTTACTGGCCTACAATTTTTGCAGATGTCAGAAAACATGTGACCTGATGTCACAAATGTCAGATCTTTGAAGGGAAGAAAAAACTACTACCTTTACCCCTCAAACCCATCTCCACAGAAATTCCATTTCATCAATGGGGTCTAGAATTCATTGGTGAAATTCACCCACCCTCCTCAGCCCATCATAAATGGATCTTAACGGCCACTAACTATTTCACCAAGTGGATAGAAGCAATTCCTTCTAGGCAAGCCACTGATTCTGTCATCATTTTATTCCTTGAAAACAATATCCTCTCTAAATTTGGATGTCCCCAAAAGCTCATTACTGATAATGTAGTTGCCTTCAAATCTAAAAAGATGACTGATTTTTGTAATAAATATCACATCACCATTTGCCATTCCACTGCCTATTACCCTCAAGGTAATGGACTTGCAGAATCCTCCAACAAAAGCCTGGTAAACACCATTAAGAAATTATTAGAAGACAACAAAAAGACATGGAACAAAAGTTGGTAAATGCCTTATGGGAAGATATATTAACTACAAATAATTCCATTGGAACATCCCCTTATTAACTAGTTTATGGGATGGATGTTTTTTTTCCATCCTCTTTAGGAGTACCAATGATGAAGGTGATCCAATAATTGCAGGTAGAACCAAATGGTAGCTAGAGAAAAATAAATCAAACTATACACTTGCAGCAAACCAAGGAAGAAGTCTATGTCAAATCACAGGTGATACAAGATAAAATTAAGAAGATATTTGACAAGAAAACAAAGGAAGATGATTTTTACATAGGTGATAAAGTGCTTAAATGGGATTCTAGAAGAAAGGAAAAAGGTAAACATGGTAAATTTGATTTCCTATGGAAAGGTCCCTATATCATTTATGGTTATAGAGGTAACAATGCATTCTTTTTGAAGGAAATTGATGGATCATATCTGCCAGGAGGACCTGTATATGGTAGAACGATGAAGAATTATTTTTCTCCAGACTAACCATTAGTTCACATTGTTTACTTTGCTCATTGTACATATAATTGCCGAGTTTAGATTGGATTGGATGTTTTTATTACAAAGTTGAAGCCCGAAGAGAAGGCCCTAAGCTTTGAAAGACAAAATAGCATAAGTATGAATAAATTAGAACTCAGAAAACAGTTCAAGGCAAGCATCGTCAAAGTTCAAAAGATATTGATCTTAAAGTTCTTAACATTTCACCAAGAAATTCCATCCCCATGTGGAGCCACTGTTAGGGTCCTATAATAATAGGATTCATAATTTTGAATTTATTATGATTAGTCTTGTAATATGTACATACTTTTCTTTCTGCAAAATTTTTTCCCATATTAAAAAATGTAAAGAGGGTAAAAGTCCTAAAAGAAAAATCAAAGGACTAAAAGAAAAAGATCAGAAAGAAAATAAAAAATGAACCGCAACAAAAAAAGAGATAAAAATGTATCATGAAAGTGATGCAAATTTAAATGCCACTACTTATTACTTTATTTTGAAAAATAAGATTGTGTACAGCTTGTCAAAAATGCCACAATCCATGATAGTCAAATAGCTTAATCTTGATTATTCATGCTTTAAATTTCATGCTAATAGATAGAGAATAAAGATCTGGCCAAACTGTTTAATCTTGGTAGATCGATAGTTAGGTAGAGAATAATAAATGAGCTCAATAGTTTAATCTGAGCCATTGGAAGTAATAAGGTTAGAATTATATAGTTTGTTGTTAAAATAAAAATGATAAGGGTTTGCAAACTCAAATGCACCCAAATGAATGAAGAAAAAATGTTAGGGTAGCTAATGGGTAGGCAAAAACAATTTTCACAAGGCATGGATAGTAGAAACTGGTCATTTCATATTTACTAATTTCCCTTTAAACTCATTTCCCTTGTAAAAATACCCCCTACCCTTCATATTTATCTTTTTCCCCTTACTTCACTCATTTTCCCTACATAAATACTCCTTCCCTAGTTAAAAAATCATATTGTCTTTGGAAAGTAATTTTCCCCTTACTAATTTCCCTTTCATTTCAAAACCCCCTAAAATACACTTATCCTAAGTCTAAATGATTAAATTTATATGTTGGGTCCCACTATGAAAAACCCACCCCGATGTTATTTATACTTAGTGTATTTTACATTCCCACTGATAATACATTCCCTCACATATTAACATTCCCGCATGTATATTTTATTAACCACCATTATATATTAACTCCCATTAAACCTTTAACCCATATTATATTAATTCCCCTTTATATATATTTCCCCAACCCATATTTTATTCATAACCTATAGTTTTTATGCATTTAATATGCCTCACGCCTATCAGATTCTCGATGAATTCCTGCTATTCGTCCATCCATCAGATATTAATTGATCAGATCTGATGGAAAATAAGCCTTATCACATCCCCAATCACTCGAACTTTAACCACTCGAAGACCTTGCAAAATGAGTAGTTTTCGGAGCCCCGCTCCCTACAATGTGTCAATTTTCTATTGCATCGCATCCCTCCAAGAAATACCACCTACCACCTTTTGCTGATGTGAAAACCACTAGGTTGTATTCCTGCCCATTGCAACCAAAACCACACTGTCTTTTGAATTTAACCCGCGCATTAAAGCTTAATAAATGCGGATTAAAACATAAAGACTGCTCTTGCCATGATTTTTTCACCATTGTCTATTTAGATTAACACAAATACAACTCTACCGACCTATTCCAGAGAAAAAGAATAGCTACCAACCTATTTTCAAGAAAGTTTTCAACCAGAATTCAACAATATTGTTGCCAAAGACACCACATAACCAATTCTAAGCCCTATAAAGACTAGTGAAGCCTCAAGAAAATCAGCGCTGCCTCCAGAACCTCCTTTATATACCAAAAGTTTCATTTTCTCCAGTTATTCCTGAAAATACTGAGGCCTGTACTTACAACAAGAAATTAACAAGTAATTGAATCAATTTAGGAGCGTTTGTAGACCAAAAGAAAACCTTGTTGCTTCCCTATCCTTTTGCCGCAAACCCTAGGCATATTTTCATAGAATTCCAAAGGCCTAAGGCTATTCTTGATCACCGAGACTAAATATTTTATCAATTGAACCATTGTAGACTATAGGAAAATCCACTGTTTCATTCGAAACCCTTCTGCAGACTGCATTAATATTTCACAGCATTATAAAGAGGCCAGAGTCTATTTCTTGAATCAAAGATTAATCAATTGAGTAAAATTGACAAAAACAATGGCTTCTCAAGGTATTTTCATAGGTAATCCCCTGCAACCTCCTATTGTAGATGTGGAACACACTCCTTTAGTAGATAGAGACTTTAAAATTACTGACCCTGTCACTGAGTTTAACCTCCTTGAGCTCCATTGCTGGAGCCATGACAAATCAATTGACCAAGCTGATGATGTTTTCCTTTGGGAGTCGTTGAATTTTCCCAAATCGTTCCACAAACCTTCCGGAGTGTCTGAGGTCATCAAAATTTTCCAAAATTGCTATTTCCACGGTCGAGCCATTATAACCCCTGGAAAATAAATCTTATTCACCATTACAGTTGAATCAATAAACCAGAAGCTGCAAATTCAGCCTAGGCCAGACGAAACCCCCTGTCCATTGAGATCCTTACATAGTTATATCTAAATCTGGACTTCCCCAAGAGGTTCCAGATATTCCAGACATTCATTCCCTCATCAGTAGAGACTCCCAAGACTAATCCTCCTTACCCAACAACTATATTTTCTGAAAGAACTAGGCATATCATCTCAATGTTGTCATGTATTCTGGGTTATTTTACTGATGAGAATGTTGATGCTTCAGTCTTGGGTTTCCTATCTATTTCACCCCTGGTCAGCCTCCTGCTACCATATTCAATTTTTCCCAGCCCTTGCTGACACAATTTATGAACAACTTGTTAAAATGCTTGAAGAAGGTGTTTTCAAGTATTCATCTGTTTTGTTCCACATGTTTCTATATTTTCAGTCTGAAAGATTTACTATCAACCTTCAGAAACTGGACGTTGAAGGTAATCCACGATCAGTAATATTTTGGAGTTCCTTACTCAGGAAGGATTCAACACAGTTCACATAAACAGACTTTATTAACTCAATCATCCATCTTATTGTCAACATGCTGAACAACAACAGTCAACCAAGAACAAGTGACAATATAAAAAAGGTCCTACATTTATCAGAAACAGTAGGACAGGAAATTGGTACCTCTATCAGAACCACATAGAGATTAGGGTAGATGGATCTAATATTTTTCAATATAAGTTTCCTAAATACCTCCCAATGAGGTTATTTGCACTTGAATATATCAAGAAGATCCTTAATTTTGATGGAATAAATTTCTTAGCAACCAAAAGGAAGACACAGTTTAAGATAAATAATCAGGTTGGTCCTTTTATTTGCAACAGTAGAGATGCAGGTCAACAAGTAGAAAAATGTTTGCAGGAATTTAAGTTGAATCAAAGTTTCCAATGGTATTATGATCCTTTAGGGATTGTAAGCAAGTTGAGAGTCAAATGTAAATTAACTCCTTATGTACATGAATCCAAACGGTTATAGAAATGCATTGTTATCAAAAAACTTTACTTGATTGGTTGGCTGCTAATCAGACAACTCTATGTAACTGTTTCAAACTAGCTTGTGACTGAAGCTTAGCCTCATCAGTCTAAGAGGGCTCTCTCAAAGGGGTTTATGATATTAGATAACGATGAAACTAGATGGCTAACTCTATTTGAAAAAGTAACTTGATTTTGATGTATGTAGGTTGAAAAGAATATAGATCTGCAACCATTGGGCTTATGGAGTCAACAAATCAGTAGATTGAGTGACAAGGTTTCTTGACATGGAAGCTGAGGTAGATAAGAGGTTTTAACAAAGGAAAATCACATATAGAACATAGGGCAACACAGTCATTTCATCAATAAAGGAAGTCGAAGCATAAACATATGATTTCTAAGTAATAAAGATGAAATCTACTGCAAGTGGTACACATAAAAAATATTGATCAGAAAGGCATTAAAAACTCCATGAGAATCTCAGGTCTGTCAAGAAGAAGTCCTCTGTATTACTGATATAAGTCAAATTACATAAAGCAGTAGTAGTGCAAAAAATCTCCAACCCTTTACAACTTCGATAATCTACCTTTAAATATACCTTATTACATCATAGATGATCTGCCTCTTGGCTAGATTCATCGAATTCTTCTAATGACACCTTACATAATAGAAAAACATGTCTTTTAATCAGAAAATGACAGCTATACTGTAAAACAATCCTTTTCCTAATAGGACTCAAACTCCTATTTATTACATCAAACTACCTTATCTCTTAAAACATTTACATATCTGACAACTAATGCTTCACATGTTCAAATAAGCTATGACATAGCTCATCACTACTTGACATCTTAAATATCCTCCTCAACATATGGAAACAAACCCTATTTTCAGGAAAACAGGACTCTATCCTCAACGAAGGCTTCAGTTGATGAGTTGTCTCCATTTCATAATCTTCAAGTCATAAATATTTGTAGGCAAGTTCCCTTGACCTGTTGGATGTGTCCACCTGTCCAAAAATGCTTTTAAAATGCTCAGAAACCTTCAAAGATAGCTCGCTACGAAAACAGGGAAGTTTTGTAGCGTACTTTCGTAGCGTCCCAAAAATGACTTCTTCACTCAAAACTTCTGCTTCTTTGCTCTTGCATGGTGTCCATCATGTCATGACACTTCATCATCACCATTATCCCCTCTTGAAAGGTACAAAAAGTGGTTTTAAAGGCAAAAAGACAGCTACAGAAAATTTCGTAGCGTTTTCCTGGCTTCAAGCCCACGAAACGCTACGAAACTGTGGAAAACTGTGTAATTTCCAGATTTTGACCACGTTTCAAAAATGTACCTTCCAGCTGTATAAACTTGGTTTTCAACATGCCATTAACCTCTTAAAACATAATCAAACTCAACTTAAGAGCCTTGAGGTGTTTCCTCTTCATTAATGATGAGTTGAGCTATGGGTTCCTCAACTACAATCAGCTTTAAACCCTTATTCTCCAGCTCCTCATGGATCAATTCTAACTGCTCTTGGAGGTCTTTGAATTGGTCCTTCAGTTTTTTGTTGCTAGATTCAAGTGCAGATTCATTCTTCTAACATGCTTTACCTCTTTCCTCAATGGCATAGTCCATTTGATTAATTGTTGTGTATCATCTAAGGTCTTTGACACACTATCAACCTACTCTTCCCAAATCTCTTTCATTTTCTCAAACTGCACTTTTTGGACATTATGTTTCTTTGCCTCTTTCTTCACGGTTTCTATTTCATGATTTTCTAACTTCAACTTCTCCTCAAGAACCTCAAACTCTGCTTTTTCAATAATTTTCTCCTTTCCTTTCTTTTTCTTGATGACTGATTCTTCTTTGCAGGTGATGAAAGGTCAATAATGCTTGGTAATGGCTGGGTAGTTTCAGTGACCTTCTAAACTTCTTTACTTCTTTCCAAGAGTTTTCTAGCATGTCTTGTCATGGATTTCCTAGCCTGAAACATAAAACCTGCATCCTCACCTTCAAAGTCTTACTTCTTTGCTGATTTAGCTTTCTTGAGCTTCTTTCCTCCCTCATCTATATCCTCAGCTTGGACTATGGGAGTCTCTTCAATATCAATAGCATGCAGAATGTCTTCTAAATTTCCCTTAGCCACTATTTGGCTTCTTGTAACCTTTTGCTGCCATGTTTACTCACAGTTGGCTCTTTTTTTGCAGGTTTTCTCATAGTTGACTTTTGTTTTGCATGTAAAACAACAGGTGTATCAAGCTTCTGCGATTGCCATGTTTCCATGATTACAGGTTCACTTTCTTCTGCCACTGAAGGTGATGTTATACCTCTAGGTTTAGGAGTTATTTTAGGGGTGATGGCATCCACTTCAAAACCACTGACAAACAGAAAAGAAGACCAGTCCCTGCCTAGTCTTTTTAACTCATCTAAAACCAGCAACTTTATTAAACCATGATGAAAAAGTGAGGTTTCACTTCCTTCAGATTTAGCTTGAACTTTATCTGCCATTTTTTCTAAGCTTCTGTATAAATAAAAAGGTAGATCAAGGATTTCTTACCAACAAAATGTAGTAGAAGCTTGAAGTGGTAAGAATAAACCTTACGATACCTCCCCTTCACAAGTGAAGTATTTCTGAATGATAAGAAGTAGCTTTGAGAAATTATCTTTCATGTAGCTCCTTGGAATGGCATTTGTAAGGTCAACCTCACTATGTTCTGGCTTTATAAATTCTTTACATTCCTGCATGTTGAATTTGAAACCTTTTGTGTTACACCATTTTTTGGTCATCTAACCTACTATCATTAGATGAACCCAAGTACACCATGTAAGAACAATTTTACCCTAAGTAAAATTGCTTTCACTATGTGAAATAACTTAGTAAAACACCTTTATTAATTTTGTTCTTTTTATTGAATAAAACCCCCGAAAAGAATGAATAAACAAATATATTTGTTTATAGCTATAAGAATATGATCGTTAAACCATAATTTAATTATTATTCCCAGTCATGTTTAACCCAAAATCAAAGAAATTAATTAGATAAACCTTTATTTATCTTATTATTTTCTAGGAATAATTATTTAAACCTTATTTACATAATATTCCTTGTTAAATATGACCAAATCACCCACAAATAATTAAATAAATCACTATTTATTTAATTATCTTTCAACCACTTCCTTAAATAATTAAATAAATCATTATTTTTGGAATCTAAGCTTCTGTGATCCATAATATAAATTTGTAGAAATTCTTTCGGTAGTAATCACATGCAAAAGAACGAGGTCGACGCGTTTCGAACCAACCAGTGTGGTTCATCATCAGGACTGTGTGGTAGTAATCACATAGTCCTGATGATGAACTACTGTTGTTTAGTTCAATGCGTCGACCTGCGTTCTTTTACATGTATTACGAAAAAATTTCTACCAAAAAAAAAAAAGAATCATTTATTTGTTTGTTATTTATAAATAAAGGATTTGACCCAAGTCAAAATCCTTTTCCCTCCAACAAATATAATAAAATATTCCTAAAAAGTGGTTCTAGAATTTGATTAATAATATTTTATTCATGCACCAAGTTCTAGACTACCCTAATATTTTGTTATAAATAGAAGGGTTTTTCCTACCATTCATCACCTTTTGTTGCCTATGAGATCACTCTAGATCTTTACTCTTGGTCTAACTTTGAGCCATTATCATTGTCACATTTTCTATCTTCACTTTGTGAGCTCCCTTTGAGTTCTATATTTTGTATGGATTTTCTACACCAACAAGAGAGAGAAATGCTAGATCTGAAGCACTGAGGACTTTCAAAGAACCCATCCCATTGAGGAGAATTGGAAACACCTTTCTTGTTTTCCTCTCAGGTGCCCTTAATATAAAATTCTTTCAAAAATATTGTTCTTGTCTTGTCTATTGGATGTATGGAGCAAAACCTTATTTTCACTGCTTAATGTCTTTTTATGCATAGATCTGGATTTGTGCAGCATTTGTCTTGATCAACTAACTGCAGATCTGAAGATATTGGCAGCCGTATTTGATGTTAGGGCTATAAGTTACGCGTAGCTAAAGTGGTATTTTTTCGTACACTTTGAAAAAAGATTCATACTAACACTTTGAACCATTTTTCTTCTCCTCTTGGAATTCCTGTTGTTGCTGCAATAGTCTCTGGTTTTATAGTGAGGTTCATAGTTCCCAATTTTGCAGTTGTCCCATTGAAATTTAGGGCAAACTCTCTAGAAACCTGTATATGGCATCCTTGCAATCTTTTGAAAAACTGAAAACACCCTATTCTTCTAAAAACTTATGAAGATATTGGGTCTTCATTTATCGGGTTCATGTTTGATGGATCATATCTAAGACAGTGGCCACCTTTGTTGGTCTTCCTATTTGCAGGCATGGTACTTTTATGTCTTCTCTTCCTCACTTGATCAGTGATACCTACAAACCTTTGAAACTGCCAACCACAGCTTGGGCTTAGTGAAATAGCTCTCCAGAACTCAATAACATGCAACAAGGGAGTGGGGAATGACAAATGACTCAATTGGGAAAGATTTTAAAGTTCGATGATAATTCATGGCATAATTATGACTCATACATACTTAAAATGGTAATAATGACTTCGGCCATGACCATTGTACCTTGATTTAACCCTAACTGACTCGAATGGCATCTATCCTAACCCTTTCAATCATTGACTGACACCTAGCAGCTATTTTAAAAAGGAAAACAGGAATACCTCCTTTCCTAGCATACTTAGTGTATTTCTGGGCAGTTTCTTTATGAAAGTATTAGTAGTTTCGTAGAAAAAAGTGTGTTTTTTCTGTGTAATTCGCTACGAAAGTAGGGATTCTTGGCTAAAATGACCTTTTCGGAGTTATATGCTTGGGAAATGAAATATGTCAGGAAATAATTACTGATGTGACATTAAAATACTTGAATGGGGGTGGGTTTGGACCTTAGGATAAGATAATAAGAAAAATTTTAAATTTTCCTTAACCAAGTAATGAAAAATAAATTCTATGACCAAACCTTTGACACATGAACCTCTAAGACTATGTCAAATGATGTTTCATTTTTTTCTGAGTGATAACAATGGCTCCATCTGGGATGGTGTGCCCCTGTTGTACACCAAAGAACCTATAGTTCTAGTGCTATCCATATTTTGAAAACAAAAACTCTGAAATTTTCCAAGCTTTCCTTGAAACTCTAATGGCCTTCACCTCGGGCTCAATCTTGATGATAAGCTTGTATTTATTAGCAGAAAAACATATACAAATGGAATGAAAGCTTAGCAGGACTTAAGAGGAATAGTGCTTCAAAAACTGCCATTGACAGACCCTCCAGCACAAGGTTTGTTACACAACATTTTGTCACTGTCCCTGCAATCCCCATCTCACCCATTGGAGGGTCATTTTTGTGACCAATAAGCAGTGTCATGCCTGGAAAAATCCATCACTGCATTCCTTTGCATGAGAGTAACATTCCTCTTGTTGACAATTCCCTGAGCAGAACTATAAAAACCCTTGTTTTTTCCTTGGCACGAGTAGCTAGTTACACTCCCGCACTGAGCTGGAAAATTAACACTGAGCTCACGCCAGTTGGTGCTCTGTCCTAATTAAGTGCCTGTGCCAAGCTATTTATGGAATGATTTTTAAAAATAGATGTGAAGGTTCTATTCCAACCACCTCAAGGATGAGTCATTGGGAGTGGTTGAACTGAAACAACCACGGACTCCCTCCTTTAGTTAGTAGCTTCCACCTCCATTGGAACTCTCCTAAAGGATAGGACTACCTCCCAATTTTGTAGGGATCCCAAGCTCCTCCTTTTCCTCTATAAAAGAAGCTATCTCTCTTAGTACAAACTAGCTGAATGGCTGAATAGCTGAACTTAGAGAGCTGATAGTTGAATGACTAGAGAAGATAGATAGAAGGAATCATGTTGAGGAGAGTTTGATCCATGTCCTCATTCCATCTGAATCCCTTGATAGGTACTAATACGCGCTCTGACTGAACCCCGCTGGAGGAGAATGCGACGTCAAAGCATTGGTTGTACCTCTTCCTTCTACTTATATATACATGACTACTGTTTGGTTCCATTATTGTGTTATGATGTTTATATAATGCGATAGCTTTAGCCCTATTTGACTGGTTAATAGTTGTGAGTGAAACTATGTTGTCGTATGTTGTTCTCATTTTTGTTACATGTGCAAGTATCCGAGCATAACATCGAATGGATTATGATTTTCCAAGACAAGAGCGAGAGGCTACTACTCTTTGTGCAATGAGGACAACATTGGATTCCAGATAGATTGATATACCATGTCTTTCGTTCATTCATTAACTAGGAAGCAACACTTTAGCGTGTTCTTTTGTTTCTAGACCCACCCTAAGGCTAGAGGGATTGTCTCTATCCACAAAGAGGATTTACCTACGTAACGAATTGGCGACTCAACTGGGGATTAGTTCAAGTTTTTCGTTCCTTCCTGTTGGGTCAGTTGCAATTATCGATTTCATTTTCTGTCTTTTTCTGGTTTGTTTACTTAATTTCCATCCTCTGTTCAACTCCAGAGTGTCAAGGTTGGCCTCTACTCTTTAAGTTTTTGTTTTTCCTCTTTTTCCATAGGTATCTAGCTTGGTGCGATTTTTTTCTGAATAGTCACGCCAATTGGCACATGTTTCTCTCTTTGCACTCACGCCAACCTCTCTATGGTGCGGATTACAGCCTTATAGTCGCGCCAACCCCTATAATTTTTCGATTGACCTCCTTAATGAGTATTTTGGTCATTTGTTCTTGCTTCCAGGTTATTTTTGATGTGATTGAAGCCTTTGGGGACTGTATCAACTACTGTAGACTTGTTTCCTTCAGTCGTTTGTCCATTTTCCTGTCGGTGTTATTTGAGACCTTAGGGTTTCTAATTGTTCTAGTACACCGAGCATTCTGCTTGAAACAAGTCTCTTTTATTGTTGTCAGTCTCATTTTGAAATCATTATGCTGATTTTTTCTTGATCCTCTTGAGTATTTTGTTGTTTGAATGGTATTTTCATTTTATCGATTGATCCATCTTCTTCTTGCTCTGAGCACTGATTACGTTGCTTGGTTGGGTCATTTTGGGAAACTCTTTTTTCATTGAAATTTTGCTACATTAGCTTGAATTTGTTTGCATTTGTTTTTTATTAATCGAATCATTCAATTCTGAGTCTCTACATTCACAAAAATCAATCTAGTGTTTGTTTTGTTTTCTATTGAATTGTTACAATGTGTGCTTCATTTCATTGAAAATATTTATAAAAAAAAATTGCATTCTTTCGTTGCATTGAAATTGAAACGTTCCTTTACATAACTAGCATTTGTCAATACAGGAAGGAGTTTCGTTTTCAATTGATTGCGTTAGAGGCATTAGAAGTTTCTTCACCTTTGTTTGTTTGTTGTTGTTTGAAAAATTTCTGTCCTTCTTATAACTAGCATTCATCGAACTGAAATGATGTTCATTTGCATATAGTTTGCATTTAGGAACTTGAGCTCCAAATTATTTAGGGCTTGGAAATTGAAACCTAACTCAAGATTAAATTTAAAATTTACTCAATGAAACTAAGGCAACATTGAAACCTAACGCAATATTTCTAGTGGTCTAGGCTAGAGACATGTTACGACATATTAAAACCTAGTAGCTGTCACTCACTTATTGGCTTCAGACAGCGCTAGTATATACTTGTGCTCCCTGTACTGTTGCATGTATAAAGGGAAACCCCTCTAGGTTGCAATCCTTTTATCCATAGGAAGCAGAGTCTGCCGCCTTGTAACCGTGATACACTGAACACAACATTCGGGGAGACTACCTGTACGTATTTCAAGTCCTTGGTCACTTTTGTTTCATTTGATCACCAAGGTGATTATGGTAGTTCACGGAAACCTGGTACACCCTCTTGCTTAGAATTCCTGAGAAGTCATTTCAATATTTTCGTGACCCTTTAAACAAGAGAAGAGATCATCGAGCACTTGTCCTTTCACGCTTGTTTCAAATTGAAAGTGACTAGAGTCATATTTTTCCTGTTTCTCGACTCTTAAAACATGAAACAATGACTTTTGGTTTCAGTGTTATAAAATTAATCACCTGCAAAGGATTCCTCCAATCCTGTTTGCAGTGAAGGAATGCCTGTTTCCACAGGATAATATCAACTCTTTCCTGAAGATCACTCTCGTACCTCCACCCAATCTTCACCATCGTCGGTCTCACTTCCGCTTGGATATACATTCTTGAGTCAGATCATATTTGGCGTTGCCTCCATTACGCAATCTAGTACAATAACTCCTCCTCCGATTTCGGTCCTAAATTCGTTGGGGCTATCACCTTCGACTCCTGGTTCGTCGGTTACTATCACATTTGTTCCAGTTCAACCAACGGTCTGTATGGCTTCTATTTCAGTTTCCACTCCTCCTATGATTCCTGGTGGTCTTAATTTTGAAGAATATATGTTGGTTGTTCAGCAGTAGATTTCTTAGGGTTCTCAGCAGTCTCAAGCTCTTGCTAATCCTCGATTCCATCACTACGATGTTGTTGGTAATCCCGTATATATCTATCTGCACCATTATGATGTGTATGGTAATCCGGTCTATTTGCCTCCTATTGATCCCTATCAGGCTATTTATGATCCTTATCATACTGTTACTCATCTGGGACCTATTCTTCCTTTGCAACCCTCATCGGGACAACCTTTAGCTCAGCAGGGCCCTGCTTCTGGTCCACAGGGACAACCACACGGTCCACAAGGCAAACCTTTACAAGTTCAGCCTTTGGCCCAACATGGAAAACCCTCTTGTCTTTCGGTTCAACCTGTGAATCAACTAGCATCATCTTTTGGTCCTAGGGGGAAAAATTATCTGTCACAGGGACAACTTTTTGCACCTCAATCACAGCCACAAGTTCAGTATGGCCCAAATATTGTGCAACCGGGACAACCCTTTGCTCCTTCTCCAGGTCAACCTAGTTATCAAGGATAACCTGGTCCGTCGTAACCATCAGGCCAACCTTTCCCACAAGGTCAACCTATTGGCACCCAACAATAGTTTCAACAGTTGTTTCAACCAGCTCAGCGGCTATTTCAACCTACCCACCAGCATATTCCTTCGATTCCGTAGCTGGTTCTACCTATTTATCTTGCTCAGCAGCTTGCTCAACTTGCTCCACAAGGTTAACCTGCTCAACCATAGGGTGCTTACTACCCTCAATGTTCATATCAACCGGTATATAGCACGCCTCAGATTCCTTACCCTCAAAATCCACCTTTGTATCATCAACCTCAAAGCCATGCTTACATTCCATAGCAGAATCCTTATACTGCTCAGCACAGACCTTCGTGATCTACTCAATTCCATATCTTGGTCCTTAATCCCAGTATCAACCAAATTATCCTGCTTCTAATCCCTATGATCCAAATCTTTCGGGACAGAATGCATGGGGAAATAATCCCGTTCGGACTGGGTGGAATGTACACACGGGTCCTTATCAAAGATCTCCTATGAATTTTAATACTCAATTACCATTTCTTGCTACGTTGGAATTACCTGATGTGTCCAAATTGACAAATGAACCCATTCTTCATAATTCGTATTGGCCTCCGGTTCTGACCAAGATTCCTAGTGATTGTCCTAAATTTGAGAGTAAACCTGGTGAAGACCCCCAAATTCATGTTATGACTTACCACTTGTGGTGTTCCTCTAACTCTTGGGTTGACGATTCTATTCGGCTCCGTCTTTTCCAGCGTACTCTTACTAGTGCCACTGCAAAGTGGTAGATTGAGTTTTATCATGGATTTTTTCAAGATTTCAATTCGTTAGCTATGGCATTCCTTACACATTTCTAGTTTCTGGTCTGCTATGAGACTGGGACACACCTCCTCACTTCATTGAAACATGACTGAGCTACTCATATCTCGGATCATATTTATGAGTGGAGGTGACGTCGTCGCATGATCAAATTTTAAATTCCTAATCAACTTCTAACTCATTGGTTCACTACCTCCTTTGTCAATCAGATCGCCAAATACATAGCTATGGGGGCATGTGTCACCGAGGAACAAGCCATTGCTTACGCCCAGTACCTTGATCTTGTGTACTCTCAATCCGGTGCTTTATATGATATCTTTCCTGATGCTCCTCGACTTGGAACTTCTAAACCTCGAGTGACTCCATATGTTTACGGTATTATTGGTTCCGTATCTCAGACTCCTCAGAAGTCTCCATCTAATTCTGGGAAGCATAAGTCTACTTCTTCTAATAATGTTTCTTCTCAACCAAATCCGAATTCTGGCAAACCCACAGAATTGAATGTTGTTCAGGCCAATCCTACGAATAATGCTTCTAAAGGTAAGAAGAAGGGTAAAGGTAAGGCCAAAGACGATACCCTGAAACAGGATTCGTCAAAACCTCGTTCTGCTGATAGTTCTCAACGCAAACCAAAGTATCCTTGTTTGATTTGTGACGAAGAGAACTTCACCAAAAGCTGTCCTCGACGGTCTGAAGTGAGATGATTTCTCAAAGGAATTCAAGGTGCTTCGGTTGTTCTTAAAGAACCTTTTCCTACTCAACAAATTTAGATGGTAGAGAAGCCTCAGTCCTCTACCCCATTTGGTTCTCAGGTTTTTATGATGAACAACTCTGCACCCGTTTCTATTACTACTTGATCAAAAGATTATTCTACTTCATGTCAGGAAACCAGGAAGAAGATCGATGATGGTCCTCCTCCTCCACCTGTTTCTAGCCCTCTCGAGATTGAATGGCCTAATACTGAATCTATTGTGCGACCACCTTCCAAAGGTGTGCTCCACAAGTCTTCGTACAATCCTAATGCCCGTGCCACTCAGCATTACAATATTTTTGAGGATTTGGCTCAGGCGCCATCCACAATGTCTGTGTTAGAAGTACTTCATAGTTGTCTGTCACAATGGAAAGCGTTGTTATCCTCAATAGGTGGGGTTGATCCTGCCGATACTAGCTTGCTTGCTTTCGATTTAGAGAATTTTTTCCTGCGAATCCCACACTTAATTGCACTCATCATTCAAGTTGGTATAAATGGTTTGAATATTCACCGGGCAGTCGTGGATGAGGGTGCATCTACCTGTGTTATGTCAGCTACTTGTTGGAAAGCCATTGGTTCTCCAGCTCTTACCTCGTCATCCAATGCCCTTGAAGCATTTGATGGAAGAGAGTCTAAACCTCTTGGTGTTCTCGCTATTTTACCGATCACATTAGAAGGGAAGACAATCAATGTCAAAGTTTAATTTGTTGATGCTAAGCTCAATTATAGTCTTCTCCTCAGTCGCAGTTGGAATCACGCAATGCTATGTGTTCTGTCCACTCTCTTTCGTGTTTTGAAATTCCTGCACGAAGTAAATATTGTTACTGTCGATCAATTGTATTTTTTTACTTCTTCTTCCGAGAACAATGTGTCGTATGTGGATAAGATTCCCACTCCCTACAAGAGCGTAGGGCCAGGACTTTTCAAGGATCCTGCCCTCATGGGTATTTTTCCTCTTCCACCACCAAATACTATTTAGGTCAACATGATTTCTTGCATCAATGACCCATGGGTTATCCCTTCCCCTGAATAGATCGATTCTTTCATAGATTTGATGCCATTGAGTTCAATTGAAATTGATTATTGTGAAATCATCACCACATCGGATACTCCGTCCCCTGATTCTGCTCCTTTGAGCATGTCTCTTGACGTTTATTCTCAATCCCCTTGGCTTGGTAATTTTGATTCACCCGATCCATTGAAGGAAATGTTTCCCTCCGATGAGGCCATCTTGGAAACCATGTCTCTCAAAGATCCCCCATGGGATGATAATAATCATCGTTCCTCATTTCTCCCAAGTCTCGGGGCCATGCCTACTTGTCTTGAGCATTTTTCTTCTCAAGTTCCCTCTCCTCTACTTCAAATCCCTGTTCAGATTCATGAATTTTTTTCAGAAGGTAACTTGAGGAACATTACATAGACGATGCCTATTGACATTTCTGTTAAACTGGGAATTGTCGACAACATCCATATAGGGGTCACTTGTTCTTCCGATGAAGTACAAGTCTATACTAGCCTTTTTCGCGAATTCCGTGATGTATTTGCATGGTCCTATGAGGAAATACCTGTCATTGATCCTAGCATCGTGGTGCATGTCATTCCTACTTACCCTGGTTCAAAACCTGTTCGCCAGCATCGTCATCCAGTTCATCCTCGGAAAGCTGCTGCCATTAAAGCTAAAGTGGAAAAGCTTCTCAAATTTGGTTTCATTTATTTGATTCCCTTGACAGAGTGGGTCTCTAATATTGTTCCTATAGATAAGAAACAAGGCACTATTCATGTTTGTGTTGATTATCGTGATATCAATCGAGCTTGTCCTAAGGATAATTATCCTACTCCCTTCATCAATCAAATCATTGACAACTGTGCTAGGAGTGAGATTTTTTCCCTTATGGACAGTTTTTCTGGTTATAATCAGATCAACATTCTCTCAACTGATCAACACAAGACTGCCTTCATCTGTCCTTGGGGAACCTTCGCATATAAGAAGCTTCCTTTTGGTTTAAAGAATGATGGGGCCGCATTTCAGCGCACTATGTCCTACGCCTTTCATGATATTTTTCACATCGTACAGCCTTATCTGGATGACCTTCCGGCTAATTCGGCTAAGTGTAGGGGTCACCCTGACCATCTTTGTCAGATTTTTCTTCGTTGTAGACACTATAAAATTCAGCTTAATCCGCATAAGTGTGTCTTCTACAGTGATTCCGGTAGACTCTTAGGGTTTATTGTATCTCAAGATGGAATTCGCCTTGATCCTCTCAAAGTTGAGGCTTTTATTAATCTCCCCTCTCCTTCCTAATTTCACCAGTTGCGGAGTTCATGAGGGAAAGCTAAATTTTTACATCGTTTTATACCTAAATATGCCGAAGTAGCTAAAGGATATACATGATTGTTGAAGCAGGGATTTCCTTTTCGTTGGGATGAAATCGCTTTGAAATATTTTGATATGTTGAAGACATTTCTTGTCAATGCTCCTCTTCTCTGCCCTCCAAATTATCATCGTGATTTTTCCCTTTATTTGGCTGCAGATTTCAACGTAATTGCAATGGTTTTGGTACAAGACGATGATGACGGTCATGTGCATGTTTTCTATTACTTGTCTCGTAACCTTCTCGACCCAGAAACATGTTATGCTCATGTTGAGAAATTAGCATTGGCTGTTGTTCAAGTCGTTCAACGCTTTCATCATTATATCCTTTTACGCACAGTGACGCTGATTTATAATTGCGACCCCATGACCTACATATTGTCTCGAAAATTGCTGGGGGGGGAATTTTCAAAGTGGATTGTTATCCTCTAAGAGTTTGATTTGGAATTTACTGCTGCCAAGTCTAAGAAATCCTTAGTTTTCACTGATTTGCTTTGTTCTCTCCCTTCTGACTCCACTCCTTTTCGTTCTAAGGAATCCATTCCAAACGATTCACTTTTCTTGATTAACACCCTCGATCCATGGTATGCTGATATCATCGTTTATCTCCAGACTTCATCTTTTAGATCTGAGTTGACGAAGGATGCTCGCTGACACATCGGCCATCAGTCGCAACCTTATCATATAGTTGAGGATACCCTCTATTGTGTCGGGGTATATTCCATTCTCTGTCGGTGTTTAACCCTCGAGGAAGCTGAGAAATTTCTCAATTACTGTCACAGTGGCGCCTGTGGCAGTCACATGTCTGGTTATGCTATTGCTTAAAAAATCCTTTGTGCTGGTTATTTTTGGCCCTCTATTTTCAAAGACTGCATTTTGTAGTTGGTAAATACCATGATTACTAGATTTTCCAATGTAAGATGCATGCGCCACCCGTTCCTCTTCATCCTATCATTACTGTTGGTCCCTTTGCGAAGTGGGGGATCAATTTTATGACGTGTAACCCTCACTCGGCTGGGGGGCATGCTTATATTATCGTAGCCGTGGACTACTTCACCAAATGGGCCGAAGTAATGCCTACACTTTCAACCGACGGTAAGACAACTGCTTAGTTCATATTCAATCAAATTATTGCTAGGTTTGGTGTCCTGCAAGCCATCGTTACTGATCATGATTCCCATTTTTGATATTATATGGTGGCGGAGTTGACTTCTAAGTTGGGTCTACGTCACGACAACTCAACACCGTACTACCCTCAAGCCAATGGCAAGGTTGAAGATGTGAACAAATTTCTTGTCACCATGCTTCAACGTATGATTGGGATCCACAAATCCAATTGGCATCTCATTTTTTTTTCGGCTCTTTGGGCGTATTGAACCTCAGTTAAAAATGCAACTGGGTTCACTCCTTTCCAGTTCATTTATGGCTTGGAAGCTACCCTCCCGATTGAATGTGAAATACCTTCGCTCAAGTTAGCTATTGAATTACTTCCTAATACTATGCCAGAAGAAGAGCATCTCATTTATTTAGAAAGTTTGGATGAAACTCGTCGCTTTGCTGCTTTGGTTATCGAAGCACAGAAAAAGAGGGTCAAGGCTCATTTTGACCAATCAATTTCCCCTCGTTCTTTCATTGAAGGAGATCTCATCCTCCTGTATGACCAAGCTCATGATAAGCTAGGGGAAGGTAAATTTCAACCTATGTGGCATGGGCCTTATATCATTAAACGTGTATTGTAGAATGGGGCCTATGAGCTTATTGATTACGAAGGTCATCCTCTTGAACAACCCAGAAATGGTTGTATCTCAAAAATATTATGCATGAGTCAGCCATGTGTAATAGGTGTACATAGGTGTCATTTTCATTTTTGTACATATTTTTGTTTCATGTGCTTTGTGAGTGTTTTCCTGCTTATTGGGTCTTGCTTATGGTGTAGATGTCTATTACCCCTTATGTCGGTTTCGCGGATGGTGCTTCCCGCAGTACCAGGAATTTGTCTTCGGCAACCTATGTAATTTATGATCCTGCTGGTGAGTTGATAGATCTGCAAGGTATTTTTCTAGGACGAGCTACAAACAATGTCACTGAATATAGTGCTGTTCTTGAGCTATTAACCGAAGCAATCAACCTCAGCATACATGCATTTCTTGTAAATCTAGACTCGCAGCTTGTCGTTCTACAACTCAATAGTCATTATTCAGTTATAAATCCACACATTATGAGATTGTATTTACATATTCATTTGCTAGAAATAAATTTTGATTTTATTAATTATCAACATATTCCTAGACGAATGAATACATTAACTGATGCAGTGGCTAACATTGTATTAGATAGAAATTTGCGTAATTTGTAAAATCATCATCACATGTAAAAGATTCATGTAGGAAAATAGATGTATATATATATCGCATGTTTGCAGTTGTGTGCATCATAACTTTAAAAAATATATGTGTGTTTCTGTTACATCCTGAGACATCACGTCTTCAAAATATACAGATGAAAATAAAACCTAGGTATCTAATCAACATGGAGCTCTTAATAACATGTCACTGCCTGTACGAGCCACCTCAGCAAGCAGCGAATTCGGCTAGGAACCCTTACAGTATGTCTCTAGTAGGCGTGTGGAACATCGTCAAAACATGCATAGTCTGGAACTCCTCAGGTGATTCCCTCTAGATTACACACTATCTCATCTTCCTCTCTGCCCTCGCCTTGAGGGTCGAAATTGCGAGGGATTCACCTCCCTATTGGTGACATACCTGTAGGTCTCTCCGGGCCAAAATATGCACACACATGGATTTTTTTATCACAAAATCTGGCTTGATGGGCTGCTCATCAAGTAAACCTTGTGTAACTATTTCAGACCAATCTTTTGGCTGAGGCTTAGCCTCCTCAACTTGAGAGGGATCTCTCAAGGGTTTATGATTTTTGATTAATAGTTAGATAGCTAACTCTAATGTACAAATATAGAATAATATAGCTGGTTTTATCACAGATTAAAAAACATTCATTGGGCCATGGAGTCAAGATAACTTCAGCAAAAACATCACAGTCTATCTAGCATGGAAGTCAAGGCATTTGGAATTCAAGTCAGTGAGTAAAAAAGTAGAACAGTGAAACACACAACCAATTTGTATATGAAGGAAGTTAGAGCATTATGAATGAATTCTAAGTATCATATACAAATACCACCACAAATAGAGATATTGAAGAAATCCATTAGAACAATAATGAACAAGAACTCCTCATGAATCTTGAGTTGTCAAAATAAAACTTTGTATTAAGCTGAAAAAACCAGTGACATACAATAACACAGTCTTTGCTAATAAAAATGTCCAACCATTTGGATTTTGACCTTATGCTATTTATAGAACATTTAAAAGATAGGATTCCTTCTTCTGCACTAGATAAATCGAATTCAAAGAGTTTGACACCTTTCCTAATTTGACACATGCCATTTATTACAAATTGACAGCTATAATGCTTATGAAAAGTCCTAATTCTAATAGGACTGAAACTCTTAAATATCCTTCTAACAACCTTATCTAATCTTAATTACATATTTTTCCACCTACAATCCCATGAAGTCGAATTTGGATGCTATCCTTTCACTTGAAGTGACACTGCTGTTAATGATAATGTTCTCCTAAAAAATAGGAAACATGTTTTCCTGTTTTTTAGCCTCTTTGATTTCTTTATCTGTTTTGAGTAATTTTATCATTAACAGATCAGGTCTACATGTGTCATGTTGCCAAAAATTCACCATATATATTTAATCCTCCAGCTGTGTAGAAACTATAATTCGAATGGTGCAAAAAGAAAAAGGATAAACCTGCACTATGAAAGCAACTCAGTTTCATAGCTCTTTTCGTAGTGCAGTGTTTAGCTCCTTTTTTAAATCAAGTTTGACCTGATTTCTTCAAGTAAACATTCATATGCTATTTGTACACTTCCACCAACCATTTCAAGTCAAAATTCACCAAACTTACCCCAAAATTTGATATTAAAATGTGCTAGAAGACTGCTTCAGCAGTTTCGTAGCGCATTTCAGCAGATTTGCACTTTTTGCGCTACGAAACTATTGTGTAAGCAATTTTTTCAAAACTGTCTCCAAAATTTGTACCTTGGAGATGTTTAAATTTTAAAGGTGTTGAAATTATTTCAAAAACACAGTAATATGACCCCAAAAACATAATCTTCATCAAATTTTGTCTTCATCTTGATTAGAGATTGACTTATGAATTTATCACTTTATTTTACTGCCCTTTTAACTTTTCTTGAGACTTTGTCAATTGTATCTCCAGGTCTTCAACTTGTCTTCTTAACCTTCTATTTCTAGCTCTGAAATGAGTGTTTATGACTCTTACAAACTTTTTTTCCTTAATGGCTGGGACTGTCCATGTGAAGAATTGTTCCTCACTGCTTGGTATTTCTGATTTTGAAACCTTTTCACATTCCCAAACATCTTTCATCCTTTTAAACTTTGTTTTATCAATGACATGTTTTCTAGCTCTTTTATTCAACCTGGCAATTTTTTGATATGTTGATCTTAACCTCTCTTACATACTTTTATACTTGGTCATTTCCTCCTTTGCTGTAGATACTCTGTTTACTGCAAGTTTTGTTACAGGTGAGGAAAGATCAATTATCTCCTTATGAAAAGTAGCTACTTCATTTGTTTCCTCAACTTCTGCATTAAGTTCTTCTAGACTTTTAGAATGCCTAGTTATAGGCCTCCTAGCTTGGAAAACAAATGCTGCATCTTCATCCTTAAAATCCAACTTCTTTGATGATTTCATCCCTTTATGTTTGCTTTCTTTAACCCCTATGAAATCAGCTTGCACTATAGGAGATTCTTGTATGTCTATTGCATGTATTAAATCATCTAAGTTTCCTTTCAAACCTAGGCTATCACTTGATCCTGAGACCACTGTCTTTCCTTTTGATGTTGTACTTTGACTCATTTTGATTCTCTGGACTATTTGCCTACCAGATGTTTGTTTCTGTTTAGCTTCCTTGGTACTCTATAACCCTTGTTTTGTAGGTGGAGGGGTTTCTGCAACAATCACTGGTGTCCTTTCTACTTTATCTTTCACTTGTTTGGTTGGATTTAATTTGATAAACCTCCTAGTCCTTATAGCTACAGGTTGACTAAATTTTGCTGGTGGGGATGATATTTCTTTTGCCTTAGGGTTTTTAGCTGGAGTTTGAGCTTCCATTTCAAATCCACTTATAAATAGAAAAGAGGACCAATCCCTACTAATATTCTGGAGCTCATTCAAAACCAACAATTTAATTAAGCCATGGTGAAACAGATATGTTTCATAGTCATCGAATTTCATTTGGACCTTCTCAACCATTTTAGCAATGCTTCTATATATGAAAAATGGTAAATTCAGTGATATCATACCTGTGAAGTGTAATAGGAGTTTGAAATGATAAGTGTAAAATTTGTAGTACCTTCCTTCACACGCGAAATATCTTTGGATGTTGAGCAGTAATTTTTCATAGTTATCCTTAATACATTTTTTGGGAACTGCATTATTCAAGTCCATCTCAGCGTATTTTGGCTTCAAAAACATCTTGCATGCCTCCATATCAAACCTAAAACCTTTAAACCAGGTTTCCTGTCCTCTATGTATTTCAGTCACTAGAGAAATGGTTTCAAGTGTCACTGACATATTTAACATCCCAACCTTTGTATTTGTACCATTGAAATGTAATGCAAATTCTTTTGATACCTGAGTATGTCCACCCTGTAGCTTTTCACAGAACTTTAAACACCCTGATTTACTGAAAGCATCCATGACTGTTTGGTCTTCAGCTAAAACTCTTGTGCTTTCAGGTTTAGACCTCAAACAATGTCCTGATCTATGGTTCTTTTTCTCCTCAGCCATACTTGTTTCAGAAAAAACCTGTTGGCTTCTTTAGAATTTGATAATCAACCTCTCTTGCAAATAACCTCTCTTTATCTGATTTAGCAGCCCCGCTTGAAAATTGATCAGCCTCGCTTGATAATGTATGAAATATCCTTGGTATAGGAAAGTCATAAGCTTGAGCTTGAAACAAGAATGTTTCATAGTTTAATATGAGCAAATGAAAACTGGAATGACTAAAATAGACAAGACCTTTTGAATTTGAAATTTCTTTTCTCAATATGAAACCCCTGTCATAGTAATGATGGATATGGATGGTTGATCATTTCAAATATGACTCCTAACTAACTCACCATCACATTACCCTATCATATCCTAACGGATTTTTGACAATTTCTGAGCTTTGACATGACCTTTTAAGAATCCGCGCTTTCGTAGTGCACATAGTACATTTTTCACACTTTGCACTACGAAAGTAGTAGCGCTTTCGTAGCACAAAACTCAATTTTTGAACTGACCGCACTGCAAAACTGCGGTTTTGTGGCTAATTGCAGGGGTTTCATCCGAAAGTTGATGAAATGATTTTTTAAGTGAATGATGAGACTTTTTAACCATGGGATGAGACCTAAAGACTTTATTTGAAATTGAAAATTGACTTTTTAAGACTTCTGAACCTATCACCTACCTTTTATCAAGACTAAAGTAACTCAAGACCTATTTGACACTATGACTAAAATAGTGTAAACTTACAAAGTTCATAATTTTTTTAAGGGTGATAACAGTGGCTCCACTTGGGATATTGTGACCCTGTGGTACACTAAGAACCAGTATCTCCAGTGCTGCTATCCATTTTTTATGAAAACAATTTTTTTTTTGAATCGCTAAGCTTATTCCTCAAGCTCTAATGGCCTTCACCTCGAGCTCAAGCTAGCTAATTCAGCTTGTCATTATTAGCAATAAAACTGACAAAGATGAAATATGTACAATGTCATAAGTGATTGATCAAACTTCAGCAAGTGTAACACTTTAGGAACCTGCCATTAACAGACCCTCCATCAATTTCCTACATTATATAAGTGTTGTTCCCATGAAAATCAGCTATCTTGAAAGGAACTTTCCATAGATTCTCAAACTTACCATGTTTGCCTTTCTCCTCAATTTTGGCCTCCCATTTCAGCACTTTGTCTTGTATTTGAAAACTTTCTTCTTTTATCTTCTTGTCAAATGTATTTTTGATTCTGTTTTGAGTTTGTTGGTGGATTTCATAAACTTTATTTCTCTTCTCTTGTAAAGCTATCAGCTTATTAATTCTCCTCTGAATGGAATTTGGTTCCTCTTCAAGCCCTTGAATTAGTTTCATGACAAGTACTCCTAGTGATGTAGGAAAAATAGCTTCAGTGCCATACACTAATTCATATGGTGAAGTCCCAGTTGATCTCTTTTTTCATATTCTATCAGCCCATAAGGCATACTTCAACTTCAGATGCTAAGCTTTCTTGTTCTCCTGCAATAATTTTTTAATGATCCTTACAATGCTCTTGTTAGATGATTCAGCAAGACCATTCCCTTGTGGATAGTATGTAGTAGAGTGTCCAAGAGTGATATGGTATTGATGAAAAAAATTAATCATTTTCTTAGACTTGAATGCTTGAGAATTAACTGTTATAATCTTCATGGGGCAACCAAACCTTGAAAAGATATTATTTTCTAGAAAATAAATAATTACAGATTCATTATCTTTCCTTGTTGGGATTGCTTCTATCCATTTGGTGAAGTATTCAGTTGCTGTAAGAATCCAACGATGCTATCCTGATGATGATGGATGTATTTCTCTGATAAAATATAACCCCCACTACTGAAAAGGTGCTTCCACATAGATAGGTATCAAAGGTAAGGGCACAAGCTTCCTCCTTCCTTAAAAAATTTGGCATTCATGGCATGCAACAATTCTTTCGTAAATGTCTTTAAACATTGTAGGCCAAAAATACCCTGCCCTTAGAATATTGTTTACTGTAGCTTTCCAATAATGGTGACCTCCACAATTGCCTTTGTGAAATTCCACATGTATATTTCCAAAACAAATTTCTGTCAAATATAAAATATCTCAAATTTTTTAGCTTAACAAACCTTTCTTCTTCCAACAAACAATTTAGTAAAATTCCACATGTATCTTTCCAAAATAGATTTCTGTCAAATATAAAATATCTCAAAGTTTTTAGCTTAACAAACCTTTCTTTGGACTTTGTTAGACCAGCAGGAGCTTTATGATGTTGTAGAAAAAAAACCACCTCCTTGTACCAATCTGAAGTAATGTACTTCTCTTCAATAGGAACTAATTCCTCCTTATCATCTGAAATTTATGATATTTCTGCAATCCAATTTGTATCAAGACAGTCAAATTTTGACTGTGCCATCAACTTCACCAAGCCTTGCCCTTTGACCAATTTTTTTGGTTTAATCTCAATATCATATTCTAGCAACTCGACAATCCATTTCCCCCTCTTACCATCAGGGTCGGCTTGAGTGAGGATGTCTTTCACAATAGTATTAGGAACAAATGCCACAATATGAGAATGTAGAATATAAATTCTGAAATCTTTGACAGCCTTCACCAAAGCATAGGCTTGCTTTTCTAAGATATTATACTTTAGTTCAGCATTGGATAATGTCCTACTAAAGAAAGAAATCAACTTTTCAATACCTTGTTGTCCCCTTTGTAGCAGAACTCCAATGATAGTATTCTCTGATGCAAAGGTAAACAACAGAAATTCCTTGGAAAAATCAGGACTGATCAATACTGGTGCCTGTGTGAGTGCTCTTTTGATCTCTTCAAATGAATTTATTGCCTCTGCTGTCCACTTAATATCAATTCCCTTCTTCAGCATCCTTGTTATGTCCTTCACAATCTTAGCAAAAGTAGGAATAAAATGCCTTACAAAATTAACTTTTCCAAGGAAAGATTGAATCTTCTTCCTACTTCTTGGAAAATCCACCTTCTAAATTACATTGACTCTACTTGGATCAATCTTAATTACATATTTAGAAATGATATGCCCAAGTAATTTACCTGAAGTTAAAGAAAAAATACTTTTTGTGGGATTTAGAGAGATGCCAAACCTTTTACATTTCATAATTTTTTTTTCCAAGTGTTTCAAATGATATTTTTCCTTCCTTGAAAAGACTGTTATATCATCAAGATACACAACCACCATCTTGTCCTTTTCTTCAAAAAATGCAATATCCATTTCCCTTTGAAAAGTAGCTCCTGCATTCATGAGACCAAATGGCATTTTGGCGTACATAAAAGTACCCCATGGTGTAGTAAAGGTTGTTTTTCCCTGATCATCAGGATGCACAAGGATCTAATTATAACCTGAAAAACCATCAAGCATAGACATTCTCTGAGAACCAACAATGGTTTGCAAAATTTGATCCATCTTTGCGAGGGAATAATTATCTTTTAGGGAGGCTTTATTCAGATTTCTGAAATCAATGCATATTCTAATTTCCCCACTTTTCTTCCTAACCGGAACCAAATTCACAAGCCATTTTGAAAATCTAATCGGGACTATTATTTTGGCATCAAAGATTTTTTTAACCTCATTCTCAATCAAAGGCATAAGAAGTGGGTTTATTCTCCTTAACTTCTGCTTGAAAGGTCTTTCATTTTACTTTATGGGAATAGTATGCTGAATTATGGAGGGATCATATTCCTTCAGATCAACATAATTCCAAGTAAATACATCCATAAATCTTTTCATCATTTCAACATATTTAAAATTCATATCAGCAAAAAGAAATTTTGAAGTTTAATCATTTTGGGCATAGCTATAGTACCAAGGTTACAAGTTTCAACTTCTTCATCATCAGCTTGCATCTTGGGGGATTTAAAAACATCATTCTGATCAAAAAGTTTTTCTAGAGGTATTAGTCCCTTTGGTATGGAATTATTCTTTAGTTGTCAAACATTAGAATTCCCTTTAGATTCAGCTAACATGTTCTGCTGATCTACTTGTATATTTTCAAATTCTTCTTTCAACTCTATAAAAATTTTCACATGCTGATCATCTTCAAAAACTTGCCAATGAATAATATTATCAGGAATGGTTGGTCTATGGTGAACTTCAGCTTCATAATTTTCAGTGGAGTGCACAGGAATAATGAAAAGGCTTGTAGAGACAACAAAAGAATCAGCAATGGAGTTTTGTTCTCTAGTTTTGACTGTGAATTAATAGGCTTGAAAGTTTTCTAACATGTCCAAAACCAGATTTCTATATGATCTCATCCTTGTGTCCTTTGTTTGATAAACACCTTCAATATGTTTTATGACTAATTCTCAGTCTCCAAAAATAGAAATGTTTCGAGCCTTCATTCTTTTCAATGCTTCTAGACCCAAAATCAAGGATTCATATTCAGCCATGTTATTCGTGCAATCAAAGTTCAGTTTATAGGATAAGAACTTACTTTCATCACTTGGATTTATAATCCATACCCCTGCTCCTGCTCCTTTTTTTCCTGTTGATCCATCAAAATACAATGACCACCAACCTTCTTCCTCTTTATTTCTGACCTTCTGACCTTCTGCTTGCTAATTTTCGGACTGTTGAATTTCAGAACTCTGATTTTCTACTTTCTTTTCTTCTTCCACTTCATTAGTCAATTCATTGAAAATAATAGTAGAACCAATTTCAGTATCAAGGGCATAAATTGGAAATTTTTTAGGTTTATCTTTACTACTTACCATGTAAGCAATCCTTTTCTGTTGATACAATATTCTTTGTTCTCCAAAAATTGGAATAGTAGCATAAGTAAGATCCATCTGCATTGTACCCTTAATTTTTTCTGCCCATTATCTTGACAACAACATACCAAACTTTGGTGGAATGTTAGCTACAAAAATGTCCATGACTACAGTCTTAGCAGGGACTTGTGTTAGACCAACAACAACATCCTTGATTAGACCAATGCATTGAACTCTTTTTGAATCAAAAGAAAACAAATCCTTATGGCCTTGTTATTTCTAACCCCATACTTTCCATGATTACTTTGGGCATAAGATTATGATAAGCCCATGAATCTAGCATAGCATTATGTAAGTTATGTCATGAGTGCTAATACTCACATAAAAAGGAGGCACTTCTTCATTTTGTTCATCTTCTAGTCTTGGACCCAAATATATGGTCGGGTTGTTTTCTTGAATATTCAAAATATCAGCAGCTCCTGGTTGTGAATTTAACATCTTAAAATTCTTGCTTTTGTATTCATTTACCTTGAGAATCTCGCCAAATGGGATTGATATTTTAATCTTAGAATTTTCATTCTCAAGATTGAAAATGGAAACAGATTTTTCAGCTTCTTTAGCAGGAAGGAAAACAGGTATACATTTCTTACCTTCTACGACCTTAGGAGCTTCATTCTTGCCATCAACAACCTTTGGTGCATCCTTCTTAGGTTGTGTCTTGTTTGCAATGATAGGTACATTCCTATTTATGAGATTATATTGTTTCTGCATCTCAAAAATAGCATGTTGATATCCCTTTAGATATTATGACGTTTCTTATTCATGATTGTTTTGATCTAATTGATCATGTTATTCCTTGGTCAAGAAAACTCCTGAAATTTCTTCATCCAAACAATGAATAGACTCTTTGGTTTCTTTAGGGTCATATTCTTCATCAACAAAATTCTGCTGAAAAGGAGGTCTCACTGGAGGATCAGGCTACTGATTTCTATTCTCTCTTGGTATTTGTTGGTCTTGAGGTCTTCTGAATTGAGGATTTCTAAATTGAGGCTCATGTTGCACAGGAGGAGCATAAGTGTTTCCAAGAGCCAACCTATCCATCAACTTCTCCATATTTTTCATCAATGAATCAAATTTATCATCAGAAGTTGAAGAAGAAGGATTCTCTTCTTCTTTCAATTTAGTTTTTCCCATTTTTGACTTTTTAGCATCTATCATGTTTAACTCCACCTTTACTGTATCATTTTTCATTTCAGCAAGTGTAGGTGATTCTCTTTCTCTCAACAAGATGGAAAATTCATAGTCAAATGGTTCAACATATCTCATTTGTGCTAAGGCTTCTAGAGGTTTCAAATGAGCTGGAATTTAGTCAAAAACTTTATTAAATATTTTTGAATAGTTCTGGACAGATTCATCAACTTCCCTTCTAAGACTGTTATATTCAGTAAGTGTTTGAAATGGATTGGTTCTGTTTCCCCATTTTCTGAAAAATTTATCTTCAAACTCATCCCAAGTTCGAATACTTCCAGGAGTGAGAGCTTTAAACCATTTTCTAACTTCACCAGTAAAACTTTGTGGAAATAATCTTAACTTCACATCTTCATCATCAACTTCTTCTCTATCTATAAAATCATTAAATTGATCTACATTTTGCTTTGCTGTGATTTCTTCATCACTTCCCCAAGTTTGAATCCTAGCAGCATATTTTCTAGGGATATCATGTAAAACAGTAGGAAGGACAAGTGGAGCATACCTAGCAGTGCCATCCATGTTTAAAGGATGAATATTAGTTTTAGGAATGGCAGAAACAAAAGATGAAGAACTGATATGAGAAGGACTATTTGGTTTCTGTAATCCACTAACAATTGAACTCCAATTTGGAAGGGGTAAACCAGCTTTAGTTTTCAGCAAGACTTCAAAAGGATCAAGTTCTTTTAGTTTATCTAAAGACTCTTTTTATAACAACAGCTCAAAGGTAACAGCTTCACAAAATTCTTCTTTGTCTTCTTGTGTTACTAGGGCTGAAGTGTCAATTCCTCTCTTATGCAAGTCTAAGATAATATCAATGAGTTCTTTTTCACTCTTTGATCTAAACAACACTTCATGAATTTTATCATCAACTCTTTTGTCTTCAGGACTTCTTAATATTTCAGAGGACAAAGATTTCGAATGAGATGGAGTACCTGATATTTCTAAAATTATTTGACTGCCTCTTGAAATAGTGTTTGGATTGTCCACGATGGTAGGTGGATTGGGATCAAGATTTCTCCTTGTATATCTCTTTCTCAAAGCCACCCTAAACTTTTTTAAATTGAATGGAGTCACCAAGGTAGATGAAGCCTCTAAAAACTTTCTGAACTCCTGCTACCTTCAGAAGTTCAGCTTCAAAATCTCGGGAAAGTATAATCTTTAGGCTCCTGGCAAATGCACCAAAATGTTATCACAAAATCTGGGCTGATGGGCTACTCATCAAGTAAACCTTATGTAACTGTTTTAGACCAATATTTTGGCTGAGGCTTAGCCTCCTCAACTTGAGAGGGCTCTCTCAAGGGTTTATGATTTTTGATTAATAGATAGATGGCTAAATCTAATGTAAAAAGATAGAATAATATAATTGGTTGTATCACAGATTAGAAAACATTCATTGGGCCATGGATTCAAGATAAATTCAGCAAAAACATCACAGTCTATCTAGCAAGGAAGTCAAAGCATTTGGAGTTCAAGTCAGTGAGTAAAACAATAGAACAGTGAAACACACAGTCAGTTTGTATATGAAGGAGGTTAGAGCATTATGAATGAATTCTAAGTATCATATACAAACACCACTGCAAATAGAAATATTGAAGAAAGCCATTATAACAATAATGAACAAGAACTCCTCATGAATCTTGAGTTGTCAAAACAAAACTCTGTATTAAGCTGAAAAAACTAGTGACATACAAACACAGTCTTTGCTAATAAAAATTTCCAACCATTTGGATTTCGACCTTATGCTCTTTATAGAACATTTACAAAATAGGATTCCTTCTTCTCCACTAGATACATCGAACTCAAAGAGTTTGACACCTTTCCTAATCTAAGACATGCCATTTATTACAAATTGACAACTATAATGCTTATGAAAAGTCCTAATTCTAATAGGACCGAAACTCTTAAATATCCTTCTAACAACCTTATCTAATCTTAACTACATCTTTTTCCACCTGCAATCCCATGAAGTCGAATTTGGATGCTAACCTTTCACTTGAAGTGACACTGTTGTTAATGATAATGTTCTCCTAAAAAATAAGAAACATGTTTTCCTGTTTTTTAGCCTCTTTGATTTCTTTATCTGTTTTGAGTACTTTTATCATTAATAGATCAGGTCTACATGTGTCATGTTGCCAAAAATTCACCATATATATTTAATCCACCAGCTGTGCAGAAAATATAATTCGAATGCTGCAAAAAGACAAAGGATAAACCTATGCTATGAAAGCGCTCAATTTTGTAGCGCTTTTCGTAGCGCAGTGTTTAGCTACTTTTTTCAATCAAGTTTTGACCTGCTTTCTTCAAGTAAACCTTCATATGCTATTTGTACACTTCCACCAACCATTTCAAGTCAAAATTCACCAAACTTCCCCCAAAATTTGATATTAAAATGTGCTTGAAGACTGCTTCAGCAGTTTCGTAGCGCATTTCAGCAAATTTGCACTATCAACGCTACGAAACTGCCGTGTAAGCAGTTTTGTCAAAAATGTCTTCAAAATTTGTACCTTGGAGATGTTTAAAATTTGAAGGTGTTGGTATTATTTCAAAAACACAGTAATATGACCCCAAAAACATAATCTTCATCAAATTTTGTCTTCATCTTGATCAGAGATTGACTTATGAATTTATCACTTTATTTTACTGCCCTTTTAACTTTTGTTGAGACTTTTTCAACTATATCTCCAGGTCTTCAACGTGTCTTCTTAACCTTTCGTTGCTAGCTCTCAAATGAGTGTTTATGACTCTTACAATTTTTTCTTCCTTAATGACTGGGACTATCCATTTGAAGAATTGTTCCTCATTGGTTGGTATTTCTTATTTTGAAACTTTTTCACCGTCCCAAACAGCTTTCATCCTTTTAAACTTTTTTTTCTCAATGAAATGTTTTCTAGCTCTTTTCTTCAACTTGGAAATTTCCTGATATGTTGATCTTAACCTCTCTTCCATACTTTTATACTTGGTCATTTCCTCCTCTACTAGAGATACTCTGTTTTCTGCAAGTTTTGTTACAGGTGAGGAAAGATCAACTATCTCCTTATGAACAGTAGCTGCTTCATTTGTTTCCTCAACTTTTGCATTAAGTTATTTTAGCATTTTATAATGCCTAGATACAGGCCTCCTAGCTTGGAAAACAAATTCTGCATCTTCATCCTTAAACTCCAACTTCTTTGATGATTTCATCCCTTTCTGTTTGCTTTCTTTAACCCCTATGAAATCAGCTTGCACAATAGGAGATTATTGTATGTCTATTGCATGTATTAAATCATATGAGTTTCCTTTCAAACCTGGGTTGTCACTTGATCTTGAGACCACTATCTTTCCTTTTGATGTTGTACTTTGACTCCTTGTGATTCTCTGGACTATTTGCCTACTAGCTGTTTGTTTCTGTTTAGCTTCCTTGGTACTTTGTAACCCTTGTTTTGTAGGTGGAGGGGTTTCTGCAAAAATCACTGGTGTCCTTTATACTTTATCTTTCACTTGTTGCCTTGGCTTTAATTTGACAAACCTCCTGGTCCTTACAGCTACAGGTTGACTAGATTCTGCTGGTGGGGATAATATTTCCTTTGCGTTAGGGTTTTTAGCTGGAGTTTGAGCTTCCATTTCAAATCCACTTATAAATAGAAAATGTTATCACCCTAGTAATTTCTCAAGATTGCAGGCTTTTTGTTTTTAGTTTAAGAAAACTAGGGGTAACCACAAACCTACTTCGGAAATTTAGGATCTAGCCTTCCTGAAATTCAGAGAGGGCTCTCTCTTTATGATTTAACTTTTTTTTTGTTTAATTTTTTAGGCTAGTTATGATAGAACAAATGGTTTTGGTTTTGAATTGGTTTGGTGGGAAAAAATCACTTAAAGGTAAACTAAGGAGGAATCTACTTGAACATTGGGCTAATGGAGTCTAAGTCTAGATAGCATTATTAGAAGGCAAGGCCAAAAGGATGAAAATTTATTCAGGGCAATATAGATAACCCTCAGAGCTTTGGATAAAAGGTTTTTGATGAAATGGTGAAGTCGGGACAAAGGGCAATGAAGGATCCTTTGATCCGGACCATAGAGGAAGAAGGAAAAAGTCAAACGGGAGAAGGAGAAGTTAAGAATTCCTAACACTGGAAATCATTTGAAAACATTTAAATGGTAACTTAGTTAAGACAGGGAGCCATAAGCTAGTCCTAAAGTAATATTCCTAGTTATTCATTAAGAAAGAACAAACACATAATGAAATGAATGGAACTTCAGAAAATAAACAATGAAAAGATAGATGCACTTTACTTTTTAACTTATCAAAAGAATCCTAAATTATGATGTCCTATTAGCTTTGTCCAGTCTACTACTTTCAAAATCAACACATGTAGGCCTCCAATGTATCAGCAAAAATCTATAGTAATCTTAGCAATTTTATTCCACACTAAACACTTATAAACTAAAGTATTTATACAAATGTTTATTACAAATATCCTAGAGAGATCTAGGAATAACTCTAGGAAATATAAAATATCTTTACACATTAATAGGGACAACTTCTTAACAACTTTAGCAAGTTGTCCTCTTATCTAGATAGAACTAACTTATCTAACAAAAACTGTTTGTTGAATAGCTTTCCATGCTTGCTGGCATATTGAAAAATATCTTTTTGGAAGATGACTTAACTGATACTCTTTCCACTTATACTCTTTAACACTGTACTTCATCCCTGATGTTCTTTCACATTGTTTATTTATCATTTTACTGCTATAAAAAGGGAAATTACAGCAGTAAAAATTAGCTGGCTGTTGCTTTTTCTCTCTGATACACTTTGACTCTATTCTTTCACCCTAATACTCTTTTAACTGATATTTTGACCTTTAACTACTGTAAAAAGAATTATTACTGTGGTAAAAACTAGTTAACTGTCACTTTATCACTCTGGTATACTTTTGATTGTTCCTTTTTAGCTTTTTACTGATGTAAAAAGAGACTTCTCAATAGTAAAAAATCAAAATAAAAAAATTGTTTTATTGTTTCCTTCTCAGATTGACTGTTTCACCTGCACTTTCTTTCATTGTTTTTCTTCTTTACTGCTATATCAAGTCTGTAAAAACTTGCCATTGTTCTTCATTTGGTATTTTTAAACTTTTGAGTTTCCTGAAGTTCTCATTAGCATCAGTATACTTGGAAAAATTTGGTTTGATGACAAACAGATGTTTGATTTCATTTTGAAGGAAAAATAAGTCTTCAATATATTGGAGAACAACCTTTCCAGTGGGAGAGCCCTGTGGCAGTGACTTGTTGATCTGTTCTTTGGCATAATCCCTTATCTTTTTGTCATATTCTTTTTGGTCCATCAACTTCTCATTGAAGACATGAATATCTAGAATACCAGCTTGTCTCAGCATAGTGTATTTTGCTAAAAAATTGGTTATAGAAATATTCATAGCATCAATTTTTTCTTTCAAATTGTTCATTAGAGTTTTATTTGTTAGAACCTTCTTGATCTACAATATTTTTTCTATTCTATCCTGTATCTTTAATTCTTCTAGCTCTGTTCTGTTTTTACTGTTCAAAAAAGTGATTAGCTTTAATGCTTGTGTTGGTTTATCTACTAATTCTTCTGTTGTTTTTTGGATTTATACTTGTGTTGTTAGAAGTAGGTCTCTCTATTCATATATGATCTAGATTGATGGCCACTGAAGATGTATAGCCTGAATCATATTTTTCCATAGGTAATTTCTTATGTAAGAAATTTGTGCAGTGAAACTCAAGTCTTTTTGAAGGCTTTTGATTTGATCTTCAAGTCTCTTGGCCCTTTGCTCATAATTGTTGGCATTAATTAATGTTGTTTTGTTGGAGATTTCCATATTCTGAATCATTTTCTTCAAACTGTTAATTTCATTGGTTTTCAAAGACATTTCCTCCATTGCTTTGACTATCTGCCCTGCTTCATCTGTATGTTGTACCTGTGATGTTGAAGATTTTGTATTGGAAGTAGTAGCTGATTGCATGTACACTGCAGTTGCCAGTGGTAATTTTGGTGCTAACTTTTCTCCCAGTGTATAAGGAACAACAGCAACAATAATAAGTATGACTGTAGGAATGGTGGAAGTATCAGTTTCCTTCACAGTTTCTTTTTCTTTTATAAGTATATCCATTTGACTTTCCATATCTTTGATTTGGGCAGTTAGCTTTATGATCAACTGCATCATATGCTCTCTTTCTTTTTGTTCTTGAAGTATCTCCTTACTCTACGGGTGCTCACTTTGAGGAAGTTTTAACTGTTTCCTTAAAGCAGCAATATCATCATTTTTCTTCTTGATCAATACTTCAACAGCTTGTACATTTGATGGGTAAAATCCTATTTGTAAAATCAAATCTTCTAAGGCCTTGATCCTTAGATATTTTGCATAGAGTGAGGCCTTGTGAGTGAAGACTATATTTTGTAAATTTACCGCACTCATGGTCTTTGTTACTACTATTGAATAAATCATTTCTGAATTGTGCTTGTGAAATTATATTTGATCCAGTTCATGCACATTTTTAGTATCTACTTCAAATTCAACCTTTTTGTAGTCCGCCACTGTCTTAGGTGTTGAAGTAGTTGGTTGCAGATATGACATGATCATTTTATTTGTGGAGTAATCAAATGTTGTAAGTAACCTGTTTTGATTCCCTGGCTTCTGTTTGAAAAATTGAGAATAAATCTCACTTTTGATTTCTTCATTATTTTGTTTGATTTGCTTATATATTTCTTTGATGGAGGAAGAAGCCTCCATATTTTTCTGTCTTTCAATCATTTGAGTATCTAATTCTTTAGCTACTGCTTGTTCCTTTTCAATCTCTGTCAAAATCTCATTAACTATTACTATGGCCTCATTGTTCACCTGATGATCATTATTTTTTTCTTGGCCATTTGTATCATCAATTTCAATCACTTTATCTTTTTCAATAGTAGTGATTTTAGTTCTCTTATTGAAAATCAATTTGAATTTGTTTTCAGTAATAGTTTCTGTTGTGTAGCCTTTATCTTCTCTGCCTCTTTTATTTGAAGTTTCTGGCTGTTTGGAGGCTATCATAACCTGTGTAGTATCTGCTTTTCTTGTTGATTCTATATTTTTAGTTGAATCTACCAATGTGTTTTCTTCCCACTCTGTCTGATTAGCAAAATTTTCAATATTAGGCTTTGGCTCATGTATAAAAGGAGGTATTTTACACTTGAGTCTAATATTGTTGAGAACACCTTGAGGTTCATAATTCCAAGGGAAACTCTTCTGAAATTTTAGCTTTGACAATCTTTTTTCTATATCCTTATCAGCATCTCTATTATTCACTATGAAAGGACCAATTTGATTTTTTAGTTTGAATTGAGTTTTCTTCTTGGAGGCCAAGAAATTGATGGCATCTGCATTCAAAACATGTCTCAAATACTCTAAAGAAAAGACTCTGATAGTCAAAAACTTAGGTAATTTGTATGGAAGCAGATTGGTTCCAAAGATTCTCAATTCAGTGTGTTTCTCATATAAGTACCAATCTTCCATTTTTCATTGCTATGATAGTTGTAATATCCTTTTGATTTCTTCACTTACCCTAGGTTTTTCTAATTTATGTAGCAAATTCATAGCCAGCCTAATTAAAACATCTGTAAAATATGTGTAGCTGTATTCACTTCCTTCTTTTCTCAATAGTGATGTCCAAAGGACAACTGATAGAGGGCGGCCCTCTACATTCATTTTCTGTAATGCTATTGGAAAGTGATCAGCTTGTGAGAATAAGAACAAGTGAAATAAATATGGAAAATATCTAAATACCCCTTCAGTGGGTAGGTTTGTCAATTGATGGTGTATGTTATTAGCTATGAACCTGGCAAAGTCAAAAATCATGGAAGGAGGTTGACCAGGTGATAAAGAAGACAAAAAACCAAGGATGGATTCATCGATGAAATAGCCCAATATGAAGGATAACATCGAAATTACATGTCTTGAACCCTCAGGAAACTTGGAAGTGGAATAGGGAGGATTCAGCTTTGGAATGTTCACATGAGCTGGCATGGAGTTCTGAAAAATCACAAATCTCTTAGAGAAATCCAATCCAAAATATAATTGAGTTAATGCTTCAATGGATAGGGGGACTGCCCTAGGGTAAAACTGTAGTTGCAACATTTCATTTATAGACTCTGTAGTAATGGAAAATAGAATCTCCCTATCAACATTTACAATTTATCTTTCGTCTGGTACATAGTACTTTTGGCACAATCTTATCAGGTCTTGACCAAGGTGCGTTACTAGGATTACATATTTGGGTAAATTTGTTTCCCAGATAGGCATGTCATCTTTATCTAGGAACTTTTCATAAAACCAATTGTGAACTTCTAATAAGTTGAATTCTACCACAAGGTCTGCAATTTTATAATGCATATCAGTCAAGGGGATGATTTCTTCAGTAGATACTGGTGGCTGAAGTGGATTGACAAACACAGTAGTTTTTGCAGTGAGTGTAGGGGTGGATTTTGGGGCTTTTGCTGCTTCAGACTTAGGAGGTTTGGATCCTCCAGGTTTAACAGGCTTAGAACCTCCAGATTTAGGTGTCATTTGTTTCTTTGTCATTTTGAGATAACTAAAGCAAGATTACACAGTTTGCAATAGTTAATTTTTCTTAAACAGAGGGAATTTGAGCAATTCTTGTGCAATTAGGAATCTGGGATCTGTTCAACAGGTTTAAGACAGAAAACACAGGTTTTCTGAATGAATAGGGCTTCAAAAGAGATTCTTTTAGGCAATATGTAGGTTTAAAGACCTTTTCAAGCCGTGGAATGGATTTTTAGGGGTTTAGAATTGAGGATTTGGCTTTTAAAAGAGGCTTTCTGTAAACAACAATTTCTGGGAAAAAATTGCGAGGGTTTTCACTATTTTGGAGTGTTTTTGGACAAAATATATGGTTAATTTCTCTTAATTTAGGTTTATTTTAGTCATAAGGACTTCAATTTTGGATTTTCAGGCTTGAATAGTCGAAGAATACCTTAACTGTAGGTATTTCGATAGTCGGGCGGGCTTCCAAATGCTTCTGCGGTTGACTCTGAGCTTTGTTTCACTAGTTGGATCCGAGAAAATATTTATTGGTTTTAAACCAGGAAATATGCGGTGAATAAGGCTTTGAATGGGAATTTAAGGCTTCAAAACACAGTGGGAAGCTTGATAACAGTGGGGATATGCATAACCAGTCGGGTGCGAATTTAATACTCAGAATACACAGATAACGTTAATAAAACTTATAACAAAGGTTTTAACCTTTACCATAAATCTTTAAAAACGCAATAACTGCTAGTCAAATCACTGGCGGGAGTGGTTTTAGATTTTTGAATGCGAAAAACCACTGCTATGTTTCGCGTCGACATTGGGCAGTAAATGGTATTCCTCAAAATGAACACGACTCAATAAGAAGACGGCACATTGCAGGGGGTGGTTTCAAGAAAACAACCTATTTCACACTCATTTGGGCGTTTGGCAAACGTTTGGGTTTTGAATGTGAAATGCATTGTCAATCGTTGGATCTGGATGGTTTGGGTGAATGGTTGAGATCAATTTTAAAGTTGCGGTGGAAAGTTATGGTGGGGCCCAAGCGGCTTATGGGATTAACTGAGGTTAATGTTTATATGAAACATGAGGTTTCACATAACTAGAAAAAAAAAAAGTCCATCTATAACCTCGGGTTTAGGTATGTATTGTGGAGAATAATAATAAGCTTTTAGAGTGGCACGGATGAAAAAAATGAGGATAAATGATATAAGAGGGGTGATATTTCTTTGCTTAGACATATATAAAATATGACTAATGCTTTTGTATTTTATTTTTATTTTATAGTTATAGACTATGGAAATTTCTACTCACTATAGGGGGTGGGATATTTACATAATGTTAGTTTTATGCCAAAGGGGTTATAATTGGGGTTTATATTTAAACATGTGGATAATTAACTTTGGCAAAAAAACTTATAATAGTGGGTTTTTGGGGATAATTTAGATAAAAGGGGTTATAATAATAGGATAAGGTTTGTTTATAGGGATTTAATAAATAAATTAGAAGTTAATATGACCAAGGACAATGAAAAACACCAAAATATAATTATATGACTAATTAAAGTGATAATTTAAAAGCAAAGCTTTATCATTTATAATTTGACCACTTTGACCTAGAATATAATATTTTTTGGAGGGTTTTTTATGTTTTTATGAATGAAGGAGATTAATCAAAATGGAATTTTATTTTTCATTAAGTAAAAAGGTCTTTACTTATGAAATTGAAGTGTAATGGATTAATGTAGGGTAAATGATTATAATTAGGGATTAATATAGGAATTCAACACTTTTAACTTAACAATCATTGAGCCTTGGGTCCGGTCCCAACAGAAGTCAGAGAAATGCTCTGAGCCTCTTTGACTGGAAGTTTAGAATGAAGAATAACTATAGGGGAGGGGAAATTAATGATTTTTGCTTGGTAACAAATATTACAATGATTTTCCCACCTTTTTCTACCTACCCAACTTTAATCTAATGTTTTTTATTCCTTTTTGCAGGTGCATTTGAGCTAGCAACTTCGAAACATTTTATTCTTTTGAAAGCAATAAGAAGTATCTAAATCCACCTTATTTCATCCTAGGGATCAGTTGAAACTGATGAGCTCCTCATTATTCTCTACCTATCTACTAATTAGTCAGGATTAAACAGTCTGACTAATATTTATTCACTATCTACAACATATAAATTGAAACATGATAAGTCAAGTTTAAGTAGTTCAACTCATCATGGACTGTGGCATTTATTGACACTCTGCCATAATCATTAGTAACAAAGTAAAAAGTAGTGGCATTTGAATATGCACACTTTCGTGTTCTATTTCTTTTTATTTTGGGGTTTATATTTTTTGTAAGTCCTTTTATCTTTCTTTTAGGACTTTCACTCTCTTTTTTATTTTCTATTTTTTATTTTTTTACAAAATATGGGAAAACAACTTGCAGAAAGCAAGGTATGTAAATATTTTTACAAGACTATCATAAGTCAATTCCAAATTATGAATCCTATATTTATAGGACCCTAACAACGGCTTCACATGGGGATGGCATTTCCTGGTGAAATGTCAAGAACTCTAAGACTAGTAGCCTTCAATTTTGACCTTGATAATCAAGTAATTGTCTTCTATTTTATGCAAAAACTCATATTTATGACATTTTTATTTTCAAGCTTAGGGCCTTCACTCCGGGCTTCAACTTTGAAAAGAAAATATCCAATCCAATCTACACACTTGCAATGAATATTTACAATGATGTAAAAGTAACTGTGATTAACTATTGGTTAACTTAGAGGAATAATAGTGTTTGAGCATTCTACCATTAACTGGTCCATCTTAAATATAATTTCCCTCCAAATATCTGATGAAAAAAGCATTATTACCCCTATATCCATAAATTTCATAGGGTCCTTTCCATAGAAATCAAACTTTCCATTCTTCCCTTTTTCTTCTCTCCTGGAATCCCATTTTAACACTTAATCTCCAATGGAAAAGTCATCTTCTTTAGTTCTTTTATCAAATATTTTCTTGATTTTCTCTTGAGTGACTTGAGATTTTTTATAGAATTCTTCCCCTGTCTGTTGTAGATGAATAGATTGATTTATCCTTCTTTGTATATCATTGAGTTCTACTTGTGATTCTTGGATAATTTTCATTACTGGAACAACTAAAGATGATGGGAAAACTGCATCCATCCCATATACAATATGGTAAGGAGATGTTCCAATTGACTTCTTGGCAGTAAGTCTATCTGCCCATAAGGCATAAACTAACTTTTTATTCCAAGTTTTCTTATTTTCTTCAAGTATTTTTTTTATGATACTTATAAGGCTTTTATTTGAAGATTCAGCTAGGTCATTACCTTGAGGGTAATAAGCAGTAGAGTGGCCTAGGGTTATATGGTACTTGTGGAAAAAGGCAATAATTTTCTTAGATTTAAATGATGCTGCATTATCAATGATTATTTTCTGTGGGCATCCAAATCTAGATAAAAGGTTGTTTTCTATGAAAGAGATAATGACTGAATCAGTGGCTTGTCTGATAGGAATGGCTTCAATCCACTTGGTGAAATAATCTGTGGCAGTTAATATCCACTTGTATTGGCCAGAGGATGGAGGGTGAATTTATCCAATGAAGTCTAAACCCCATTATTGAAATGGCATCTCAGTAGAAATAGGTTTCAGGGGTAAAGGTAACAACTTCTTTTTTCCTTCAAAAATCTGACATTTTTGACATGAAGTAACAAATTTCTTAAAATCAGTAAATAAGGTAGGACATTAGAAACCAGCTCTAAGAATATTATCTGCTGTACTTTTCCAATATAAGTGTCCTCCACAATCACCTGCATGAAATTCTCCAAGAATTTTTTCAGCTTCTGATTTTAGTAAAAAGTTCAGTAATATTCCACTTTGTTCTTTCCAATAAAGCACATTATTTAGAATAAAATATCTCATTGCTTTAAGTTTGATGAATCTAGCTTTAGTTCTAGTTAATCCAGGAGGAGCCTGTAAATGTGTAAGTATAAAGATAATATCTGAGTACCATGGTGAGTCTAGAAAGACTTCACTGATCAATGGAGTCGCCATATCTTCCTGGTCATAAATTTGGGCAATAAAATTTATATCCAAAGCATTACAATTGGATTCATCCATCAATCTGGCTAAACGTTGTCCTTTTATGAGCTTGTTTGGTTTAATCTCTATGTCATATTCGAGGATAGTGGCAATCCACTTTCCTCTTCTTCCATCTAGCCCATCCTATGTTAAAATATCTTTGACTACAGAATTAGGGACATAGGCAATAATGTGGGAGTAAAGAATGTACACTCTGAAATCTTTTATGGCTTTCACCAAAGCTAAAGCTTGTTTTTCCATTATGTTATATCTCAAAGGTGCATCTCTAAGGGTTTTACTGAAAACTGTTATAGGTTGTTCAAAACCTTGGTCATTTTTCTGCAGTAGAACTGTAGCTATGGTATGTTCTTAGGCAAATGAAAAGATTATAAAATCTTTCTTGAACTCTGGACTGATTAGGACTGGAGTTTTTTTTAAGCATGTATAATGGAATCAATTGATTTATTGCTTCAACTATCCATTTTGAAACAAAGTCCTTTTTTAGCATGTTATTCAGTTCTTTGATGATTTCTGGTAAGTTAGAAATAAATCTTCTTAAAAAGTTAATTTTACCTAAAAATTCTTGTAACTCTTTGATGTTCCTAGGTGGGTGAATTTTCAGTATGGCTTCTATCCTTGTTGGATCTATCCTAATACCTTCCTTTGAAATTATGTGTCCAAGTAATTTTCCTTCCTCTAGTCCAAAAAGAGTTTTCTTAGGATTTAATGATATACCAAATTTTCTACACTTAATGAAAACTTGTCTCAGATGATCTAAGTGTTCATTATTTGACTTAGAAAAGACAGTAGTATCATCTAAATAGATAACCAAGAATTCATGTATTTCCTTAGCGAAGGCTATGTCCATAGCCCTTTCAAAAGTAGCTCCAACATTCATCAAACCAAAACACATTTTCACATACATGAAAGTGCCCCATGGAGTGGTAAAAGTTGTTTTGGGTTAGTCTTCCTTTTGGACAAGTATTTGGTTATATCCTGAAAAACCATCCAATAAAGATATCCTGGAAGAACCAAATACCCTTTGTAAAATATGATCCATCTTGGGTAAAGGGTAATTATCCTTCAATGATACTTTATTGAGATTTCTAAAATCTACACATAATCTAATTTCACCTGTTTTCTTCCTGGTAGGTACTAAGTTTGATACCCAATCAGAATATCTGATTGGTGCAATGATTTGGGCATCATACATGCGTTTAACTTCTTTTTCAATCAAAGGTAATAAGATAGGATTAATCCTCGTCAATTTTTTTAAAATGGTTTCTGATCATCTTTTATAGGAATCTTGTGTTGAATTATGTTTGTGTCGTATGCTTTTAAATCTTCATAACTCCATGCAAACACATCTGGATACTCCTTTAAAAGTTCAATGTATTTTTCTTTTTCTTGAGGGGGTAAAGATTTTAACAATTTGATCATTTTTTGTTTTGTTTCTATCCCAATGTTATATTCTTCAATGTCAGACTTGATTGGTTCCATTTTAGGCCTTTTGGGCACATCATTGGAATTAAACAAGTCCTCCAAAAGAGCTAAGCCTTTAGGTGAAAAAATTATCTTTTAAATCTAACATGTCAATTTCTTCTTCAATAGATTCCTCTATATCTACTTTCTCTAAGTTATCTATGTCTGAATGAGTAAATACAGTGGGTTTGGTAAGTTTATGTACATCTATGTTATCTATTTCATAATTAAAATTTGAATCTATACTACAGTCTGAATCTATATTACGATTCTGAAATTCTTCCTCATTATTCAGAAAATGGTAAATCTGTTCATCTTCAGAGAAAATTTTCCAGTATTTGACATTGTCAGGGACAATGGGTCTATATTTAACTTCAACAGTATATCTATGTATTGGTTGAAAAGGTAAATTACATGTGCTTGCAAAAGTTGCTAGGAAATGTGCTTGCAAATTTTGTTTTCTAGGAATAGTAGCAAACTTACATTCTAGTAAATCATCAACCAAATCAATTGCTGCATCTCTATATCTGGCTAATCTAGGAATATGAACAGAATAATCTCCATTTAATTGCTTAATGATCAATTCTGAATCTCCCATTATTAAAATTCTCTTACCTCCTAAATTTATGATGATTTGGAGGCCTAAGATAAGTGCCTCATACTCTGCCATGTTGTTGGTGCATTTGAAGTTGAGTCTAAAGGCATGTCCTTCCGAATGACTGGTCTCAATGTTTGTGATCCACACTCCAGCTCGTACTCTTGAATTGTTCACTGAGCCATCAAAGTGCAAGTGCCAAAGGGCTTCATGAAAAATATTATCATTTTTTGGTTTAGGCTTTATGTCAATTAATTCGGTTTGGATTTCATTATTATCAAAGTTACATAAAATGAAAGAATCAAGATCAGTTGGTGTTGAGTAAATTGGGTAATTTATTGATCTCTCATCACTACTAACCATGTATTTCATTAAAGTTTCTATATAAAGTTTCTTAGGTTGTCCAAACACTGATATGTTGCCATAGCTCATGTCTAATTGTAGAGATCCCTACAACTTAGCTCCCCATGAGCAAGAAAGAAGCATACCATACTTTGGTGGGATATCAGCTACTACAATATCCATAGCCATACTTTTACCAGGAAACTGAACCAAATTCACACATAAGTCTTTTATCAATCATATGCACTTAACCTTGCTTGAATCAAAAGAGAACAAATCTTTATAAGGCTTTGTCATTTCTAAATTCAAAGTTTCCATGATAGATTTTGGCATTAAATTGTGGGAAGCTCTTGAATCTAACATTGCATTGTGTAAAATCTGACCGTGAATAGTAAGACTGATATAGAAGGGAGGAACTGATCCATCTGAATGCTTACCATTTACATCAGGGCCAAAAATTAATTCAGGCTGATCATCATTTAAATTAATAGAATCTTCACCATCATTCATATTCAAAGTTTCAGTAATTGTTGATTTATAAAAGTCATTTTTTACCAATTCTGTTAAAGGAATTGGTATTTTTAACTTAGCTATTTCAGTTTGAATATTAAATAATGGTTGATACTTACTAATCTAAATTAGTTCATCTTTTGTGACAGTTATCTGAGTGGGTTTTTCATGAATTTCAGCAGATGTACTTTTATCTTGAGTTGTTCTTTTGTTTTCTATCTGAGTTTCTTGACTTTTGCTGTCTTTAGTTTTCTTTTCAGAGATAGATTTAGGAGCAGCAAAAGTTTTTTCAGATCTTGAACTTTCAGCAGAAGCTTTGGTATTAACATTTTTGGGATTTGCTGCTAATTTATAATCAACAGGATTTTTCTTAGGATCAGTAATTGCTGATTTTACTGAATTAGGGGCTTTGGTAGTGTTGGCCTTTTAGGTATTATTGAAGGATTGGGCCACTTCTTCAGTAATGTCAACAATTTTTAGACTTGGCAATTTTTTGGAACTGGGAGGATTGGAATTTTTCTTGTTTTCCCTTGGGAGAATTTGCAAAATCTTTGTTTTTGGTGCTTCTACATTCTTTTTAGTTTGATTTTGAGAAGTGTTTTTTGTATAAGTTTCATTGTTTTTTTCTGTTTCTAAGGTTATACTGACTGTGAATTTCATTAATGGCGAAGTCATAGCTTTGTTTGAATTCAAAAGATTCAGTAGATTCAACTTTGAGTTGTTGAATCTCAAAAAGTTCTTGATCCTCTTGAGTGAGGAAAATAGTTTTTTCTTGATCTATCCCCATTATTATATTGATTTTATCCTCATATTCATCATTATTATGAGAACTCTCAGCATAGTTCTCTTGAAAATGGGGCCTAATGTTTTGATCTGGAGCAGCTTCTTTAGCTTTTCCAGGGTTATTATTTTTTCTGAAGTTGGGATTTCTGATTTGTGGTTGGTTATCCCATTGTGGTTTTCTCTCAGCATTTTCTAATCTATCAAGCACTCTTTCTAAAGTTTTAGCAAATAAATCCAGTTTAGCATTTTAATTTGATCTTTCTTCTTTGATTGTGACTCTCCTTTCATTCCTGAGTCTGGCATTTTTAGCTAGAATATTAATTTCTACACTAACAACATCTAATTGCATTTGTTCTAATGTTTCAAAATTTCTTTGTCTTAGTTGATAGGCCATATCTGGATCAAATCCATCAGGGAATTTAAGAAGCACAGAATAGGGTGTAGGTTTAAGATCTGTAGGAATAGAATTGTAGACACTGTTATATCTAGTGTAGTAATCCTAAATAGACTCATTAGGAGCTCTTTTTAAAGCATCAAACTCAGAAAAAAATTGCAAAGGGTTCTTTTTATTTTCCCATTTATTTAAAAATTCTCTATGAAATGCAACTAAATTACCTATACTACCAGCAACTAAATTTTTAAACCATTTCTTAACTTCTTGAGTTAAACTTTGAGCAAACAACCTCATTTGGACATTTCATTCATCAACTTCATAGATTTCACAGTAGTTTGTCATTTTTGTGACATGTTTTTGAGCAGTGTATTGTGACAAGCCATCAAATAAAGGTATATTTTTCTAGTAATCTTGGGGCATATCATGGAGGTTTTGAGGAAAAACAAGGGGAGCATACCTGACAGCCATGGCTTGAAGCTTTGTTGAGCTAGGAGGTATACTAGAAATGATAGGAGCAGTGTTGGATATACTAGCTGATGTGCTGAAAGCTATACTTGAAGAGCTTGGAAAAGAGGCTGGTATATATATGGAATTGGTTGGAAATAAGGATGTAGTGCTTATAAAACTAGTGGATGCAGTGGATTGAGTGAATGAAGGAAATAATATCCTAAGCTGCAAAGGCAACTTAGGAATGAATTGTTCTATGGATGAACTTGTAGTGGAATCTAAAAATGAGGTGACAGCATACAAAGTTGAATCTGATGCTGGAATTATTGTTGTGTGCAATTGAGAAACTGGAGGCTTAATGTAAGATAATAAATGGGCTAATTTAATAGCTTCATCAATGTCTTTAATCAGTGTAACATTAATCCTTTCTACTTGACTTTGAGATTCATATTTGTTTGATTTTATTCTTGCTGAAATAATTTTTTGTTTTGCATTCAAAGAAGAAGTAAAAATGGGATCTATGACAGTTTCTTTTAAATCAATTTCAGATTTTTTCTAAATAATGAATTTTCAAACTTGAAATAAAAATCAATATCAATTAAGCTCACTAATTCTTTGGGTAAAGAACTAGATTTTCTTAAGGGCACTTCAGCTTCTAAAATGACAATTTGTTTTTTCTTTTTTCCAATCTGTTCTGGGTTATCTACTATAACTGTAGGCTTAGGACACAGATTAGACCTGGTATAGTAGGTTTTCCTAGAATCCAGAATGATTTTTTATGAATACCCACAACCCTTAAAAATAATCTTAAAGTAAAAAGATAAATAAAATATCTTCCTTTAAGATTAAATTTAAAAATGGAGATTGGTTAGTCCCCAGTATGGTCGCCAGTATGTTATCACCCTAGTAATTTCTCAATATTGTGGGCTTTTTATTTTTAGTTTAAGAAAACTAGGGGTAACCACAAACCTAATTTGGAAATTTAGGATCTAGCCTTCCTAAATTTCAAAGGGGGCTCTCTCCTTATGATTTAAATTTGTTTTTGTTTCATGTTTTAGGCTAGTTATGATAGAACAATTGGTTTTGGTTTTGAATCAGTTTGGTGGGAAAAAATCATTTAAAGATAAACTAGGGAGGAATCTACTTGACCATTGGGCTAATGGAGTCTAAGTCTAGATAACAATACTAGAAGGCAAGGCCAAAAGGATGCAAATGTATTCAGGGCAAGATAGATAACCCTCAGAGCTTTGGTAAAAGGTTTTTGATGAGATGTTGAAGTTGGGACAAAGGGCAATGAAGGATCCTTTGATCCAGACAATAGAGGAAGGAGGTAGAATTCAAATAGGAGTAGGAGTAGTTAAGAATTCTTAACACCGGAAATCAGTTGAAAACATTTAAATGGAAACTTAGTTAAGACAGGGAGCCATAAGCTAGTCCTGAAGTAATATTCCTAGTTACTCATTAAGAAAGAACAAACACATAATGAAATGAATGGAACTTCAGAAAATAAACAATGACAAGATAGATGCACTTTACTCTTTAACTTATCACGAGAATCCTGAATTATGATGTCCTATTAGCTTTGTCCAGTCTTCTACTTTTGAAATCAACACATGTAGGCCTCCAATGTATCAGCAAAAATCTATAGTAATATTAGCAATTTATTCCACACTAAACACTTCATAAATTGACGTATTTATACAAATGTTTATTACAAATATCCTAGAGAGATCTAGGAATAACTCTAGGAAATATAAAATATCTTTACACAGTAAGAGGGACAGCTGCTTAACAACTTAAGCAAGTTGTCCTCTTATCTAGAAAATATAGAATTAACTTATCTAACAAAAATTGTTTGTCGAATAGTTGTCCATGCTTGCTGGCATATTGAAAAATATATTTTTGGAAGATGACTTAACTGATACTCTTTCCACTTATACTCTTTAACACTGTACTTCATCCTTGATGTTCCTTCACGTTGTTTATTTATCATTTTACTTCTATAAAAAGGGAAATTATAGTAGTAAAAATCAACTGGCTATTGTTTTTTCTCTCTGATACACTTTGACTCTGTTCTTTCACTCTGATACTCTTTTAATTGATCTTTTGACCTTTAACTACTGTAAAAAGAATTATTATTGTGGTAAAAATTAGTTAACTGTCACTTTCTCACTCTAGTATACTTTTGATTGTTCCTTTTTACCTTTTTACTGCTATAAAAAGAGACTTCTTAGTAGTAAAAAATCAAAATAAAAAAACTGTTTTACTGTTTCCTCCTCAGATTGACTGTTTCACTTGCACTTTCTTTCACTATTTTTCTTATTTACTATTATATCAAGTCTGTAAAAGCCTTCCATTGTTCATCATTTGGTATTTTTACACTTTTTAGTTTCCTGAAGTTCTCATCAGCATCAGTATACTTGGAAAAATTTGTTTTGATGACAAACAGATGTTTGATTTCATTTTGAAGGAAAAATAAGTCTTCAATATATTGGAGAACAACCTTTCCAGTGGGAGAGCCCTGTGGTAGTGATTTTTTGATCTGTTCTTTGGCATAATCCCTTATATTTTTTTCATATTCTTTTTGTTCCATCAACTTCTCATTGAAGACATGAATATCTGGAATACCAACTTGCCTTAGCATAGTGTATTTTTCTAAAAACTTGGTTATAGAAATATTCATGGCATCACATTTTTCTTTCAAATTGTTCATCAAAGTTTTCTTTGTTAGAACCTCCTTGATCTGAAATATTTTTTTTGTTCTCTCCTGTATCTTTAATTCTTGTAGCTTTGTTCTGTTTTTACTGTTCAAAAAAGTGATTAGCTTTAATTCTAGTGCTGGTTTATCTGCTAATTCTTCTGTTGGTTTTTGGATTTCTACTTGTGATGTTAGAAGTAGGTCTCTCTGTTCATATATGATCTGGATTGATGGCCACTGAAGATTTATAACCTCAATTATATTGGTCCATAGGTAATTTCTTATGTAAGAAATTTGTGCACTGAAAATCAAGTCTTTTTGAAGGCTTTTTATTTGCTCTTCAAGTCTCTTGGCCCTTTGCTCCTAATTGTTGGCATTAATTAATGCTGTTTTGTTGGAGATTTCCATATTCTGAATCATTTTCTTCAAACTATTAATTTCATTGTTTCTCAGAGACATTTCCTCCATTTCTTTGACAATATGCCATACTTCATTTGTATGTTGTACCTGTGATGTTGAATATTCTGTATTGGAAGTAGTAGCTGATTGCACTGACAATGCAGTTTCCAGTGGAACTTTTGGTGCTAACCTTTCTCCCAGTGTAGAAGGAATAGCAGCAGCAATAATAGGTATGACTGTAGGAATGGTGGAAGTAACAGTTTCCTTCATAGTTTATTTTTCTTGTATAAGTATATCCATTTGAATTTCCATATCTTTGATTTGGGCAGTTAGCTTTATGATCAACTGCATCATATCCTCTTTTTATTTCTGTTCTTGAAGTATCTCCTTACTTTGTGGGTGCTCACTTTGAAGAAGTTTTAACTGTTTCCTTCAAGCAACAATATCATCATTTTTCTTCTTGATCAATACTTCAACAGCTTGTACATTTGATGGGTCAACTTCTATTTTTAAAATCAAATCTTCTAAGGCCTTGATCCTTAGATATTTTGCATAGAGTGAGGCCTTGTCTAAATTCATCTGATCTTGTAAGTTGAAGACTATATTTTGTAAATTTACCGCACTCATGGTCTTTGTTACTATTGTTGAATAAAGCATTTTTGAATTGTGCCTATCAAATTCTATTTGATCCAGTTCATGCACATTTTTAGTATTTACTTCAAATTCAACCTTTTTGTCGTCTGCAATTGTCTTAGGTGTTGAAGTATTTGGTCGCATATATGACATGATCATTTTATTTGTGGAGTAATCAAATGCTGTAAGTAACCTATTTTGATTCCCTGGCTTCTGTTTGAGAAATTGAGAATAAATCTCACTTTTGATTTCTTCATTCTTTTGTTTGATCTGCTTGTATCTTTCTTTGATGTCTAAGTCTTTTTCCTCCACTGTCTGTGAGGAAGAAGCCTCCATATTTTTTTGTATTTCAATCATTTGAGTATCTGATTCTTTAGCTGTTGCTTGTTCCTTTTCAATCTCTGCCAAAATATCATTAACTATTACTGTGGCCTCATTGCTCACCTGCTGATCATTATTTGTTTCTTGGCCATTTGTATCATAAATTTCAATCACTTTATCTTTTTCAATAGTAGTGATGTTAGTTCTCTTATTTAAAATCAATTTGAATTTGTTTTCAGTAATAGTTTTTGTTGTGTAGCCTTTATCTTCTCTACCTCTTTCATTTGAATTTTCTGGCTGTTTGGAGGCTATCATAACCTGTGTAGTATCTGCTTTTCTTGCGGATTCTGTATTGTCAGTTGAATCTACCAATGTGTTTTCTGCCCACTCTGTCTGATTAGCAAACTTTTCAATATCAGGCTTTGGCTCATGTATAAAAGGAGGTAGTTTACACTTGAGTCTAATATTGTTGAGAAAACCTTGAGGGTCATAATTCCAAGGGATACTCTTTTGAAATTTTAGCTCTGACAATATTTTTTCTATATCCTTATTAGCATCTCTATTATTCACTATGAAAGGACCAATTTTATTTTTTAGTTTGAATTGAGTTTTCTTCTTGGAGGCTAAGAAATTGATGGCATCCACATTCAAAACCTATCTCAAATACTCTAAAGCAAACACCACTGCAAATAGAGACATTGAAGAAAGCCATTAGAACAATAATGAACAAGAACTCCTCATGAATCTTGAGTTGTCAAAACAGAACTCTGTATTAAGCTGAAAAAACCAGTGACATACAATAACACAGTATTTGCTAATAAAAATGTCCAAACTTTTGGATTTCCACCTTATGCTCTTTATAGAACATTTACAAGATAGGATTCCTTCTTCTCCACTAGATACATCGAACTCAAAGAGTTTGACACCTTTCCTAATCTAAGACATGCCATTTATTACAAATTGAGAGCTATAATGCTTATGAAAAGTCCTTATTCTAATAGGACTGAAACTCTTAAATATCCCTCTAACAACCTTAACTAATATTAATTACATCTTTTTCCACCTACAATCCCATGAAGTTGAAATTGGATGCTGACCTTTCACTTGAAGTGACACCGTTTTTAATGATAATGTTCTCCTAAAAAATAGGAAACATGTTTTCCTGTTTTTAGCCTCTTTGAATTCTTTATCTATTTTGAGTACTTTTATCGTTAATAGATGAGGTCTACATGTGTCATGTTGTCAAAAATTCACCATATATCTTTAATCCTCTAGCTGTGCAGAAACTATAATTCGAATGGTGCAAAAAGACAAAGGATAAACCTGCTCTATGAAAGCAACTAAGTTTCGTAGCACTTTTCGTAGCGCAGTGTTTAGCTCCTTTTTTCAATCAAGTTTTGACCTACTTTCTTCAAGTAAACCTTCATATGCTATTTGTACACTTCCACCAGCCATTTCAAGTCAAAATTCACCAAAATTTCCCCAAAATTTGATATTAAAAAGTGCTAGAAGACTGCTTCAGCAGTTTCGTAGCACATTTCAGCAGATTTGCAGTATCTGCACTACGAAACTACTGTGTAAGCAATTTTTTCAAAACCGTCTTCAAAATTTGTACCTTGGAGATGTTTAAACTTTAAAGGTGTTGGTATTATTTCAAAAACACAGTAATATGACCCCAAAAACATAATCTTCATCAAAATTTTGCCTTCATCTTAATTAGATATTGACTTATGAATTTATCACTTTATTTTAGTGCCCTTTTAAATTTTTTTGGGACTTTGTCAACTGTATCTCCAGGTCTTTAACTTGTCTTCTTAACCTTATGTTGCTAGCTCTCAAATGAGTGTTTATGACTCTTACAAACTTTACTTCCTTAATGGATGGGACTGCCCATGTGAAAAAGTGTTCCTCACTGCTTGGTATTTCTGATTTTGAAACTTTTTCACCTTCCCAAACAGCTTTCATCCTTTTAAACTTTGTTTCCTCAATGACATGTTTTCTAGCTCTTTTCTTCAACTTGGAAATTTCCTGATTTGCTAATCTTAACCTCTCTTCCATAATTTTATGCTTGGTCATTTCCTCCACTGCTGTAGATACTCCGTTTTCTACAAGTTTTGTTATTGGTGAGGAAAGATCAACTATCTCCTTATGAACAATAGTTTCATCATTTGTTTCCTCAACTTCTACATTAAGTTCTTCCAGTCTTTTAGAATGCCTAGTTACAGACCTCCTAGCTTGGAAAACAAATGTTGCATCTTCATCCTTAAACTCCAGCTTCTTTGATGATTTCATCCCTTTATGTTTTCTTTCTTTAACCCCTATGAAATCAACTTGCACTATAGGAGATTCTTGTATGTCTATTGCATGTATTAAATCATCTAAGTTTCCTTTCAAACCTGGGTTGTCACTTGATCCTGAAACCACTGTCTTTCCTTTTGATGTTTATTTGACTCCTTGTGATTCTCTGGATTATTTGCCTACTAGGTTGTTTGTTCACATTTAGCTCCTTGGTACTGCAGCCAACCTTTTTTTTTAAGGTGGAGGGTTTTACGCAACAATCCTTTGAGTATACTTTATGCCTTATCTTTCCTTGTTTCCTTGGCTTTAATTTGACAAACCTCCTGGTCCTTACGGCTACGGGTTGATTGGTTTATTTGGTGGGGATGATATACGTGGGGGAAATATATCCATGGTTTTTAGGCTGAGTTTGAGCTTCCATTTCAAATCCACTTATAAATAGAAAATGTTATCACCCTAGTAATTTCTCAATATTGTGGGCTTTTGGTTTTTAGTTTAAGAAAACTAGGGGTAACCACAAGCCTACTTTGGAAATTTAGGATCTAGCCTTCGTAAATTTCAGAGAGGGCTCTCTCTTTATGATTTAAATTTGTTTTTGTTTAATGTTTTAGGCTAGTTATGATAGAACAATTGGTTTTGGTTTTGAATTGGTTTGGTGGGAAAAAAAAACTTAAAGGTAAACTAATGAGGAATCTACTTGAACATTGGGCTAATGGAGTCTAAGTCTAGATAGCATTACTAGAAGGCAAGGCCAAAATGATGCAAATGTATTTAGGGTAAGATAGATAACCCTCAGAGCTTTGGATAAAAGGTTTTTGATGAAATTGTGAAGTCGGGACAAAGGGAAATTAAGGATCCTTTAATATGGACCATAGAGGAAGGAGGCAAAGGTCAAACAAGAGTAGGAGAAGTTAAGAATTCCTAACACGCGAGATTAGTTGAAAACATTTAAATGGTAACTTAGCTAAGACAGGGAGCCATAAGCTAGTCCTGAAGTAATATTCCTAGTTACTCATTAAGAAAGAACAAACACATAATGAAATGAATGGAACTTCAGAAAATAAACAATGATAAGATAGATGCACTTTACTCTTTAACTTATCACAAGAATCCTGAATTATGATGTCCTATTAGCTTTGTCTAGTCTGCTACTTTCGAAATCAACACATGTAGGCCTCTAATGTATCAACAAAAATCTATAGTAATCTTAGAAATTTTATTCCACACTAAACACTTCATAAACTGAAGTATTTATACAAATGTTTATTACTAATATCCTAGAGAGATCTAGGAACAACTCTAGGGAATATAAATATCTTTACACATTAAGAGGGACAACTACTTAACAACTTTAGCAAGCTATCCTCTTATCTAGATAGAACTAACTTATCTAACAAAAATTGTTTGTTGAATAGATGTCCATGCTTGCTGGCATATTGAAAAATATCTTTTTGGAAGATGACTTAACTGATACTCTTTCCACTTATACTCTTTAACACTATACTTCATCCTTGATGTTCTTTCACGTTGTTTATTTATCATTTTACTGTTGTAAAAATGGAAATTACAACAGTAAAAATTAGCTGGCTGTTGCTTTTTCTCTCTGATACACTTTGACTCTATTCTTTCACCCTGATACTCTTTTAACTGATATTTTGACCTTTAACTGTTGTAAAAAGAATTATTACTGTGGTAAAAATCAGTTAACTGTCACTTTATCACTCTGGTATACTTTTGATTGTTCCTTTTTACCTTTTTACTACTATAAAAAGAGACTTCTGAATAGTAAAAAATAAAAATCAAAAACTATTTTATTGTTTCCTTCTCAGATTTACTGTTTCACCTGCACTTTCTTTCACTGTTTTGCTTCTTTGCTACTATATCAAGTCCGTAAAAGCCTGCCATTGTTCTTCATTTGGTATTTTTACACTTTTGAGTTTCCTGAAGTTCTCATCAGCATCAGTATACTTTGAAAATTTTGGTTTGATCACAAACAGATGTTTGATTTCATTTTGAAGGAAAAATAAGTCTTCAATATATTGGAGAACAACCTTTCCAGTGGGAGAGCCTTGTGGCAGTGACTTGTTGATATGTTCTTTGGCATAATCCCTTATATTTTTTCATATTCTTTTTGGTCCATCAACTTCTCATTGAAGACATGAATATCTGGAATACTAGCTTGTCTTAGCATAATGTATTTTGCTAAAAACTTGGTTATAGAAATATTCATGGCATCACATTTTTCTTTCAAATTGTTCGTTAGAGTTTTCTTTGTTAGAACCTTCTTGATCTGAAATATTGTTTCTGTTCTATCATGTATCTTTAATTATTCTATCTCTGTTCTGTTTTTACTGTTCAAAAAAGTGATTAGCTTTAATGCTTGTGTTGGTTTATCTACTAATTCTTCTATTGTTTTTTGGATTTCTACTTGTGCTGTTAGAAGTAGGTCTCTCTATTCATATATGATCTAGATTGATGGCCACTGAAGATGTATAGCCTCAATTATATTGATCCATAGGTAATTTCTTATGTAAGAAATTTGTGCAGTGAAACTCAAGTCTTTTTGAAGGCTTTTGATTTGCTCTTCAAGTCTCTTGGCCCTTTGCTCATAATTGTTGGCATTAATTAATGTTGTTTTGTTGGAGAATTCCATATTCTGAATCATTTTCTTCAAACTGTTAATTTCATTATTTTTCAGAGACATTTCCTCCATTTCTTTGACTATCTTCCCTGCTTCATCTGTATGTTGTACCTGTGATGTTGAAGATTCTGTATTGGAAGTAGTAGATGATTTCACTAACACTACAGTTGCCAGTGGCACTTTTGGTGCTAAATTTTCTCCCAATGTAGAAGGAACAACAGCAGCAATAATAGGTATGACTGTAGGAATGGTGGAAGTATCAATTTCCTTCACATTTTTTTTTACTTTTATAAGTATATCCATTTGACTTCCCATATCTTTGATTTGGGCAATTAGCTTTATGATCAACTGCATCATATGCTCTTTTTCTTTCTGTTCTTGAAGTATCTCCTTACTCTATGGGTGCTCACTTTGAGGAAGTTTTAACTGTTTCCTTAAAGCAGCAATATCATCATTTTTCTTCTTGATCAATACTTCAGCAACTTGTACATTTGATGGGTCAACTCTTATTTGTAAAATCAAATCTTCTAAGGCCTTGATCCTTAGATATTTTGCATAGAGTGAGGCCTTGTCTAACTTCATATGATCTTTTAAGCTGAAGACTATATTTTGTAAATTTACCACACTCATGGTCTTTGTTACTATTGTTGAATAAAGCATTTATGAATTGTGCCTATGAAATTATATTTGATCCAGTTCATGCACATCTTTAGTATCTACTTCAAATTAAACCTTTTTGTAGTCTACCACTGTCTTAGGTGTTGAAGTAGTTGGTTGCAGATATGACATGATCATTTTATTTGTGGAATAATCAAATGCTGTAAGTAACTTGTTCTGATTCCCTGGCTTCTGTTTGAGAAATTGAGAATAAATCACACTTTTGATTTCTTCATTCTTTTGTTTGATATGCTTATATCTTTCTTTGATATCTAAGTCTTTTTCCTCCACTGTCTATGAGGAAGAAGCATCCATATTTTTCTGTCTTTCAATCATTTGAGTATCTGATTCTTTAGCTGCTGCTTGTTCCTTTTCAATCTCTGTCAAAATCTCATTAACTATTAATGTGGCCTCATTGTTCACCTACTGATCATTATTTGTTTCTTGGCCATTTGTATCATCAATTTCAATCACTTTATCTTTTTTAGTAGTAGTGATTTTAGTTTTCTTATTGAAAATCAATTTGAATTTGTTTTCAGTAATAGTTTCTACTGTGTAGCATTTATCTTCTCTGCTTCTTTTATTTGAAGTTTCTGGCTATTTGGAGGCTATCATAACCTGTGTAGTATATGATTTTCCTGTTGATTCTGTATTTCCAGTTGAATCTACCAATGTCTTTTTTTCCCACTCTGTCTGATTATAAAACTTTTCAATATCAAGCTTTGGCTGCTGTATAAAAGGAGGTAGTTTACAATTGAGTCTAATATTGTTGAGAAAACCTTGAGGGTCATAATTCCAAGGGATACTCTTCTGAAATTTTATATCTGATAATATTTTTTTTATATCCTTATCAGCATCTCTATTATTCACTATGAAAGAACCAATTTGATTTTTTAGTTTGAATTGAGTTTTCTTCTTGGAGGCCAAGAAATTGATGGCATCCGCATTCAAAACCTGTCTCAAATACTCTAAAGCAAAGACTTTGATAGTCAAAAACTTAGGTAATTTGTATGGAAGCAGATTGGTTCCGTGGAAAATTTTAAGAACCCCCCCTAAATTTATATGTATAATAAAATGTGCAAATCCCCATGATACATAGAAAAAACTAAGGCAATTTTATTAATAATATATAATATATATATATATAATTTTTTTCGCGACCCCACGAGATTATATTATCTTGTTGTAAAATCATGGCGAATCACTGGTATAAATGGCGAATCACTAGTACAAAATGGTGAATCATTGTCTAGTGGAGTTCGGAGTGTTGGTTCCAATGAAGATATGGTCGTTGAACTAAGAGTTGAAGGAAGCGAACCATCGAGACCAAGCATGGCACATGGTGACTCGTGAGGGAAATAGTTCTCATGCAGTTTGGAAAACGCGTTCTAGTTATGCTAAGCGTAATCTTGTTGTTCATGCTACTACTAGCACTGATATTGAGGTTGGAGAGGCTTTTGAGGAAGCATGGAAGGTAGCAGTGGTGGAGAATTACAAAGAGAACCCCATGATGGGCTCCATGTTTCCCTTTGGTATTTGGGCTTGCAAGATATTTTGTCCATTGAACCAACAATTAATCATTCAACCAACAATCAACTTGACTGAGTAGATTAGGTACGATTCAGCTTAGACTAATCTTCAAAACTATGCTTTGCATTATCCCATATTTATCACACTAATGCTACACAACATTGAGCATTTGCACCCAACTCTCATGCATGCACACAAAATTTTCATTAACATCTATATGTTAATATATCAAGAGGAACATTGCTTATATTAAAACTTATGCAAATTTTAATTGCAACTAACGGTTTATTAAGTTGGTTCATTGGTTCTCCAAACATTGCACAACAAATCAGTTCCATTGAGAATAAAGCTATAAACCTTATGCATAAACAATATGACAACTAGTGTTTAACCCCAACCAATTTCATCAATAGCTAGCACCATTGGCTAGATGGTCGTGTCGAAAGCAATGATCATTTTGGAGTCTTCAATTCATTAAGGAATCAGCTACAGTCGAAATTGAATGCTCACGGAACCATAAAGATATCTCATTTTTTATCTATCTGATAGATTCTAGCCAAATTGGATATTCACATGCAAAGGAGTTGCATCAAAAACAAAGTTCCAAATACATAGTAAGTGTAGAGGCTCAATTTTTATTAGCATTATCCATTGGTTGCTCGTGTGCAGGCTACACGAGAAGAGAATAAGCCATTTCACTATTCCCAAATATTGTTGTGAAGTATTTTTCACTTATCAATGCATCAAGAACAAAGGCCTCAAAATCAATTTAAGGGCGCAAATCGTTACACCAAATTGAGAACAAAGACTAGAAGTTAATTTTGTAAGGAATTTATAATGGTGAAGTGAGTGGACTAAATGTCCCTCATTTACATATCATATTCCCTCATGTGTTTCTTAATCTTTTATATATGAGATAAATGGTTTTACATGTGTAAATCCATCCTAACTATGAATCTAGTAATCTCCAAGAAGAATGAAAAGAAACAAAAACACAATTCTCTCAAAAATTAAAAGATTCAGAATTATGATAGATTTATATTGATTTAATTTTTAGACATTTTTATAATTGTTATGATCTACTTTTAAATTTATGATTATTATTATGGTGGGTTATTTTTTAGTGTTTTAATTTATTAAATTCATTTTTTTCAATTTAGTTTATTAATATTATAGACAAGACATATCTTCTTACATTATGGATTCACCTCGTTACTTTTAATGAAATTATAAACTTATTCCATTAAACTTCACCCCATATGTGAGAAAATAAACTTATTCCATTAAACTCACTCCCATATGTGAGAAAGTAAACTTATTCTATTAAACTTCACCTCCATAGGTTTAAACTTTCTCTCTAAGGGGATTACATACAATTTTTAATGCCTTCAAAAACATGTGTAGTAACCTTTGTAATACAAAATTGGCTAATCATATTTCTTCTTGGTTAGAGACAATAGACTGTGATTTGATGTGGTGGCATGCTCTTCCCTGAGTTGGTTTGTCCTTGCAACAGTTGTAGCAAAACAATTGTAGTTTAAGTACCATGCAATGAGTTAATTATTTACTTACTGTTTTTTCATTCTATCTATTAAATATTATATTATTTTCATTAAATACCTATCTATTAAATATTATATTATTCTCATCCAATAAAGAAAAAAAATCATTTATTAACTTACTTTACTTTACTCCATTATGCTTTTTGGCACATACTATTCTACCCAATTCTAATGATGTTTTATTTGAATTTCCTTCATTCTACAACATATCCCTTGTGTATTGAATACCTTGCTCCTAATCTAACCAGTGTACACTCAAAAAATTATTTCTCAAACTTGACAAGCATAATGGCAGCTTGCATATACAAGAATCACGTAGTTGTGAAAATCTGGTCTTGCAACATGAAGGTCGAAGCTTCTACCAACAACCCCTTCACAAGCTTATAAAGAAATCCATTACTTTGTGAAACTTCATTAATTGTTTCGGATTCTCTTTCACGAGTATTTTGGAAGGTTGAAGCATACATGAGCTCAACAATGAGTCTTCTATCTGCTCAACATTCCTTTGTCAACTATGAAGCATAATATTAACTCACTTCCGCTGGGAAATCATCTTTTTGCTCCAATGTTCGGATGGTTAGTGACATACAAAGTTAAGCATCTTATCTAAAAGAATTTTCCATTGCTAGGGTTTCTCCCTTGAGGCCAAAATGGCTGGCTCTGATACCAATGTTAAGCCTAACCTGCTAACTCATAATAAAATCTAGAAAATTTTCTTGTATAAGAGAAAAGGAAACATGTTACTGGAAATATGAGAAGAAAATAGGACATCTTAAACAAAAACATGAACTTTATAGATAAAAATAGGAAGACTGAATTTTAAACAATCTGAAATTTGTCAACAAGGCAACACTACTAAAACGCTGGAAAATAGACTCATACAGTCTTTTTTTTTAACTATTTCAAAAAACTGCATAAGATAGAGTAAATTTATTGGGAAGTTCTATGGACACCAACTTGAGCCTCAACAACTCCAAGAGGGTGCTAACTCAGGTGTAATCAACTCTAAAAGGGCAGTATGGACACTGCACTTGCCTAGATATGGAGTCTCTCATAGACTAGCCCTACCAAAGTTTCACCAAAACATGACCTCCTTTAAGGCTTAGGAGCCTATTTATAGTTCCCATGCATACTTTATTATTTTACACGTGGGATAAGTGGTTTTACATTAGAATCTTATTCAAGTAAAATTAATTTAATATCCTTAGAATTCCCCGCCTAAATTGCATACATACAACTTCTTTGCACGTAAAAACATGTGCTAAACTTTTCTAATGTAAATTTGGGCTTCACTGCATTTTATTCATTGTTGGGCAATTTGATTTCTTCTTACTTCAAGGCAATAAATATTCTTTGGACATCGTAAAATCATTATACCAGATACATATACCCAATTTAACCCATAAAGCTTCTCTGAGGATTAATTTCAGTGAATTGTAGAACTTCTTATAATCCATGTGTTTATCTTATCTTTGTCTTTGAACAAGAATATTATTACCACAGAGTCACAGACCCATCTAAACCCGAGTTTGATATGGTCTTGAGATTGTGATTCATGAAGCTCAGGGTTGCAGAGTTCCCAATATTTGATACATTGGTCATTTGCATGAACTTAAAACATGACTACTTGAGGTTACCCAAGTTTATATAGGTTTGTACCAGTGTCCATATTCAATGCACCACCTAGATTCAGCACCCCCACCTTCATTTTGACTGTAAATTGCACCCCACTTCTGTTGGTGCAAATATCATGGAAACATATTCCAGAAAAAAGACATTGGAAAAATGGGCCTCCTCTAGCTTCTAACACTCTACTAACCAAGTGACATGCATCTGCTGTTAAGGATACATGGAATAGTTTGAGTAGGAGCTTTCATCTTTCCATGTCAATTGTAATTTTTGGTGAAAACAAGGAAATAACACTCTACTAACCATGTGACATGCACTGCTCTTTAAGAAGACATGGAATTTGTGGAGTAGGAGTTTTCATTTTCCCGTGTCAACTATACCGTATGGCAGAGGGAAAGAAAAGCAAGGCAATTAAGACTCAGTTGTGGATGGAACCAATACCAGTTTTGGTATTTTTCAAATTCAAATATACCGGAAGGTTAGATTCACAAAATGAAAATACACCAGCTTGTAATTTGGCAACTATTTTCTATTCTTCACAAGAAAATATCCAGAATTTGTAATTCCCAATTAACTAGGTTACATGCACCAACTTCTCAAGTGCATGCACCCCAGAATAGGTGAATACTTAGGTGCACCCAAATGCTTTTCACAGGAAGATATCCAAAAATTGTAATTTCCCTGCTAATTACTCCTTAGCTGCATGCACCCAGACTGAGTTTACTCACACCAACTCCTCAAATACATGCACCCATTATGAGGTGCATGTCTGGGTGCATCTACATGTTATTCACAGGAAAATATTTAGAATTTTCAATCCAAGCTAACTAACTAGGGTACTTGCATTTTTACCCAAAATGAGTTTACACACACCAATTCCTCATATGCATCTTGGAGTGATCATAGAAGGACCACTGTACCATTTATTGGTCACAAGATCATACCTCCAAATAAAAGGACCTGAAATTTCCCGTCCCAACACAAGGAAATTAGTGGTAGCACAAAGAGACTCTTTGTCACTGGCAGAGAAGCAAGATTCTGAAGGCAGTGTTGGTAGCCTTCTCCAATGCCCCAATTTAGGATCAAATGAGTGCCACTTAAATTGATCACTTGTAAGCATGTAAACCCATTGTTCAAAATTCCTATTTTCTCTTCTAATCCTGTACAGTTCTCCACTCTGAGACAAAGTTAAGTACCTTTTATTAATTGAGAACAATTTGTCATACTCTGCTCTGGATGTCTGTCTTCTACCTTTGTAGATAAATGCAATTTAGAATCTGACATCATGCTCCATTGGGTATCGTGATTCGTCACTCATACAAAAAATACCCAGCCTCACTTCCTTTCCTAGTCCAACAGCTTCCACGCAGAAAATAGTTCCTTTGAGGACAATGTTGCTTTGCAGAGTATAATTCCATGACTCAGCTTCTCTACAGGGGCCAAGTGTAATGTCTAACCCAAGTAATGAACACCTTTGGAGGTCATGTAGAGGGATGCTATATCAATTGATAAGGATAACATTGAGACAAACTCAGACCTGCAGCCACAAAACAGGGTGATTAATTAATCATGGACGAGGCAGCCTGATCCCTGCAAAGGGAGGAGAAAATGATAATGATATTCTATAGATATTACAACATAAAATCTATTGTAAAATATATAGAGAAGGCAATATTAACGCCCTGTACCATTATAATTTTTGAGTAAATGCACAAGTTTCAAAGCAGTGAGAAAGATCTACTAAGGACAAGTACAGCCAATCAATGATTCAATTCATTAACAGGAACAACATTCCCTCAATCCAACACATTTCATTTAGTTTCTTATGTAGTCTATACACTATTACCTACCCCAAAATTCCTAAGGGAAAGTACAAATGATCAAAACATCATAACAGTCCACCTCTAGTAGCCACTGATATGAAAGACAAAACAAATAGCTTCTTCAACAAAATGCATTGCTTGTTGAAAGAGTACTCACATAGAACCACAGAAAAAATACGTCAGTTATTGAGAGGGAAAGATGCTTATTTCTTCCACAAAGATTGTAATATTGTGTCTAGTGCTTTGAAAACTCATCATCTACCCATTTCCTCCTCCCCAAGTGTTAGACAAGCTTCTATTACAATAATTCTGCAAGAAATTCATGGATGGTTTCATCCAGATCACAAATTCTAGGAAAGCACACTATTTTCAGCCAATCAGCCTGGTCAAGCATACTATCACGAATCATGACCATATACAAATTTATTCCAATGAACTGCAAAGCTGGAAATTTTGACAGCTGAGCCAATCTTCCACTACAATCCTAAGAGAATATTGCAGAATTAATGAGAACTAAAAAACCTAGACTTTCAGCATACATAACACAAGAAGAGAAGATTCATAACATCATGGACTAGAAATGGATTGGTAGAAGACTAAGGAGAATTTTAAAATGGGAAAGCAACAACTCTTGAGACTTTTTTGGAGAAAGCAGAAAAGAAGAGGGGTGTGAGGAAGAGGAAGACAGTTATGGTAAGGTCATATTTACTTGTAAACACTAGGACAATTTTGATAACTTCAAAGCTTGTATGAATAATCAAAGCAGAAGCTTCAAAATTGGATGTACAAGGATCTACTCAATAGGATTACTATCTTAGATACCATGGTTTGCAACAAGCTGGAATATATCCTCCCTCAATTTATGTGGGGCAAAGAAAGGAGGAAAGAAAGGCTTCAATTGCTTTCTTAAAAGTTGGGATACTTGCACCCTCAATAGTGATAAGGGAGGACATTGGATGACTGATATACTCAAGGAACAGATTTAGAAAGTAAATGGATTGTAAGGATGATAAAATAAGAATCCACAAAGTCTTTATCCAGGATATTGACCAGATATTGAACATTAGAGTTCAGTGCTAAGGCTGGGATGTTGCCTTTCTAGAATATGTAGATAATGCTAAGGTTGGGATGCTGCCTTTCATCATTGCTACATGCATCTTCAAGGTGCCCTAAATCCTCAAGCTCCAACAATTGATTATTCGACCCCTTGGAACACTAGAAAGCCACTTCCCTCATTGAGGATGTACCCTTCTGAAGTCCCAAAATTCCAAAGTCCCGAAGATTGAGTTTGTCACTTTAAAAGTTCAATACATTATTAAGGATGTACTCCTTCTAAAGTCCCAAAATTCCCAAGTCCTGAAGATTGAGGTTTTGTCACTTCAAAGGTTCAAGACATTGGAGAATATCTCACCTATCTCACCAAATCTCAAAATCCCAAAATTATCTAGGCTTGAAAGCCTCTTGGAATTTGGACGCTTCAAAGGATTTCATAACTTTGCAAACTTTCTCACAAAATCCTTTTGCATTTTTTGGGATTTCAAAACAAAAAGAAGGCTATCATCTCAACACCTTGAACTTCAAAAGTGGAAACCCCATCATATAACTTCTCAATGCTAGGAGATCAAGAGCCTGAGATTTAATAAGTGAACCCACTCCTAAAACAAGAGGGTCCAAACTATCCCTATGCACTGACCAACTCCTGGAAGACTGAACATAAAACAAAAGAAGCATCACATCAGGAGTACAAAATTGACATTTTCCAACCCCCATCCAGAGAGATAGTATGGTTACTGTGTAAAATATATAGAGAAGTCAATATGAAGTCATGTACCATTATAATGTTTGAGTAAATGCACAAGTTTCGAAGTAGTGAGCAAGATCTACTGGGGACAAGTACAACCAATTAGTGATTCAATTCATTAACAGGAACAACATTCCCTCAATCCAACACATTTAATTTAGTTTCTTATGTAGTCTATACACCGTTACCTACCCCAAAATATCTAAGGGAAAGTACAATTGATCAAAACATCATAACATTCCACCTCTAGTATCCACTAATATCAAAGACAAAACAAATAGCTTCTTCAACAAAATGCATTTCTTGTTGAAAGAGTACTCACATAGAACCACAGAAAAAACACAACAGTTATTGAGAGGGAAAGACGCTTATTTCTTCCACAAATATTGTAATATTGTGTCTAGTGCTTTGACAACTCATCATCTACCCATTTCCTCCTCCCCAAGTGTTAGACAAGATTATATTACAAGAATTATGTAGGAAATTCATGGATGGTTTCATCCAGATCACAAAGTCTAGGAAAGAACACTATGTTCAGCCAATCAGCCTGGTCAAGCATACTATCACGAATCATGCCCATATACAAATTTATTCCATTGAACTGTCAAAGTTGTAGATTTTGACAGCCGAGCTAATATTCCACTACAATCCTGAGAAAATATTGCAGAATTAATGAGAGTTAAAAAACCTAGACTTTCAGCATACATAAACAAGAAGAGAAGATTCATAACACCATGGACTAGAAATGGATTGGAAGAAGACTAAGGAGATTTTTCAAATGGGAAAGCAACAACTCTCCAGGATTTTTTGGAGAAATCAGAAAAGAATAGGGGTGTGAGGAAGAGGAAGACAATTATGGTAAGGTCATATTTACTTGTAAACTCTAGCTGTTACAGATCTTGCCCAAATCTCAATAATAGTAACAAAGTCACAACTTTTGCAGAGAATTCCTCCAGCCCTTCCAATGCAGTCTTCTCCAAGATTTAGGCAGCATAGTCCAAAGGTGACCCAGCCACTTCATAAAAACAGAACAAAGTAGCCCAATCTTCGGTGTCCACTAAAAGCTCTGCCTCCACCACGAAGGGAAAATCCACCAAAAGCATTGAAAAATGTGGTATAGTTGGAGTAGATGTGCAATGTCCCCTCGACACCATTATACTCTTTAACCAATTTTTTCTACAACTTCTTGATAATAACATATGCATTACAACTTATCTTTCTTATAAAATATCTTATATAATCAATATTATTAAACTATGAAATTAAAAGGGAAGCTAGGGCTCGCAGAAGATAACGCTATCCAGCCTGAATACTGGCGAAAAGTCCAGATCTGATCCAAGATCTGCGGCGAAGAGGCATCGAGCTGGCTCATAAGATGGGAAGACCAGGGGCCCCCGGAGCCCCCACTTTCAAGAAAGTCACAATAGACAAAGGTAAGAAGTAGATGGAGGGTTTGAGAATCACCGACTCTTCAACCGCCGGGGGTCGCTCAAAGAGCGGAAGCCTGATCCCTAGCGATCGCACAGCCAATACGCCAGAGGATACCACGAAACAGCGAGATACAACCCCTGAACTACCCTCGCAGGAAGCGGATCTGCAAGAAAGAGGAACAGATTTGAACAACAAGGCAAATAGCAGTGCAGATCGGAATAGATCGACTGCACAGGAGTCCAAAGACACTGGCAACCGCACTAAAAACAAAGGCAAATGCAAGCCAAAGGCGAACGAAAGCCTCAGGGTCATCATCAACGACCCAGATCTACAGGCTTATAGAGACCACATGGTTGTTCACGCTGTGATTTGCAAGTTCATGGGTTTCTAGCCCAGTGAGAAAGCCCTCTGTCAATGGATCAAGCAAGTCTGGAAACTGAAAGGGGATGTGCAGCTGCACTTGGACGCCAAGGGTTTCTTTACAGTAGTTTTTTCAAATCTGGAAGATAAGGACCAGATCTTCGAAGGAGGCCCATACTTTTATGCCTCAGCAGGACTTTACATGAAACCCTGGATACCCAACTTCGCCCCTGAACAAGAAACATTCACCCAAGTACTGGTGTGGATCCGGCTGTTTTCTCTACCAATAGATTATTGGAGACCAGCGGTGCTGGAACAGATTGGAAACACCTTGGGAACTTTTTTCCGTGCTTCTGAAGCCACTCTTCAAAAAAGGTACACTTCTTATGCCCGCATTTGTGTTGAAATGGATGTATTTGGGTCTCTGCATGAGGTTTTATGGTTGGAATACAGAGATGAGGCCTATTTTCATACCATAGACTACGAGCAGATACCGTTCCGGTGCAGGAAGTGTCATGAACATGGGCATTTAATCCACGAATGCCCGTTAAAAAAACCAGCTGAGCACCCCAAAGAGAAATCTACCTCGGCCTCGGATGGATTTGTCCGACCCACGGGCAGACATCGAGCCAGTCGCAGAAACATACCTCAATCAAATGCCCCACTCACCAAATCTGCGAACACCTTTGAAATTTTAGGAGAGGATTCCCCATCTGAAAACATGAATCAAACCCTAGCAGCAGAACAAAAGGCCATTAGAATCGAAGAACAAGGTAACCAATCTAGCGAACCGTTCAAGCCTTCTGATCCTCTTTTAGCCTCATCGACAGGCAAAGCGGAGGAAGAGGATGAGGACATGGTCCTCAGTGAATTGGGCACAGAAGATTTGGAATTAGGGGAGATTCTGGAGGAAGAAGGATTGGATCTAAACTCTATAGTCGAGCAGTGGAAACAGAAAGGAATAGACAAAATACCAGAGGAAGAAATCAACAGGGTAAATTACCTATTCCTAGCTAGACAAGATGCAGCATTGAAGGGGACGAAACGAGGCAGAGAAGCCACCAAAGGCTTAGGCATAAAGTCACAGAATCTCCACCAAACTCAAGCCAGTCTCAAGCACAGGAAGAAATGAGGGAGACGTTCCAATAATGATTCTCTTCAAGAATTGGGTCAGATGTTGATTAATTCGGGAAAGATGAAAGCCCTAGAGGCTTTCTCCTTCTCAAATTAAGAACTCGTTAGCAATGAAAGTTCTCTCCTGGAATGTAAGAGGACTGGGCAGCCTCAGGAAACAGAGGCTCCTGAAAAAGAAAATCATGAAAGAAAAACCGGACTTGGTTTTCCTCCAGGAGACCAAATGCATGAGTCAGAAATTGGATGAAGTGGGTAAACATCTAGGCAGACAGCTCAAATACCTAGCAGTAGAAGGAAACGGCATGAGCGAGGGACTTGCTACTTTTTGGACCCCGAAATCTCTTCATCTCCTTAATGCAGAAGCCACCAAAACCTTTCTGACCCTGGAAATGCAGGTCATAGGGGAGAAAGGAACCTTTCTGCTCACCAATGTTTACAACCCTCAAAGACAGGAGGACAAAATGAGGCTACTCAGCAATCTTACCAAGCTGCATCAGAGACACCTCAACTCCAATGCCATTTATGGAGGCGATTTCAACATGATTACCTCGCTCAATGAAAAGAAGGGGGGAACACGGACTCTGGGAAATGATGTCATAGCCTTCAGCTCCTTCATCCGTGATGTCAACTTGGTGGACGTGAAACCCCGTACTGGCAATTTCACCTGGACTAATAGAAGAGGAGGAGACAGGCTCATTGCCTCCAGGTTGGACCGCTTTCTAATTTCAGAAAGCCTCCTCTTGGAAGGGAACATCATAAATTCGGACATCCTCCCCTCGGGAGGTTCGGACCACTAGCCTATAATGCTCCAGGCCTCAGTCTTGGGCACCCCTAAAAACAGGCCCTTCCGTTTTGAGAAATTTTGGCTTTCTCACAAGGACTTCTCCAGCAACATTAAAAAATGGTGGAAAGAACCACTGCCTGTATAAGGGAAGAAAATGTTCAAGCTGCAAGCGAGGCTCAAATTCATCAAAACCAAATTGAAGGCTTGGAATCGAGAAGTATTTGGCAACATTTTTGCAGATAAGCAATACCTTGAACAGCAGTTGGAAGAAATTCACAATACTTGGATTCAGGGAAGCATTTTGCAGGAATCTATCAACACAGAGTGGGAACTCATGCAGCAATGGAATGAAAGATGCAAGCAGGAAGAAATTTTGTGGCAGCAAAAATCACAAATTCAATGGCTTAAGGAAGGCGAAAGGAACACAAAATTCTTTCATAGATCTGCCATGGACTACAGGTGCAATAACAGAATCTCCAAGATTCAAGATGAACAAGGGAATGTCTTTCAATCACATCATGATATTGCTTGCCAACTCCGAAATCATTTCAAACTCATTGCCACTGAACCTGATAGGGATCGATAAGAAGCCATTAACGAAGTATTCTCTTCCATTCCCCTCCTCATCACTGAGGAACAAAACAAAGATCTGGAGAGATCGATCTCCCCTCAGGAGGTGGAGGAGGCAATCAAAGAGATGGCCAATGGGAAAGCTCCAGGGCCGGATGTTTTCACTGTGGATTTTTTTAAAGCCTGTTGGGATGTGGTAAAGGAAGACATATGGGAGGTAGTGGAAGATTCCAGATCCTCTTCATCAATTCTGAAGTCCCTAAACTCCACGTTCATAGCACTAATTCCCAAGGAAGCGGAGGCCTGCACCCCCACCAAATTCAGGCCTATAGCGCTCTGTAATGTACTGTACAAGATCATTTCAAAAGTCATGGAAAATCGCTTGAAACCTATTCTCCCTTAGATTATTTCAGAAGAAAAATCAGGGTATGTGGAAGGTAAGCAAATTATGGACAATGTGCTACTGGCTCATGAGATGATCCACACACTGCAAACTCACAGAAAAGCTGGCATGATCATCCAATTAGATCTATCCAAGGCTTATGATAAGGTCAGTTGGGAATATCTGGAAGCCATCCTCCAAGCTTTTGGCTTTGGGAATCAATGGATTACCTGGACTTTAGCTCTGGTTAAATCTCCCAGCCACTCCATTCTGATCAACGGAGCCCCCTCTCAGCCCTTCTACCCTTCAAGAGGCATCAGGCAGGGGGACCCCATTTTGCCCTTCCTCTTTGTAATTTTGATGGAAGGACTTAGTCACCTCATCAAGTCAGCCAAGAACAGGAATGAGATAACTGGCCTCCAACCCTTAAGAAATTTTCTGGCCACCACCCATCAACAGTTCGTGGATGATACAATGTTGCACGGCATCCCAACAGTCAAGGAAGCTCGAGGTTTCAAGCGACTCCTGAACCTGTTCAATCACGCCTCGGATATGGACTTCAATTATGATAAATCCTCTGTTTTCTTTTTCAACACGCATCTAGCCATTCAGAGGCATCTAACTGGCATCCTGGGTTTCAAGAGAAGTAATCTCCTGTCTAAGTACCTGGGCATCCCCCTTACTGACAAACCTTGGCAGAAGTGTCATTGGGAGAAGCTACTCTCAAATTTGGCAGACAGGTGCAGTCATTGGACCAACCGGGTCCTCAACCTGGCTGGTCGTCTGGTCATGACAAAGGCCACTCTCCAGGCCATACCTCACTACATGCTCTCGATCCTTCCAGCCCCCAAAGGAGTCCTTCAGAAAATCAAGAACATCCAACGGAATTTTCTTTGGTCTGGTAATTCTGGGAAGCCCAAGTGAGCGCTGGCAGCCTGGGACAAGCTTTGCAAGCCCAAAAGCAATGGCAGGCTAGGTTTACAGGATCCAAGCTCTACCAATAGGGTATGCGGTGCTAAACTTTGGTGGAGGTGGCTCTCAGAACCACTAACCACATGGGCGCGCCTCTGGAAAGCCAAATATGCGGCGCAATGGCAGTTGGAGGAATTAGTAAGAATAACTGATACCCCTGCAGGCTCTCCCATATGGAACCTGGCCCGAGCCAACCAGAACAGTATACAAGACCATTGTTTCTAGGAATTAAGAAATGGGCACCATGCTCTTTTCTGGGAAGATGCATGGCATCAACTCCCAAAACTCGAGCAGCCTAACCTACAACCTCTACAGATGTGGTTTCAGAACAATGGAAAACTGAGAGTGCATCATTATTGGGCTAATGACGAAGACCGACACCATTGGAGAACTTGGATGCTCTCTCCTTCTCCTCCGGATGACCACCTAAAGAACCTCCTCAATACCCTCAATACTATCCTCGGGAAGCGACTTATAAGGACTGTCCAAGGGCCGGACATTCTTCACTGGGGTAATCTCACCGGAGGATCTTTTAACCTCAAAGAAGCCCGCTCCTATTTGGAAAACAGGAATGTTGATGACAAGGTGGCTTGGCATGATAATGTTTGGGAACGCAACCTCTGGCCCAAAATCAAGACCTTCTTATGGCTTTTGCAGAATGGGAAAATCCTAACGTGGGAAAATATTTTGAAGAAATGGTTCATAGGACCCTCTCGGTGTCCCCTATGTGAATAGCAGGAGGAGACTATGAATCACTTACTCAATGACTGTGTTTGGACTAGCCACTTATGGGACTGGGTACAACGCATTTTCCACCAAACAGACAGAAACAGAACTTCCATTATAGATACTATTACCTACTGGCGCTCTAACTACTCTAACAGCAACATGGTTGATAATCTCTGGAGGCTCAGTCCGGGTTTCTTAATATGGACAGTTTGGAAGGAGAGAAACAACCTCATTTTTAATAAACGTCGCTTCAGACAGATTGAGGAAACAAAAAAAATTATTATGCAAGGCTTAACAGAGACTGCTCTCACCTGGTGCAAAGAAGAAAAAGTCGAGTTGTTGTCTCCTAATGACCTTAGAATTCTGGCTATTTTCGGTCTCTCTGAGACGGTGGAGCGTTATATACAGGAGCACGCCCATCGACCCGCACCCTCTCCTGCAATCTGGCATTGCCTTCCTCCAGGATACTACAAATTCAATTTTGATGGGGCCTCCAAAGGCAACCCAGGCCCGGCTGGTATGGGAGGTGTTATGCGAGATGACAAGGGAGGAATTATGCATGTCCTCTATAGAAATCTAGGAGAAACTACGAAAAATGATGCGGAATTCGTAGCTCTAGAGCAAGGGCTAAGGCTGTTGATCTGACTTGGCAGAGGAATGACCATTGTAGAAGGCGATTCTGAACTCGCCATAACTACCATCAAGAAAATTCAGTTTGGAACTAAGCCTGATAAGGCGATAAAACACTAGCGTCTAGCCGCTGTTACAGAGATCATAGCGCAGCACCTTGCCTCCCTTGGTGGCATCATCTTTCAAGCCGTGCAAACAAAAGCTAATTCTCTCACAGACCACCTAGAAAATTATGCGGTTGATAATCTGACTAATGCACTGGACACCTGTTGGATCTAGCTACCGCATGCGGAGCTTAGGGATCAGTGTTATAGCATTTCAAGGCGCGACTTAACTGCCGGTAATACCAAGGAGACGGACGACAGCCTATCCTTCAAGTAGACCATGAATAACCATTTCAGGATTAATTGCATCATATGGCACCGTATGATCATCGTACCGGGCTTTTCTGGGATTTGGCAGTTCATAATGAGAAAGGACATCTATACAACATCCGGTCCTTGCGATGAATTAAGAGGAGATTTTAAGCGTGTGATTGGCATGCTTTGGTGATGGGGATCTTAGCGCATGACCCCGGTTGTAGTGGGCGGATCGGACGGCGATCTGCTATACATCATCACTAGGATTGGCTTTCCTGCACCATTTATTACCCACCTTCCTGACCTTCTATTTATGCAGCTCTTTGTTGCCGCATTCTCTCACATTCCTATCTTCTATCTCTCAGCGGTGCGCGATCTTGGCTCTGAACCTAGGTTACACTCTGCTTCTCTCAGTTATAGCTCAGATCTCGCCAAACAGGGAGCTATGGCAGATATCAACCTCCGCAGCATTAAGGCGTCGCAGGCCCTCAAATGGGCCAAAGACAGTTATGAAGCCTCGGTATCAAAACGAGGGAAGAAAACGATTGAATTACTGGAAGAAGAGATGGAACTTTCCCAGGCACGGACGGACGACAACACCATCAGCGAAGAATTCGACTGGTTGGTCGACCCCGAGACACCCTCCACTCGCCACATGCAATTCCTGCAGACTCAAGTAGTGGCATGGCAAATTAAAACTATGCTTGCGAAGGAAATGGCCATGTAGGGCGCCGCGATCAAAGAAACTTTTGCTGCTACCTCCATGGCATCAGCCAGGAATACAGCGTGGTTGGACAAGATGGAAGTCGCCTTTAACTCACTCACTGAGGAGCTCCGCAGACATGGCAAAGCGTTGGACAACTTTTTTCGGCGTTTTGACATTTATCTCTGCCATGTCTTCAATGTATCCATTGAAGTGCCAAGAGATGATTCGCAAACCACTATCATCCGGCGTTTCAAGCCCATAATTCAAGCGAAGGGTGAGGAGGCAGAAAATCCTAGCATGGTTGGTCATTCTGGGGCTTCGACCCCCACTCAGTAATATGTTTTCTCTTTCTAAGTTCTTGTGTTCAGACTGCTTCTATCTACTATTGTTGATATTATATACACCTAAATCTGCTACTGGTTGCATCGGGTATGTAGTAAGGATCCTCCGGCTGTTAAAGCTTTTTGTGAATGTCTTAAGTATCTCAGGTAACCCTGCGTGGTGGACCTATGTCTGGGTTTTGGTTATAGAAGTCTTGCTAGTTTATAGCCTGGCTGGTTACAGTCCATGTCTCCTCAATCCTTACGTCTGCTCATCATGAAGCAGGCCTATGGTGCTTTTGCTGTTGCCTTCGGGCCTCTGTATTTTTTGTAATCATTGGTTCATAATATAATATACTGATACTGACTTACAAAAAAAAAACATATGCATTACAACTCATACTCCTTATCCAAATTTTTCTAAAACTTCTTGATAATATCATGTGCATTACAAATCATGCTCCTTATCCAATTTTTTCTACAAAAAATTCTTGATAATAACATGTGGCATTACAACTCCAGTCCAAGATGGCCACTACCACCACATCACTTGCTGACTAGCCTGCCCTTTTCACATTTATGTGTGTAGAAGAGTCAAGGCCCTAGTCTAACCTTTTCAGGGAACACTAATGAGCCTTGTCCTCTGTTATGTTGGTATTAGTGGTGGAACCTTCTATACATGGCTTATCTGTCTTCTCTGCAAGGAACCCTAGTGAAGGCATGGTTTTCAGTATATGCTCTATTATTTTGTCATTCAATTTATAAGAATGTGCTTTGTTTATTTGAATCATATTACGTTATTGTGTACTTTCATATAAGCAGTGGTTTGTCCTTCTATTCCAGGAATCCAAAATAATGGTTTCTGGGCATCTGCCATCCTTGAATATTTTCTCCACTTATTGGGCAGGTATATTCTTGTTGGATTTTAGTCCCTGTTTTCCCATTTCTCCTTGCAGATAAATAATGGCTTCCTTATTTTCCAAGAACTCAAAGGAAGAGGTATCAAGACTTGAAATCAATGCTACAGTCTGCACCTAGTATCGTCTCTCTGGAACTGTTAAAAATTTTCACCCAGTAGTCGAGCAAGAGAAGCAAGCCATTTTATTTGGCTGCTTTAAACGTAGAATGAAATGATGTCTATACTTTCATAATAGACTATGAAGCTGTTGTAAAGAAAGTGTACTTCTACTGTGAATTCCTAAGACTAATTAGCTGGTCCTAACTTTGAAAGCATAGTTTCTCCTCTGGTCCTATTACATGAATGAATAGAGTCTAGACTGAGTAGAACCTTACTTTCTATCTTTCCGTTCTCTTGTACATTCTACATTGCAACTTCTGAAACTTACAATTGCATTTTGCAACCATGCAATGTACTCTCCATTGACAGTATGTAAAGTAGCACATTAATTTGGCTTTAAAAAGATGATCTATCAATCTACATATAAAAAAAGAATTTTAAAAGCGTAAAATATTTTTAATTCTATTTAAGGTGTGTTACCCACCAAAAGTGGTGCCTTTAACATCTCTGTTCAAACAAACTTACAGACTTTGGTCAAGTTATATCAGCTAGTATCATACACTGATCAAATGCATCTGAAGCAACCTGCCTACTATTCTCTGTTTTGCATGTGTCAATGAGAATTATACCTTAAGTGTGATGATGCCTTTTTGTTTTGAAGCTTCTTGCTATCAACAGTATACCACAATGTTTAGGCTTGTTGATGCCTTTTAGGATCCCTTCAGGTTGTTGGCCTTGTTCTACAAACCACTCATTCAAGACAGTGTTAATGACTATAATATCATGCCAGCAAATTCTAGAAGATCTTTGTGCTTAGCGAAACTGTATGATCTTCAGAAATTACTCACCGCAGGTATACTTCAGTTAGGCCCACAGGAGGACTATCATGAACACTTTAGGATTATTTTCATACAAAAGGTTATTGTCACAAGGGTGTTGTATCAAAACACTGCAATGATAGTCTTAAGAAACTACTGCAGGGCAATGATGAGCCTTGAGGTTTACTGCTGCAATAAGATAAATCTATTGTATACAGTGAGACTGCTTGACAACACAACTACTGTGGAAATGATGAGATCTTAATTTTGATGCCCTTTCACTTCTTCAACTTAAATATGCCCAGTGAAAGTAACACATGTCTTCACTTAGGTCATTACTTAAACTAATCAGAGGTATGCTCCAGTACAACCATAGCCAGTCATTCAAGGTAGGATATCAAAACAATAAACATGTTACATGCCACTGTAGGTTGATCAAACTTCAGGTGTGAACTAGGATAGTTAATGAAATTGGAAGATTTCATTCCTCAAATGTGAATGTCTTAAGAGCTTATAGGGATGCTGACATTGTCACGGTTTATACTCGATTCGTCAAGAAAGTCGATCATATTTGTGTAAAATCACGGATCGGGGTGCCCAAAACTGATCAACGATCAAAATAACCATTAGAAGAGGAATCCAAGGCACATCTCTGTCATGCTTCCTAAAACTTGAGACATAAAGGTGCTACATGAACTTGCATTGATCCAACTACTAGACAAAGATGTGAATGGATGCTACCATACACCATTATTGCGCCTGCAACTATTGCCACCATTCACAACTACAGTTGCCACCACCACTGCTCCAAATGTCCATAGTCACTGCTCTTACACTTCACTGCCTAAAAACACTATGCTGATTAGCTAAACTGATTTCTATTGCTCAACTCATCAAGCTCTCTTAGTCATTAAAGTAAAAGTTACTATCTTATTTATTATTGTCATCATCACTCTCAGTGGTGCCTCTAACGTCTCTATTCAAACAAACTTAAAGTCTCTGGTCAAGGTATATTAGCTAGTATCATACATTGATAAAATGCATCTGAAGCAACCTGCCTACTATTCTCTGTTTTGCATGTGTCAATGAGAATTATACTTTAAGTGTGATGATGCCTTTTTGTTCTGAAGCTTCTTGCTATCAACAGTATACCACAAGTTTTAGGCTTGTTGATGCCTTTTAGGATCCCTTCATGTTGTTGGCCTTGTTCTGCAAACCACTCATTCAAGACAGTGTTAATGACTATAATATCATCCCAGCAAACTCTAGAAGATCTTTGTGCTTAGCGAAACTGTATGATCTTCAGAACTTACTCATCGCAGGTATACTTCAATTAGGCCCATAGGAGGACTATCATGAACACTTTAGGATTATTATAATACAAAAGGTTATTGTCACAAGGGTGTTGTATCAAAACACTGAAATGATAGACTTAAGCAACTGTTGCAGGGCAATGATGAACCTTGAGGCTTACTGCTGCAATAAGATAAATCTATTGTATACAATGAGACTACTTGACAACACAAATACTGTGGAAATGATGAGATCTTAATTTTGATGCCCTTTCACTTATTCAACTTAAATATGCCAAGTGAAAGTAACACATGTCTTCACTTAGGTCATTACTTAAACTGATCAGAGGTATGCATCAGTACAATCATAACCGGTCATTCAAGGTAGGATATCAAAAGTTAAAACAATAAACATGCCATTGTAGGTTGATCAAACTTTAGGTGTGAACTAAGATATTTAATGAAATTGGAAGATTTCATTCCTCAAATGTGAATGTCTTAAGAGCTTATAGGGATGCTGACATTGTCACGATTTATACTCGATTCATCAAGAAAGTCGATCATATTTGTGTCAAATCACGGATCAGGGTGCCCAAAACTGATCAATGACCAAAATAACCATTAGAAGAGAAAAATACTGTGGGCAGCAGAGTTTTTTAGTGTGTTTTTTTTTTAACTTGTATGGCTTTTCAAAGTGCTAATTTTTTTTCTGAGTGGATTTTTTAAAGTTTTGCAGCAGTGATGATTTTCAATGTGCTGGGCTTTTTTTCTGACTAGATTTATTAATTTTATTTGTTGTTTTTTACAACATCCAGGGTTTTTTCAGCAGTCATGACTTCAGAAAGTAGTGTTCCCGGTGTCCGTAAAGCTGCTCAAGCGAACAAGCAGCGAGAATATGACCAAGATCAGGCAAATGGGTTCTGGGGGTACATGTGAATGGAGGTGCAATTTGTGCAAGAATGAAACAACATTCAAGGGCTCCTACACAAGAGTCAAGGCTCACATTTTGCATGAGGTCATAAACTGTGTTGAAGTTTTTCCACAAACTTTAAATCCGAAGGTGCTACAAATAAGAGAAACCAAGATAATGCTCAAAGGTTGAAGGATCAAATAGCCAAACTTAGCTTGCATAGCAATGGCATTAGCACTCCTTGCTTGGGTGCCTAGCAATAACCCAATGATTGCTCATTAAGCAAGAAAGAGGATGGGGATGGCAGTAGAAGAGTTATGCAATCCATCAAACCCAACTAAGGATAGTAGAATAAAAAACCTATCTACTTACGCTGTAAAAATATGTATAATAAACAGCCTATCTATGAAAAAAAATATCTAATTTAAAAGTATTTCTTGAAAACCAGCTGTACACAACATCCAAATCTGGCTAACACAATAATGCACATGCCTTTCAATGATGGTGGCTCAAACAACTCTCTATATTTATCCATGTTCAACTGTCAGTTCAGAATTTCCATATCTATGAAGTACAGAATTTATACTATGCTATGTAATGCAAAAGTTAAAATAAATATATCTTGTTTCTCAAGTTTTTCCAAGCTTAGTTGTTTAAGCCAACAAGGTTTTTCTTCCTTCCTTTGAGTTGAACTAATAATCACTAACTATTACTCTGCGTGAAAGGGGAATAAGCAACCTTGAGTGAGAGGTCAAGCGATCACCTTCTCCCGCCAGGAATTCCTTGATGTTTGCATGTCGGTACGTTCGGCCTCTGTAGAGCCATCATCAATTAAAGATGAAATGATGGATTTACAATCATATTTATTGATTACTGAAATTCCACAGTTCTGCTTAGTCTCTAAAAAATACACTTACATCTCACTTTAACTTCACTATAAAGAAGCTGGATGTACCACTGTGCAAAAATCAAAGCAGGCCAGGTGCTTGAAGTGAACACTTGAACTCACTCAAACTCCCTTGAAAAAGATAATAGACTCCTTGTTACTTACACATAAATGATAAAATAGTACAGGCTTGACCACAGCAATCAGTATCGTATAGTTCACAGATATATGGATAAATCAAGCAGATAGATGAACATGGATCTACACTTGCAATCACCTAAATGAGTCAGAACCAACAAGAAAACCTCAAAAGATTATGACAAAAATTCTGCCAAGCTACAAATTTATTAAGTGAGAATGATTAAACTAAGCAGCAGAAGGTACTCACAGCAGCTCCCCGCCTTCTTTACAGACCTCCATCGATCTGGTAGGTTTAGGTACTCACAGCAGTTCCCCGCCTTCTTTACAGACCTCCATCGATCTGGTAGGTTTGCACATAACTTCCAAGCCCCAACCACCTCTCCGACACAGTGTGGGGCGAATCACTCCGACCCCTCCCTCCGACCCAGTAAATGCAGGCGAATGCCAATGAAATCTTCTCCAAACAAATAAAATCGAGAGCGAATGCCATTGAAATCTGGTTCAAACGAGAGCGAATTCCATTTTTTTAGTTTTATGGCCATTTATTTGGGTGGGAAAATATTTAATAATTATTTATTTTTAAAATAATTATAGGGCTAATTTTATAAAACTATAGAAAATGGGTTTTGTATAAAAAAATCGCCCTATCAAAATTTAAAACCCCTTAAAATTCACCTTTGGGCTAAAATTTGCCCCTAAAATTTTCCATGTTCCTCACTCCATTTGACAGTGTTATCCTTCTTTAACATGTTAGTAATGTTCAGCCAGATTGGGTATAAATCTGCGCAAGTAGTTCATCTTACCATTGAATGCTTGAATCTCCCTTTTGTTACGTGCAAGGTCTATGTGCTGAATTGCCTCCACTCTAGATAGATCAATACGGATACCGTATTTAGAGATGATATGCCCCAGCAGCTTGCCTTCATCTATAGCAAAGAGACTCTTCTTGGGATTAAGAGAAATCCCAAACTTCCTGCATCGCTGAAAAACAACTCTCAAATAGTGCAGATTTTCATCATCAGAACCAAAGAAAACTATCGGATCATCCAAATAAACAACAAGAAAAACATCCTTTTCATTGGCAAAAGCAATGTTCATTGCTCGCTGGAAAGTAGCTCCACCGTTCTTCATTCCAAATGGAATTTTGGCATACTGGAAAGTTCCCCAAGGTGTTGTGAAGGCAGTTTTGTCTTACTCTTTCTCATGCACCATGATCTGGTTGTAGCCTAAGTAGCCATCGAGTAGTGACATCCTTGATGCTCCAACTACTCTCTACAGAATATGGTCTATCTTCGGAAGTGGATAATTATCCTTTAAGGATGCTTTATTCAGATTCTGAAAATCTATGCACAATCTTATCTCTCCTGTCTTCTTACGTATTGAGACCAAATTCGAAATCCAGTCAGAAAATCTAATTGGAACAATGATACCAGCTTTGTACAATCTGTTTACCTCTTTTTCAATGGATGGTAGCAGCTTCGGGTTGATTCTTCTCAGATTCTGTCTAAATGGCTTCTGATCCGTCTTAATGGGAATAGTATGTTGAATTATATTTTTATCATACACCTTCAAATATGAATAATCCCATGCAAACACATCAGAAAATTTAGAGAGTAATTTAACATATTGTTCCTTTACCTCAGGGGACAGTGCTTTTGATAACTTCACAATCTTGGGCTTGTCTGTTGTTCCGAGATTCACATCTTCAACTCCTTTCTCAGTAGGCACTAAGTTTGGTTTCTTTGCAACATCATCCTGATAAAAAATCTCCTCTAAAGTTATGATACCTCTAGGAATTACATTATCCTTCAGCTGCAATATGTCCATCTGATTTGTTTCGATTTCTTGATCATCAGCCTCATAGTCACCTTCTATGGGAGTATCTTTGAATTTTCCTTCACTTTGCAAAAAAGCATTGATTTCATTGTCATCCAAAAACACTTTCCAATACCTTAGATTATCTGGAATAGCAGGCCGATGTTTGACATAAATCTCAAACTTGTTGCTAGAGTTCATTGGAATATTCAAATTGCTTGTTGTAGTGGAAAGAGAATCTGCAATTAGATTTTGCATTCTGGGTACTGCTATCAAAGTCTACTCACGAAATGTCCTAAAAATGTCTAGGACTGCATTTCTATAGGCCCTCAATCGTGCACGCTTTCCTTTGTATTCTCCTTTGACCTGTTTGACTATCAGCTTTGAATCTCCATAGACAGAAATCCTCTTTGCATTTAGCTTCTTCAAAATTTTCAAACCTGCAATCAAAGCTTCGTACTCTGCTTCATTATTAGAGCAGTCAAAAGCCAATTTGTAAGCACATACTCTTACATTACTAGGAACCTTTTCAAGCTGTAAAACAGGGCTTTGAATCCATATTCCAATACCAGCACCGTCCTTACCAATAGCTCCATCAAAGTCCATGCTCCAAAGGTCTTCTTCTTCTTCCTGTAGATGCTGAAATTTTTCTTCTTTTTCTACTTTATCCTTACTAATTTCTGCATCTTCCTGCTGCTCATTGCCTTCTTGCTGCTGGCAGGCAGGAAGCTCAGAAGTGCTTGCTTCTTTATCTTTTTCCTGTTTGAGGACTTCCCTAAAATTTTCTGAAATTTCAGGTATCTCATCCACTTCTACCAATTGAACATTTTCATCATTCAAACCACCATCTGAATAGAATACAAATGACTCTAAATCTATGTGGAGTGCATTAATGGGATGATTAAGTGGCTTCTCTTTGCTAGTGATCATATATTTCATTTTATTCTCCCTATATATTTTTCTCAACTAACCAAATATGGGAATGGTGGCATAAGAGAAGTCAAGCTACATGGTTCCTTTAAGTTTTTCACCCCAAGACCTGGATAGGAGCATTCCAAATCGTGGTGGAACATCGGCAACAACTACATCCATCAAAACATTCTTGGCTGGGATTTGATCTAAAGATACTACCAAGTCTTTGATAAGACCAATACACTGGACCCTGCCAGATTCAAAGGAATATAAATCATGGTATTTACGGGTAATATCAAGTCCCAGCTTCTCCATAATGGCTTTGGGCATCAAATCATGCGAGGATCCAGAGTCCAACATAGCATTATGTAAGATGAATTCATGTAATCTAAGATTCAGGTAAAAGGGAGGGACTTCACTTTATTCAGATTGATCTTCTATGGTTGGACCAAAGATAATTTCAGGGCAGTCATCTTCAACATTAACCATATCTGATACAGAGTCTATTTGCAAGATTCTAGACACCTAATTTTCATAAGCACTATTTTTCACCAACTCAGTCAAGGGCATAGACACTTTCAGCTTAGAAATGTCATTTTCTAAATTAAAAGAAGGCACTTTTTCTACCTCTTTGATGGGAGGATATTTCTTCTCTACTTCCTCCTTTGCTGTGCTCTGCTGGTTCTTTTCATTTGTAGTGTTGATCGCTGAAGATGTTTTGTTGGGGGAAGGATCGACAGGCTCTTTCCATTTCTTCTGAGTATTTGAAGAATCGTTCTTCAATTGCAGGTCCTTTCTTTTCTGAATGGGACTGATCGGCACATCCCTGATCCTCAAAGAGTACTGCATCTATTGCACTAATAAAGTCTTCATGTATCCTCTTTGGAAATCATCGAAATCTTCTTCTAACACTACGTCATTAGCCAATATGAAATCTTCATCCCTTTGAATGTCTCCAATCTCTGTGTATTTTTCATCTTCCGTGAGAAATATGGGAGCACCATCTACAGTGAAGAGGTGATTGGCTTCAATCATAGGATCATCATCATCATCTTTCTCCATTCACTGAACATAATTTTGTTGTAATGGAGTTCTGATCTGCTGTTGTGGCAGTGCTTGTTCCTGTGCTCTTTGTTCTCTCTGCTTAATTCTAAATTGTGGCTGTTGATGTCCTCTGAAATTCAGATTCTTGATTTGTGCTTCAAGCCTGTCTAAAATTGTCAGCCGATCAACCATATTTTCGACTGTTTGGATCAAAGTATCCATCTTGATGTCTAAAGGAGAGGCTTCCTCTTTCACAATTACTCTCTTTTTAGCCTTTGCCCGAGCTCTTCTGGCTAGTAGATTTGCCTCTACGCTCACAGCTATCTTCTGCATGTCTTCAAGTGTGGTAGGATCTCTTTCTCGTAGCTGATATGCCATATCAGCATCGAAAACATCTGGAAACTTGAGCAAGGCTAATCCCACAAGGGGTTTAAGATTGGTCAGAATAGCATTATACATAGCATTAAATCTTACACAATAATCCTCTACAGTTTCGCCCACATTTATTTTAATATTTTCATATTCAGACCAAATTTGGAGTGGGTTTTTCTTTACCTCCCACCGGTCTAAGAACTGTGTATGTAACTCCTGCAAAGTGCGGATAGAGCCTACTAGTAAGGCTCTGAACCACTTTCTAACTTCACCTCCAAAGCATTGGACAAACAACCTTGTGGTTAAATTCTCTGTCTCTACCTCATGAAGATCAAAAAAATCATTCATCTTATCAACATGCTGATGGGCTGTGATGCTTTGAGTAGCATCAAAGATAGGTATTTTACTTCGGTAATCAACAGGCATATCATTCAGGTTCTGAGGTAAAACCAAGGGTGCATACCGGGCAGCCATGACTCAAGGTGGATTTACAACGGTGTTGGTGCTACTAGGATTTAAGGGAGGTGTTGATGGAGGAGATGAATGCTGAGAATTGATTTCTGAGACTGATGGAAATGATGGTGAATTAGGGGGAGGAAATGTTGTTCCTGATAACTCTGAAGGCTCAGGGATATTATTTACAGTGATAGAAGTTTGAGGGGAATTCAAAATATAATCATCAATTCATATATTTTCCCTTTGAACTTCGATATCTACAAGAAATTTTGGATCTAAAACTATGTCATCAAGTGCAATTTTAGACTTACTTCTAAACAAAGAAAGCTCAAAACACTCATCAAAAGAGAGGTCTTCTACAAACAACCATTCACTGGGCCAGGTATGGGATCTGAAAATAGGTCTAGGACTTAGTGATCCCTCTTGTCTTCTGACTACTCTTGGAATGAGATTAGGATTCTCAAACACAGTGGGAGGATTTGGATCTGGATTGGCCCTCATCTATCTTCTTGAAGCTAGTGTGGTCAAATTTCTACTTTACAAAATTATATCTCAACCTAGCAAACTCTGAACATCATCATCCAGAGTCTAGGAATTTATTTTGAAGATATTACTAGGGTGATGAATCTTTTGTCTTAAATACTCTCCCCAGTGGAGTCGCCAGAAATGTTATCACCTGATCTAGACCTCAGGCTGAAAAAGGCAAATCAGGGTAACCTCAAACCACGCTCAGCCTTATAGCTAGCCCTACAAGGTCAAGAGAGGGCTCTCTCCATGAAAGATATTCAATGAAGTATAAGAATAAATTGAAATTAGGCTAGGTATAATAATGGGAAAATGTTTTTTAATAATTTCCAGGGTTGTATGGAAAAGATGGAGCAGTTTGAATCTAGGGAATTAAATCAGGGATACAAGGTATTTCATGGGGCAAGGTAGGCAGTAAATTTTAGCAATTAATTTTAAATAATGATGGGATGGTAAGACTGGTGAGGAGCTGAAAAGGGCATAGGATATGAATCCTTTTCAAACGGAAGAAAAACACAGAATATTGAATGATTTCCCAAGGCAGAGCATTAAAAATGGATTCTACCTATCTATCTTGAAAGCATTCAACCAGAAATGTTTATGAATGTATGGTAAACACGACAAATTTACATATGAACACAAAGGAAATAACAAACGCTAAAATTCATACCACATGGATCCCACAAATCAGAGATGCATTTCTTATTAATTCCTTGTCAAACTGTTACAATGGGGCGCAAAGCATCCTCTTTGATTTCCAAAGTATTTCCACACTATTCCCCTTACTTATTGCTTTACAAATGATTCAAATTACATTAAATAGACCAAAATCTGAGGGAAGTAGATCCACAAAAAGAGGAGTTGTTTACCAGCTCAGAAACTGAAATCCGATCATAGAAAGAAACCAACAATCTATCCCTAAAAAGAAGGAACAGCAATACATTTTTGACCATCTGGAGATTCACTGTTACATTTGCTTTAAACCGAGGAGAAGACAAACTGTAATGGTATTTGCATGTCATAATTAGCTTCTCATCCTTTGACTGTTTCCTTGTCTTTGAAAAATAACCAACCTTTGAATAAAACGTCCTTCAGAACCAATTAAAATTAAATTATGCCCTTTAGTGAAGGAAAGACTCATTCTGAATGAAAAAGAGCGAAATGAAAGGAGGTGGGCCCGAATCGCAATCGCAATCGGGAGAGGGGAGTGGGTATGACACAAAAGGAGAGATGTGATGGAAATCTTCGATTTCGATTAGCGTAAAGGGAAGAGGGGAAATCGCAATCGCAATCGGAGATCGGAGCGGGAGGGCGCTTTAGAACGAGGCGTAAAACTTACGATGCGATTGGGGAGAAATGAAATGAGGTGAAGTCCTTATAAAACGAAATGAAATGAATTTGGGCCTTACAAAGGGAAAATTCCCTTTTATTTTGAATGGGCGAAAAAGGTTAAGGTGGGGCACAGTCAATCGCAATCACAAAGGAAGAAGGGAGCGGGTTTAGCATGTAGCGAAGGAAATACAATTTCGATGGAGGAAAGCCTTTATAAAACAAATAAAAACAAATTCCGTGCTTTACAAAGGAAAATAATGATTTTTTATTGAAATAGAGAGGAGGGGTTTAAGGCGGGACCCATGGGAATTGCAATCAAAAGATCGGAAGGGGAGTGGAACGGGAATTTATAGGACCGCTAGGAGATTGCGATGTGACAGAGGCAAAGGCTTAAAAAATATTTTAACATTTATTTATCACCCTTTACAAAGGGAAAAACCATTTTTGTTTGGAGTGGGGTGGAAGGTTTATGGTGGGACCCAAAGGTCAATCGCAATCGCAAATCAGGGGGTGGACGGAGCGGGAGTTGGAACAGTGGAATGGCCGATTGCGATGGTGTGATGGCTTATGAGCCATCTGATCGGATGGGAGGATCAATGGCAGAGATGTAATTGGGCAGAGTTAATTTCAATCGAAGTAATGAGGGAAGGGTAAATCGAAGGGGATTGATCAGGATGTGCGATTGTGATGATGGGATTGGTTTTGGGCCATCAGATCTTTAAGGAGATCGACGGTCGGGATGATATCGGGTGGGGTTAATCGGAGGTGAGATTTATATGGTGTGATTGGATCGGAAGTGGGAATTTGGTGATGTGATTTGGAAATCATATCATGGAAAAGGGATTTCATTGAAAAAACTTTAAAAATTATATTATAAAGTTTAAGAGAGCTAATGAGAAAAGGGGAAAGGTTAGGCTTTTGAGGACTTTGGTTCACTTAGGCATAATTTCTTATCCAAGAGTCATTTTTGAGAGTATAATATACCGTTGGAAAGCTCTTTCTAGGCTCTTCCTGATGGACATACTTAGAACATGATTTTGTGCTGAAAATTCTATAGAAAAAACCTTTGAAGGGTAGGGAAGTGGCTTTGTGAAGATAACATCTTTTGAAGTAAAGCTTATTACATATGAAGATCTAAAATTACATAATAAATGATAATAAAGGTAAAGTACCATGTTTTCAACTCAAAAAATGGTTTTGAGGTGAAAATTACATCAAGCTCAATAGAATATTTCTTTGATTTTCCCATATGCTGTGACTTTGAGTTTATTTGACCTCCTCATGACCTTACTGATATTTATTGACACTTAACTTTATAAATTTGACCATGCTAAGAAGCTAGAACCTAATGAGACCAACCCTATGACCTAATAATATGAATTTAAGTGAAACTGAATCATGATTGAAGACCATAGAGAAGGGAATCAACAAGATTCACATGAGCGAAAACTGATGAAAGACCACTACCATCAATGAATCCATGACCTAATGGAATGATGAAATTTTATGGTATGGGACTCCTTATGCAAATGAAAAAGAGAAATTTTGATCACTAATGGCAGTATGACTAGACTGACACTAACATTGGCTCCAATGGGGATGGTAGCTCCTTGGAGGTGCCAAGAAAACCGTAGACCAAGTAGCCTTATCCATTGGGAATGGAGTCAAAAAATACTGAAAACTGACACAATGCAGACTGACTCTAACTCAAGACTAAGACTGAAAACTAACATAAAACCAAACTATACACATATCATTCAAGTTTTATAGCCTTCACCTCGGGCCCCAAACTTCAATGACTGTGTACTTTGAAATCTGACCAAAACTAAGAAGGTATATACAATGATTGTGACATAGTTTTTGATCCATTATCTTCAACATTGGTAGTGCTTCAGAAGCCTACCATTCACTAGTCCTCCGGGGAAATATTGGTCATCCATCTCTGATAGCAAGAAAGCATTATGTCCTCTGTGTGCTGAAATATTGTATGGTCCTTTCCACAAGTTGTCGAACTTACCATGCTTCCCTTTGTCCTCATTTCGTGCGTCCCATCATAACACCACGTCGTCCAACTGAAACTTTTATGCTTTGGTCTTACGGTCATAGATATTCTTAATCTTATCCTGCAACTGAATAGTGTTCTAAGACACTTACTCTCTTGTTTTTTGAAGGTGGATCATTTGATTGATCCTTCACTGATTATCATCTTCTTCACTGCCAACCTCTTGTAATAATCTCATGACCAAAAATATAAGCGATGTAGGAAAGACAACATCAGTACCATAAACCAATTCAAACGGTGACATACCTATGGATTTCTTACTGCTGACTCTATATGCCCATAACGCGTTGATGAGCTTTCGATGCCAACTCCTCTTGTTTTCCTCCAGCATTTTCTTGATTATGTTTATCAGAGACTTATTTGACGATTCTGCCAGGTCGTTGCCTTGTGGGTAGTACGATGTTGAATGGCCCAACACAATGTTTTATTTGTCGCAGAAATCCACAATATTTTTATATTTGAACGCTGATGCATTATCTGTTATAATTTTGTGGGAAACCAAAACGAGACAAGATATTTGACTCTAAAAATTGAATAATTACCGTATCTATAGCCTGCCTTGCCGGAATGGCCCCGATCCATTTGGTGAAGTAATCTGTACCTATCAAGATCCATAGATGTTGTGCTGATGATGCGAGATGGATTTCACCTATGAAATCAAGTCCCCACTACTGAAAGGGAGCATTTTCTGCAACTGGTTTCAAAGGAAGAGGAAGAAGTTTCCTTTTCCCTTGGAAAATTTGACATTCATGACAACTCATTACTGTTTTATACATATTTGAAAATAAATTTGGCCAATAGTATCCTGCTCTCAACACTTTATTAGCTATAGTTTCCAAAACAAATGACCACCATAATCACCTTTGTGGAAGTCATGCATCACCTGCTGAGCTTCATCGTCAACCAAACAATTAAGCAGAATACCTCCTGGCTCTTTCCAATAGAGAGCATTGTTTAAAATACAATATTTAGCAGACTTAAGTTTCAGTGATATACCTTTACTTTTAGACATCCCTAGAGGTGGTGAAATATGTTGAAGAACATAAACAATATCTGAATACCATGGGGATTGTAGAAAAATTTCTAAAACTGGAACAAGAAAACCTTCATCCTCATCCTCTGACATTGTTGTTATGAGATTTATATGAAAAGAACGCAGGTTTGATTGGGCCATTAATTTTGCCAGGCCTTGGCCTTTGATCAACTTTGTGGGTTTGATCTCCAAATCATACTCTAACATATTTTCTATCCACTTACCTCTTCAACCTTCTGGATCAGTTTGCATCAATACGTCCTTTACTGTTGCATTACGAACACATGCTATAGTATGTGAGTGATGAATATATACTCTAAAATCTTTCAATGCCTTTATAAGAGCCAATGCTTGTTTCTCAATGATATTATACTGCAAGGTAGCATCTGTAATAGTCCTACCGAAAAAGGAAATTGGATTTCCAATCTGATCTCTCTTCTGCATCAAAACCGCAGCCATAGTATGCTCCGATGCAAATGAAAATATAATAAAATCTTGAGTATAGTCAGGACTAATCAAGACGGGGGCATTGGATAGAGAAAAATTTACCATATTAAATGACTTGATAGCTTCCTCACTCCATTTGACAGTGCTATCCTTCTTCAACATGTTAGTCATTTCTCTTAAATGTTCATCCATATTGGGTATAAATCTGCGCAAGAAGTTCATATTACCATTGAATTCTTGAATCTCATTTTTGTTACGTGGAAGGTCTATGTGTTGAATTACCTCCACTCTAGATGGATCAATACAGATACCGTCTTTAGAGATGATATGCCCCAACAGCTTGCCTTCATCTATAGCAAAGAGACTCTTCTTGGGATTAAGAGAAATCCCAAACTTCCTGCATCGCTGAAAAACAACTCTCAAATGGTGCAGATGTTCATCATCAGAACCAGAGAACGTTTTCAGATCATCCAAATAAACAACAAGAAAAACATATTTTTCATTGGTAAAAGCAATGTCCATTGCTCGCTGGAAAGTAGCTCCAGCATTCTTCAGTCCAAATGGAATTTTGGCATACTGGAAAGTTCCCTAGGGTGTTGTGAAGGCAGTTTTATCTTGGTCTTTCTCATGCATTAAGATTTGGTTGTAGCCCGAGTAGCCATCGAGTAGTGACATCCTTGATGCTCCAACTACTCTCTGCAGAATATGGCCATCTTCGGAAGTGGATAATTATCCTTTAAGGATGCTTTATTCAGATTCCGAAAATCTATGCACAATATTATCTCTCCTGTCTTCTTAAGTACCAGGACCAAATTCGAAATCTAGTTAGAAAATCTAATTGGAATGATGATACCAGCTTTGTACAATATGTTTACCTCTTTTTCAATGGATGGCGACAGCTTCAGGTTGATTCTTCTCAGCTTCTATCTAAATGGCTTCTGATCCGGATTAATGGGAATAGTATGTTGAATTATATTTTTATCATACACCTTAAAATATGAATAATCCCACGCAAACACATCAAAAAATTCATCTTTACCTCAAGGGACAATGCTTTTGATAACTTCACAAGCTTGGGCATGTCTACTATTCTGAGATTCACATCTTCAACTCCTTTCTTAGTAGGCACTAAGCTTGGTTTCTTTGCAACATCATCCTGATCAAAAATCTCCTCTAAAGGTATGAGACCTCTAGGAATTACATTATCCTTCAGCTGCAATATGTCCATCTAATTTTTTTCGATTTCTTGATCATCAACCTCATAGTCACCTTCTATGGGAGTATCTTTGAATTTTCCTTCACTTTGAAAAAAAGCATTGATTTCATTGTCATCCCAAAACACTTACCAATACCTTAGATTATCTGGAACAGCAGACCAATGTTTGACATAAATCTCAAACTTGTTGCTAGAGTTCATTGGAATCTTCAAATTGCTTGTTGTAGAAGCAAGAGAATCTGCAATTAGATTTTGCATTCTGGGTAATGTTGTTAAATTTTACTCAGGAAATGTCCTCAAAATGTCTAGGACTGCATTTCTATAGGCCCTCAATCATGGATGCTTTGCTTAGTATTCTCCTTTGACCTGTTTGATTATCAACTCTGAATCTCCATAGACATAAATCCCCTTTGCATTTAGCTTCTTCAAAATTTTCAAACCTGCAATCAAAGCGTCGTACTCTGCTTCATTATTAGAGCAGTCAAAACCCAATTTGTAACCATAGACTCTTACATTACTAGGAACCTTTTCAGGCTGGAAAACAGGGCTCTGAATCCAAATTCCAATAACAGAACCGTCCTTACCAACAGCTCCATCAAAGTCCATGCTCCAAAGGCCTTCTTCTTCTTCCTGTAGATGCTGAAATTTTGCTTCTTTCTCTACTTTATCCTGACTAATTTTTGCATCTTCCTGTTGCTCATTTTCTTCTTGCTGCTAGTAGGCAAGAAGCTCAAAAGTGCTTGCTACTTTATCTTTTTCCTGTTTGAGGACTTCCCTAAAATTTTCTGAAATTTCAGGTATCTCATCCACTTCTACAAACTAAACATTTTCATCATTCAAACGACCATTTGAATATAATACAAATGACTCTAAATCTGTGTGGAGTGCATTAATGGGATGATTAACTGGCTTCTCTTTGCTAGTGATCATATATTTCATTTTCTTCTCCCTATATAGTTTTCTCAACCGACCAAATACAGGAATGGTGGCATAAGAGAAGTCAAGCTGCATGGTTCCTTTAAGTACTGCACCCCAAGACCTAGATAGAAGCATTCCAAATCGTGGTGGAACATCGGAAACAACTACATCCATCAAAACATTATTGGCTGGGATTTCATCTAAAGACACTACCAAGTCTTTGATAAGACCAATACAATGGACCCTACCAGAGTCAAAGGAATATAAATCATGGTATTTATGGCTAATATCAAGTCCCAGCTTCTCCATAATTGATTTGAGCATCAAATTGTGCGAGGCTCCAGAGTCCAACATAGCATTATGTAAGATGAATTCATGTAATCTAAGATTCAAGTAAAAGGGAGGGATTTCACTTTCTTCAGATTAATCTTCTATGGCTGGACAAAAGATAAGTTCAAGGCAGTCATCTTCAACATTAACCAATCTAATACAGATTCTATTTGCAATATTCTAGACACCTGATTTTTATAAGCACTATTTTTCACCAACTCAGTCAAGGGCATAGACACTTTCAGCTTAGAAATTTCATTTTCTAAATTAAAAGAAGGCACTTTTTCTACCTCTTTGATGGGAGGATATTTCTTCTCTACTTGCTCCTTTGCTGCGCTCTGCTGGCTCCTTTCATTTCTAGTGTTGATCGCTAAATATGTTTTGTTGGGGGAAGGATCGGTAGACTCTTTCCCTTTCTTCTAAGTATTTGAAGAATCGTTCTTCAATTGCAGGTCCTTTCTTTTCTGAATGGGACTGATTGGCACATCCTTGCTCCTCAAATAGTACTGCCTATGTTTCACCGATAAAGCGTTCATGTATCCTCTTTGGAAATCATCGGACTCTTCTTCTAACACTACGTCATTAGCCAATATGAAATATTCGTCCCTTTGAATGTCTGCAATCGCCGTGTATTCTTCATCTTCTGTGAGAAATATGGGAGCACCATCTGCAGTGAAGAAATTATTGGCTTCAATCATAGGATCATCATCATCATCTGTGTCCATTCCCTGAACGTAATTTTTCTATAATGGATTTATGATCTGCTGTTGTGGCGGTGCTTGGTCCTGCGCTCTCTGTTATCTTTGCTTAATTTTGAATTGTGGCTGCTGATTTCCTATGAAATTCAGATTCCTGATTTGTGCTTCAGGCCTGTCTGAAATTGTCAGCTGATCAACCATATTTTAAACTGTTCGGATCAAAGTATCCATCTTGTTGTCAGAAGGAGAGGCTTCGTCTTTCACAGTTACTCTCTTTTCAGCCTTTTCTCGAGCTCTTCTGGCCGGTAGATTTGCCTCTACGCTCACAGCTATCTTCTGCATGTCTTCAAGTGTGGTAGGATCTCTTTCTCGTAGATAATATTCCATATCAGCATCGAAACCATCTAGAAACTTGAGCAAGGCTAATCCCACAAGGGGTTTAAGATTGGTCGGAATAGCATTATACACAGCATTAAAACTTACACAATAATCCTGTACAGTTTCGCCCACATTTCTTTTAATATTTTCATATTCAAACAAAATTTGGAGTGGGTTTTTCTTTACCTCCCACCGGTCTAAGAACTGTGTATGTAACTTATGCAAAGTGTAGATAGAGCCTGATATTAGGGCTATGAACCACTTTCTAACTTCACCTCCAAAGCATTGGACAAACAACCTTGTGGTTACATTCTCTGCCTCTACCTCATGATTATCAAAAAAGCCATTCATCTTATCGACATGCTACTAGGATGTGATGCTTTAAGTACCATCAAAGATAGGTATTTTACTTTGGTAATCAACATGCATATCATTCAGGTTCTGAGGTAAAACCAGGGGTGCATACCGGGCATCCATGACTCGAGGTGGATTTGCAACGGTGTTGGTGCTACTAGGATTTAAGGGAGGTGTTGATGGAGGAGATGAAAGCTGAGAATTGATTTCTAAGACTGATGGAAATGCTGGTGAATTAGGGGGAGGAAATTTTGTTCTTGATAACTCTGAAGGCTCAGGGATATTAGTTACAGTGATATAAGTCTGAGGGGAATTCAAAATATAATCATCAATTGATATATTTTCCCTTTGAACTTCGATATCTACAAGAAATTCTGGATCTAAAACTAATTCATCAAGTGCAGTTTTAGACTTACTTCTGAACAAAGAAATCTCAAAACAGTCATCAAAAGAGAGGTCTCCTACAAAGAACCATTCACTGGGCCAAGTATGGGATCTAAAAATAGGTCTAGGACTTAGTGTTCCCTCTTGGCTTCTGACTATTCTTGGAATGAGATGAGGATTTTCAAACACAAGGGGAGGATTTGGATCTGGATTGGCCCTCGTGTGTCTTCTTGAAGCCAGAGTGGTCAAATTTCTACTTTACAAAATTATATCTCAGCCTAGCAAACTCTGAACATCATCATCTAGAGTCCAGGAATTTATTTTGAAGATATTACTGGGGTGATGAATATTTTGTATTAAATACTCTCCCTAGTGGAGTCGCCAGAAATTTTATCACCTAATCTGGAGCTCAGGCTGACAAAGGCAAATCAGCGTAACCTCAAACCACGCTCAGCCTTGTAGTTAGCCCTACAAGTTCAGGAGAGGGCTCTCTCCATGAAAGATATTCAATGAAGTATAAGAATAAACTGATTTAAGGCTAGGTATAATAATGGGAAAATGTTTTTTAATAATTTCCAGGGTTGTATGGAAAATATGGAGCAGTTTGAATCTGGGGAATTAAATCATGGATACAGGGTATTTCATGGGGCAAGGTAGGAAGGAAATTTTAGCAATTAAGTTTAATTAATGATGGGATGGTAAGACTGGTGAGGATCTGAAAAGGGCATAGGAGATGGATCCTTTTCAAACAGAAGAAAAACACAGAATATTGAATGATTTCCCAAGGTAGAGCATTAAAAATGGATTCTACCTATCTATCTTGAAAGCATTCAAACAGAAATGTTTATGAATGTATGGTAAACATGAAAAATTTACATATGAACACAAAGGAAATAACAAATGCTAAAATTCATACCACATGGATACCCCAAATCAGAGCTGCATTTCTTATTAATTCCCTGTCAAACTATTACAATGGGGCGCAAAGCGTCCTCTTTGATTTCCAAAGTATTTCCACACTATTCCCCTTACTTATTGCTTTAAAAATGATTCAAATTACATTAAATAGACCAAAATATGAGGGAAGTAGATCCAAAGAAAGAGGATTTTTTTACCAGCTCAGAAACTGAAATCTAATCATAGAAAGAAACCAACAATTTGCCCCTAAAAAGAAGGAACAACAATACATTTTTGACCATCTGGAGATTCATTGTTACATTTTCTTTAAACTGAGGAGAAGACAAACTGTAATGGTCTTTGCGTTTCATAATTAGCTTCTCGGCCTTTGACTGTTTCCTTGTATTTGAAAAATAACCAACCTTTGAAGAAAATGTCCTTCAGAACCAATTAAAATGAAATTATGCCCTTTAGTGAAGGAAAGACTCATTCTGAATGAAAAAGAGCGAAAGGAAAGGAGGTGGGCCCGAATCGCAATCGCAATCGGGGGAGGGGAGGGGGTATGACACAAAAGGAGAGATGCGATGGAAATATTCGATTGTGATTAGCGTAAAAGGAAGAGGGGAAATCACAATCGCAATCGGAGATCGGAGCGGGAGGGTGCTTTGGAACGAGGCGTAAAACTTATGATGCGATTGGGGAGAAATGAAATGAGGTGAAGTACTTATAAAACGAAATGAAATGAATTTGGGCCTTACAAAGGGAAAAGGACCTTTTATTTTGAATGGGCGGAAAAGGTTAAGGTGGGGCCCAGACAATCGCAATCGCAAAGGAAGAAAGGAGCAGGTTTAGCATGTAGCGGAGGAAATACAGTTGCGATGGAGGAAAGCCTTTATAAAACAAATAAAAAAAAATTATGCACTTTACAAAGGAAAAGAATGCTTTTTTATTGAAAAGAGCAGAGGGGTTTAAGGCGGGACCCATGGGAATTGCAATCGGAAGATCGGAAGGGGAGTGGAATGGGAAGTTATCGGACCGCTAGGAGATTGCGATGTGATGGAGGCAAAGACTTATGAAATATTTTAACATTGATTTATCGCCCTTTACAAAGGGAACAACCATTTTTGTTTGGAGCGAGGCGGAAGGTTTATGGTGGGACCCAAAGGTCAATCACAATCGCAAATCGGGGGGTGGACGGAGCGGGAGTTGGAATAGCGGAAATGGCCGATTGTGATGGTGCGACGGCTTATGAGCTGTCCGATCGGATGGGAGGATCGACAGAAGAGATGTAATCGAGCGGAGTTAATCGCAATTGGAGTAATCGAGGAAGGGTAAATCGGAGGGGATTGATCAGGACGTGCGATTGCGATGATGTGATTGGCTGTGGGAGGTCGGGATGAGATCGGGTGGGGTTAATCGGAGGTGAGATTTATATGGTGTGATTGGATCGGAAGCGGGACTTTGGCGATGTGATTGGGCAATTGGATCAGGGAAAAGGGATTTCAATTAAAAAACTTTAAAACTTATATTACAAAGTTTAAGAGAGCTAATGAGAAAAGGGGAAAGGTTATGCTTTTGAGGACTTTGGTTCACTTAGGCATAATTTCCGATCCAGGAGTCAGTTTTGAGAGTATAATATACCGTTGGAAAGTTGTTTCCAGGCTCTTCCTAATGGACATACTTAAAACATGATTTTGTGCTGAAAATGATGTAGAAAACACATTTGAAGGGCATGGAAGTGGCTTTGTGAAGATAGCAGCTTCTGAAGTGCAGCTTATTACATATGAAGATCTAAAATTACATAATAAATGATAATAAAGGCAAAGTACCATGTTTTCACCTCAAAACATGGTTTTGAGGTGAAAATTACATCAAGCTCAATAGAATATTTCTTTGATTTTCCCAAATGTTGTGACTTTGAGTTTATTTGACCTCCTCATGACCTTGTTGATATTTATTGACACTTAACTTTATCAATTTGACCATGCTGAGACACTAGAACCTAATGAGACCAACCGTATGACCTAATAATATGAATTGGAAGTGAAAGTGAATCATGACTGAAGACCATAGAGAAGGGAATCAGTAAGTTTCACATGAGGGAAAACTGATGAAATACCACTACCATCAATGAATCCATGACCTAATGGAATGATGAAATTTTATGGTATGGGATTCCTAATATGCAAATGAAAAAGAGCAATTTTGATCACTGATGGCAGTATGACTAGACTGAAACTAACAAGTTCCAATCAAGTGGAGATGATGGAGTGGAACTAAACCTCTGTACTAGTTTGGAAAAATCACACATTGTTACATCATCAAAGACTAAAATTTCAAGTAAAAATGGGTCACAACATGTAGAAGGACCAAATGATATGGAAGTAGATAGTACCTCGGTCCTATATTAGGTAGCATTAAGATTATCCGAGAGCCATAAAATAGTAGAATAGTTGGTTGTTGAAGAACCATTTGTTTTTTAGGAGCAATTGTTAACTGTGTACAGTACCCGTTATAACATCGATGGTAAGATTTAACAAATTGAAAAGTTGCATATAAATAATGATAAAATTACCAAGAAATGGAAGTTAGAGGCTGATGTCTCAGATTTAGGACCTACTAGACTCTACAATTTCACACAACTACAGGGAATGCAGTTGCTCAGTCTTTATTGAGCAAGAAATTGAAAACATGTGGCTAAAAGAAATATTAATGAGCTTGAAGAATCTCTTAGACCCAAACCTTTATTTATTCCCCCTTTGGATATTCAAGCTCGAGAAGCTACAATAACAACTACACCTTGCACACCCCATAAGATCTATAAAGAAACAAAGTTATGAAATGGTATCACAACCTATGTATTAGTAAATATTAATAAGCGACTAGGTATTATTAAGGAAACATGAGAATTTTTTTATATTTGAGAAATTTGTCACAAAGATATTTCTTCTCTTTCATAATAATTGAAAAAGGATCTAGAACACTATGGTCACTTCACTTATAATGAATTGATGTCATTCATCAACAAGGCCGCATAGATGGCGGTATCTGACACGTAGTTTAAATATAGTTAAATTAAAGTAAAGAACAATAAAAATATAATGGGACAAAGTCGTTAACTATTGTGTGAAAAATTATCACATTTTACATAGAGAATTTGTCATGTAGTTGACTTTACCATTGAATTTATTGAGTATGAGTGGACCAAGTAGATTTACTATTGTGGTATGAAATTGGCCCATCTTTCTAGAAAATTTGTGATGTAGTGGAGAGCAGGTTATAACGCATTTGTTGTGCGTTTATCAATGAATTATTTTAGTTTTTACTAAAAATTAAACAAAAAAATTGTAAAGTGTGACTTTACAAAACAAAAATGTTTTATTTTAAAAAGATAAAATTCTGAATTTTTAATTAGGTGAAACATATCAAAACCTTAATTAAGTGTTATTGAATATTACATAATTTGAAATATATATATATATATATATATAGTATTTACACTAATTAATAATTTATTTCCACAACTTTAAAAAATCATTTTATTATTTATTTCTAAGAAATTATCCACCCATATTTTAAACATATTATCTTATGAATGATAGACTCAAAAGGGTACCAATTTCATTCCATTTTGGCTGTGGATTTTCTTGAATTTAGTACATGTATAAGAGGTTGGATAATGTTTGCTCTTTGAAGCTTTTGTTTTCATATAATGACTAATTGGATGGGGGCAGTTATTGCATTTTCCTATGCTAGGAAATCCATAAAATGTAGCATTGAAGCTAAAGAATGTAATAACCCCTAGATTAGCTATAATAATCCCATTCTCTATGTTTTTTTGGCATATAAATTTAGTTATGCTACTTATTTCTTTTGCAACTCCATTAGTGTTGATTATAAATCTTTTACCAAACTTTAAAAACAATATCATAATTTTTAGTTTCAATAGTACTTGATTTTATTGTTGTCCTTGATAATGGCAACACATATCAGGCCCTCCTACCTTTTCCATGATCCTATAAATGTCTCAAATTCACAATTATACCTATCAGCTTTGCATGAGATGCAGTTTCCTTTGGATTACAATTGGATGGTGATGAAGTCATTTTCTACATCTGTAATTATCTAGACATATCATTATTATAGGAATTTAATGCACTTAAATATCATGAAAATTAAAGAGAAATAACCTTAGACACATAATTATTATAGTAAAATAATGCAGTAAAATCTCGTGAAAATTAAAGAGAAATAACCTCATTTCCAAGATAAGAAAAATATAGGTCGAAGGTAACATTACTACTACTAGTGGTAGAGGAAAATTAGTGATTGAAAAAAAAAGGTGTCTATGCAATGCAACGATCACATTCACCTCTTTATCAATTATCCATGTTGAAATAAGAAATATATATATATATATATATATATATATATATATATATATATATATATATATATATATATATATATATATATATATATATATATATATATATATATATATATATATATATATATATATATATAGATATATATATATATATATATATATATATATATATATATATATATATATATATATATATATATATATATATATATATTTATATTTATATATATATATTTTTTTTTAACTTGATTCGATTGCAATTACGGTTCAGATTTCACATCAAACAATGAAATTATATTCCCACAAATCTTGGATTGGCATTGATAAATAGCCTTTGGAAAAGGAAAAGGATTCTATAACTATCTCTATCAATTTCCTTTCATCCATCTAAATGATTACAGGTTACTAATATGATATGTCCCAAATTTCAATTCCCAATTTGGTATGTTGCACACTGTGTTTCAGAAGTACAGACTAGAAATGCCATACTATCTCCATCAAATGAGATGACAACTAATGTGATGGCGATTGAATGCTATAGTTCCAAGTACAATGATGACATACTAACATAGTTCCAAGGACCATGATGGCGCAATAATACTCTAACCAATATAAATGCTAATAAATAAATTCAATTAACAATAAGTAAAAATTAAATCAAATACTCCAATGTGAACTTTGTGAAATCACGTTTAATTTTTGGTCGACGACTGAACTAATTGAACGTAAACGCAAAATTGAATGTGATACTACTACCTGTGTTAGGGTAAAAATATTCCTACTCTTAGCGAATTCCAAAATAGGCTAGGCTTCCAATGGGGAAGTGTAGAAATTCTTTGTAGATTAAAACTATTAATTGTAATTTACTAAAACAATAGACTTGAATCCACTCTACCAATTACAGAAATAATTAAACGATAGCAAAATCACAAATCATACAAGAGACATAATTCAATCAACACATTACACAATGATTTCCTAGGGAAAGCCACAACTAAAAACCCCTGCTATTTGTATATTGCATTAGTCAGAAAAATAAGAGAATATTACAATGCTTTGCTCAAGCTCGAGCAACCTCTGCACTATCTCTATCTATCTCGCTACTTCCTAGACAAGCCTTTCCCAATACTTAACCAATTTTCTTCTTTCCCAAGTCCCCATTTCCTTGTGTTGTTTCTTTGGGAATTAACCCTATTAATTAGGGAAATTCCTCGTCCACAAATACACAATCCATCATAGGCCTTCCTCTGACTGCATGCACCACCTGTAAAATTTGGATGATTATACAACTAATATTACATTGCCCTTGAACTCCAATCTCAACTGGGTAACTCGTAGATCATGCATGCATGAGTTATTTATAGTTGATTTATTAGTTAACATGTTTATCACAAAGTATAGACCCTAGTACTTGACCTCCAACAGTTGGAACTATTTTAACTTACTTTAACTCAGTTAAATTGAATTAATTAATTACAACTTGAAATAAACTCAACCAGTGCTCCAAAAAAGTAGGATACACTCTACATGACTCAAGTTAGACCCTCAACTAGAAATAATTGAACCAACTAAGTCAAAATAACTTATTTTACTTGTACAATTTGTCATGAGATGTGGAATTACAATTTTCTTCTAATTTAATTCAAGGGAAAATTAAATTAGAATCTTTCTTGGTCCCATTTTCAACATTCCCTCTCAGCAAGAAAGGGATTATCAGATACCCCAATCATGCCTCTATGGAAATCAAATTTTCCTTTTGACAATGCCTTAGTCAAGATATCTACATCTTGTTCCTCTATAGGAATGTACTGTAGCAACATGATCCGCCTCTACAAACAATCTCTGAGATGGTGCTACCAGATGTCGATATGCTTGTACATATTGGATTCACATAGAGTTATATACAACTACAATTGTCACAATAAATCATTATAGGATCCATCTGCTAACCAAATAATCCAACAAGTATCTTCCTCATCCAGATAACCTCACAAGTTGCTTGACTAGTAGCCATGTAATATGCTTCTGCTGAACTAAGTTCAATTTACCTTTGCTTCCTTCTATACGAGGAAACTGTTGTTGACCCGATGTTGACGATTCCCCTTGATGTGCTTTTCTTCTCTTATGAATTCCCCGCCCAATCTGCATCTGTGAAGCCTTGTAGTGTCACTCCCTTTTTCTGTCGGTACCAAAGACCAAACTGAGTGGTGCCTCTGAGGTATCTCAACACATGCTTAGCTACCTTCCAATAGTTTTTGGTTGGTTTAACCATTAATTAACTAATCGGGTAACTTCATAACGCATGTTCAGTCATGTGTTCACCAAGTACATAAGTGAACCCACAAGCTGCCTATAAATGGTATCCTCTGCCACTTTGATTGAAGTAACTTCTTCCTTCCTCCAATTCCCTGCTAGAGGAGTCTCCATGGGTTTTTTGCTCTCCATGTGAAACTTATTTAGTATCTCATTGGCATACTTTCCCTAAGCGACAAACAGTTCCCCATCTCCTTGCCAAATTTCCAAACTAAGAAAATAATGCATGAGCCCCATGTAGTTCATCTCAAATACTCTTTCCAAAGCCTCTTTGCAAGATTTTATCAGCTTCTCATCACCTGTTAGAATTAAATCATCAACATATAATACTATATTCAAAAATTTACCTTCAACAACAATATGGTAAAGGTTTTCATTTGATTCACTTTTGGTGAAGCCCAACCTAGTGAAATAGTTTTTTATCTTGGTGTACCAACCATGGGGTGCTTGATTCAATCCATACAACGCTCGCTTGATTTTTCACACATGTGACTCTCTATCAAAGGTCTCAAATCCTTCCAGTTATTCTATGTACACCTCTTCCTCAATCACTTCATTGAGGAAAGTTTTATTCAGATCCATATGATGTATCTTATATCCCATCTGCACTGAAAGTGCTAGAATTGATCTAATTGAAGAGTACCTTGATACTGGAGAAAAAATCTCCTCGCAATAAATTCCATCCACCTGAGTGAACCCCTTTGCCAAAAATTTGGCCTTGTGTTTCTTGACACTCCCATCTAATACTTGATTCACCTTATAGATCCACCTAGAACCTACCACTGACTTTTCCTTTGGCCTTGGGACCACTTCCCAAGCATTGGTCCTGATATTGGAATCATATTCCTCTATCATGGCATTAACCCATAATGGTTGTTGCATTGCTTCCTCGAATGAGGATTGCTTAGTCTCTACACTCTTGCTCATCAAATCCATGTAGCCAATGTAATGATCTGGTGACCTCCTCTGCCTACGCTATCATGTGGGTGCTCCCACATTATCTCTAGCATCATGCATCAATCTATTAGCTTCTTTGGTGTATTTCCTTCCATCTTTGGATGTATCTGCATGATTGGGTGCTTCTAATATTTGCACCTTTTCTTGTGGTTTCTCCACAACATCCTGAGGTTCTTCCTTTGGAGCTAAAATCTCCTCATCTGCATGCTAATAAAAATCCCTCTCAATGGAACATCTCATGGCCTTCTCTTGATTGAACTTCACATCACTACAAACAACTGTCATCCTGTGAGATGGTAGGTACACCTAATAGTTGTGAGGTTTATCAGTGTACCCCACAAATATGCCCAAATATGTTGTTGGTTCTAGCTTTTTCCTTGCATCCTTGGAAGCATGACAGTAAAATGATGAAACAAGGATCCTGAAGTGTGCCACATCTGGTTTGTTATCTCAGAAAGCTTCTTCTGGTGTACTCATCCCAAGAATCTGATGAGGACTCATGTTCTGCACATATACTATTGTGTTGCATGCTTCAGCCCATAAGTGCAATGGTAGGCCCTGATCATGCAACACCACTCGTGCAACTCCCACAATACTTGTGTTCTTCCTTTCAGCAACCCCATTATGTTATAGGTTATGGGGTGTTATTAAATCCCTTCGAATTCCTTCTGATGCAAAAATTTCTTGAACTCATTCAACACGTATTCTCCATCGTTATCGCTCCTGAGAGCCTTCACTTTCCTACTTGTGTATTTCTCAACAAGTGCTTTAAATTCACAAAATTTTGAGAATGTCCAGTATTTTTTTTTGAATTAATAATATCCAACACTTACATGAGAAATCATCAACAAATATAACATAATTATTGTGCTTCGTCATGGAGGTTGTCGAGAACGTTCCACACACATTTGAGTGAACTCTATCAAGGATCGCTTGCACTTGATTTTCCTTATCATGAAAGGTGGCTTTGGTGTACTTCCCCAATATACCCCCTTTTCATGTATCGCGATGCTCTAGTGCACCCTTGGGAAGTCCTATAGAAATCTATTGCATGATATTCAAAGCTCCATGGTGCAAATGACCAAGTCGCCTATGCCATAATTCACTAATGTCTTGAATTTTCACCTTCTCTACTTTTTTTGTCAACGTAGCACAATCTTATAAATCCAATTTGTATAGGTTCTTCACCTAAAACCCCAGTCTACTTCACTTATCCCATGGCTATGTGACAAAGGAAAGCCTTTCCTTTTATAAATATCACATCGTAGCCATGGTCTTCCAACATAACAACTAAAAATAACTGGAACATACATGACATATTTTAATGTGAGAGGAGAATCAGACTCCCTCTGAAAAGTAACAATACTGATGTCGATCGTACTATACCTTCCACCATCTCCCATCTCGATGTGCATCTAGAGGTCCTTCTCCTCCAAGTCGCTGAAAAGTTATTTGTTTTCTGTCATATGGAATGTGGCTCCACTATCCAGATACCACACATTACCCATCTTCGATGTCACCATGCATGCAATGAGGGTGAAATCTAACTCTAATTTTGAATCTAGAGCTTCACCTGCCACTCCTCCTAAGGTATTATTTTCAGACTTCTTGTGCGAACACTTTGTGGCATATAATCCCAGATCATGATAGTGAAAACATTTAAACTTTGACAAGTCCTTCTTCTTGCCTTCCTAATCAGAATCTCTTTAGGATTGGTATTTCTTCCCTTTACCTGACTTTCCCTTTCTAGCCAAAGCACATTTTTCCTCATCCTCATGCTTGGATGAGGCTCCATCTCTGGTGTTCTACCTTATCTCTTCTTGCACCAAGTCGGACCACGAATGCTCCCACTTAGGTATCTTCTCCCTCCCATTTACCGAATCCTAGTAGATTTTCTAGCTCTTGTGAAGGCCTAGAAGTGCTAGGCTAACCATATCATCTCCGGAAACTATAACACCAATACTTCCAAGTTCATATTGACATTGGGTGAACTTTCTCAAGTACTGTGGTATTGTGTCACCCTTTTCCATCTTGATTTTCCAAAGCTTGTCCTTTAGTGTCAGCTTCCCATGGTCACTGTTGTTCTGAAAAAAGTCTATCAAGGATTTACACATTGCATATGGAGTCTCCTTCCCACGGAGGTTCGAGACAATATGATATTGAACTCCTTCTAGTTATATCCTTCTTGCCTTAGATATATTCTTCTTCCATTCTACTATATTATGTTCATCAATAGTTTTTGGTATCAAAACATTTCTATAAATGTATTCCTTCAACCCATTATCTTCCATGATTTCTTCCATCTGGTCCTTCCAATAAATTTAATTTGAGCTACCCTCAAGGGCATACTCGAGCCTTAGACCATAGAATTCCATCCATATCCTGTTGTTAGATCTTAATACTAGATCTGCAAAAAATCGTTCCTCCTACAAAGATAACTTAAAATTCTCTTCTCTTATGTGATTATAGCTCCAATACCATATTATAGAAATTCTTTGTAGATTCAAACTGCTAATTTTAATTTACTAAAACAATATACTTGAATCTACTCTACCAATTGTGGAAATAATTAAATGATCGTGAAATCACAAAGCATACAAGAGAAATAATTAAATCAACACATTACACAATGATTTCCTGGGGAAAGCCACAGCTAAAAGCCCTTGTTGTCTGTATATTCCATTAGTCAGAAAATATGAGAATATTACAATGCATTTATCAAGCCCGAGCAACCTCTACACTATCTCTATATGTCTCACTACTTCCTACACAAGCCTTGTCCAATACCAAGTCCCTATTTCCTTGTGTTGTTTCCTCGGTAATTAGCCCCTATTAATTAGAGAAATTCCTCATTCACAAATACGCAAACCATAATAGGCCTTCCTCTAACTTCATCTGATTCTTGGGACATTGGTGTCTTATTTTCAGGATCTGGGAGATCTTCTTTGGTGCTAAATGAAGATTTATTTTGCGTGGTATTCGAATCCTCATAATTTTTGATTCTTGAGGAGTTGTCGAGTTCATTTTTTTGTTGTTGGGCAGGGCTTTCCCCTTGCTTGTCTTGAGGGTTGTTTCTTTCTTGCCTGGTTTCTTGCAATTCAGAGTTTTCTGGAGAGTATTCTTCCTTGATGACAGTGTAATGTTCCTTTTGTGCTCCTTCCCACCATGTAGATCTATGGTGATCCTTTCTAGTAGAATTTTTCTTGGAGATTTTTGGGAAATTTTTGGCTAAATGGCCTGCCTCAAAGCAGGATCGACATCTGAAGAGGACACTTTCATAGTCGAGTTTCTGGTTCCATACATAGTCTTTTCTTGTTAGGATTATTTTAGCTGGGAATCCCAAGCTGAAGTCCATTTCTACACAAATGTGTACATAGGTGGTTCTGACATATTCCTGTGTTTCTGGGCACCTGCATTAAAATTTCCCAATTGCATTTCCAATGGCTTTTAGTGAGGAGAAATTCTAGAGATGCAAAGGTAGGTTTGGAAATCTGACCCAAATTGGTGTTGAGGTTATGACTGTTGTTGAGGGATCGAATGATGGGTTCCATGGCTTCATGAATAGGCCGTATTTTTCCCAAAACCAAGGGTCGAAATCTAAAATGCATTGTCTTCTTTCAGAGTTTTCAAAATCTACTATAAAGAAACCATTAGCACAGGGGTAGATATTAATTTCATCAGAAATGACAGGCTTCCATACCTCCGAGATCCAACTATGGAGAGTTGTTATTCGCAGCCAAAAGCCATTAAACTGGAAGATTAAGACACTTTCAAAAAACTTCAAGGCCTCATCTAGTGAGGCCTTAACCACCTGCACAGTGGGAGCTGGGGCTTCACTAACAATATGGACAAGAGCTTAGCTCTCAGAGGCAGACAGAACTAGGCTTTCAATTATCTTCGTGAATTTGGGAGCCATACTAGACCCAAAGGTGAAGAACCACGGGTCTATAAGGCCGTAGAGCTTGGAAAAAAATTGCGGAAATAAACCTGCTGAAGTAAACCAGGATTGGGAAAATCGAACCCTGCGAACCCTCAAGGTTTGGACCTAAGGAGAGGAACCAAAATGTTTGCTCCGTGAGCAATGCATCATACGTGCTATGGAAAACCATTAACCGACATGCATCGACCAACAGCAATGGAAAACAATAGGGCAACCAGAATGATTTTCACCCTCCACGCTACTCATAATAGAAATCTGTTTCCACAGTCAACACTTCAAGACTTTATATGCATGAGTTGCATATCATGAGCAACTTGCTGCCACAGTCCTGCCTTATAAATGAATCCACTGTCCGAGAGATATTCTGATGTAAATATAGTGCCTTATAATTCATGCACTCCCACAATTAACCCCTCAGAAAGGATTCGATGCTGAAATTAAAGAAATCCCTAACCCTGAATAGTTACAGAAATATTCGGTAAAGACCGCAACAACCCTCACACACCTATACAATTTGGATGATTATACAACTAATAGTACACTACCCTTTAACTCCAATCTCAATTGGGTAACTCGTAGGTCATGCATGAATGATCTATTTATGGTTGATTTATCATTTAACTGGTTGATCACAAAGTACACACCCTACTACTAGACCTCCCACTAGTTCCTCCAACATTTGGAACTAGTTTAACTAAATTTAACTCAGTTAAACTGAATTAATTAATTGCAACTCAAAATAAACTCAACTAGGGCTCCTAAAAAGTATGAGACACTCTACCTGACTCAAGTTAGACCATCAACTATAATTAACCGAACCAACTACGTCAAAATAACTTAGTTAACTCGTACAAGTTGTCATGAGATGTGGAATTACAATTTTATTCTAATTTAATTCAAGAAATAATTAAAATCTAATATTTCTTGGTGCCATTTTCAAGAGGAAGTGGATCAGGAAAATCAATATTGGAAGGTATGTCAGGATAAAATGTTACAAGATGCTATTTTTGAATGTGTAAATATTGATGATCATAGAAGAAACAATTTCTTCTAGGCTATAAAGGTTGTTGATGAATTGCAAGGACTAAGAATGATTAGAGATTCTATGTTGATTCCAAAATATATGCTGCAAGAAGAGTTGAATGTTGTCAAAACATCACGAGGAAACAAATTTGATGACTTGACTTATTTTTTGGAGGATGAGATCAAGAAATTGTTGGTCACATTTGTTAATGAAAACTAAGAACAAAAAATTCAACTATGGCAAAATTCCAAAGAAATAAAAGAAGAAATATGTGTGCCAACAGTCAAGTAAGATATAATCGTCCCACCAATGAATGAGTACATAGAAGAATGGCTACAAAAATATTTAAACAAAAAAATTAAACCATAATAATTGCCACAGTGGTTAGATTAACAAACATACAAATCTACCTTATACTTCGATAACTGGTGTTATAGGATAGTCAGAGAGACAAGATTCATGCTACTAGTTGATCTTTTTACAATTTTGTAAGTGTTTTCTATTTTATCTAAAGCAATTCCCTTTCCTTCTTTGCAGTCTTTGATCATCCAACTTTGTGAATTGTCTTATATATTTATAAATTCGATCCTTGACTAATTTCTACTTCTAGGTTTCCACTTATTAATTGGACCATGGGATCTCAATCCTAGCCCATTATGGATGAACACCTTCAGTTTTATTTTTGAGTAGCGATATTTTTTTAAGCGCTTTAGGCACTTACTCTGTTGAAAATTGAGAGTTTTTAATATTATTTTTTGACCCTAGAAAAGAGATATTTTTGAAAGGGAATATACTTTGTTGTTTCTACAGCTTTAAATAAGTAATGAAATCTCATGAATGTTTTCCTATGACTCTTTATGATCTTTGAAAGAAATCAATTTATAGTTCTCTCAAAATTTGTGCCATTTTCTTTACTTTCTATCTATGAATTCACTTCAAGTATTATTTCCGTAGAAATTATATAACTTATGTGTTATATGTCCAAGATTATCCTGATCTCACACTATTTTAACTTCATGCAAAATACAGAATCTATTCCACCATTGATCATTTGCGGAAATAAAATCAAGATAGCAATGAACACATGAAACAATAAAAATTCACACATATGAACAAATTTGTTTAACAGGAAAGCCTGAAGCTGAAAACCCAAACTATCTATATATAATATATGTCATAGAGATCATGTAACAATCCTCATACAAAGCTTATCATATCAATCTCTCAGTACAATACAATCACTACACACTAGTCAAGTCCGATCTTGCAAATCCATGCACCGATCTTTGCCACCTGCTAGCCTGCCTCTATTGCGCAATCCCTGCTGAAGCATGGCTCTGAATGAACTCGAATTACCCAAGCTTGCACTGCGCAATCCTAATTGGCATCTCCACTGAGTGATGGATGCAATCAATGCATCATTATAGTCACAACTGATAGTCACACTTGCTCTTTCACCTATCTCTCCATTGGTCTCCACTGAAACTTCCACGCATTGTAGTTAACTGATGTATTCTTCGGTTTATTAATGATTTATTATTTAGTGAATTAATTAACTAATTAATTCACACCACTCTCACTAGTGTATCAATCAGTTAGACTAGATACAACTAGCTCAACTGAGTCTAACTGAGTTAAACTAAATACAGCTCCACCAAATACTTCTATAACTCCACCAAACTATGTCACATGAGTTCTAATTGAAGTCCTCATGCATCAGCTGCAGTAAACCCTCAAGAATAGCGTAATTCCTTCTGTCAGTTGTTGTGCCACATCTATGCACTTAACTGAAGTTATCCAAGAGAATAATATAATGTTTAGAGTCCAAATATTATTAAGAGCTAATAATATTCGACATATCTATTTTTAGACTGGAAATATAAAAATAGATTCCGCCCAATATGTCTAAAAATAGAATTCCATCTATTTTTCCAACTTGACCAGCCATCCACAAGTAGCATCTTGCAACTCATAGAATATGATCGACATGTCTAAAAATAGACATAGTCTAAAAATAGACTTGTGCCAAAAATTTGGTAGTAGCTCCACTTAGTGAAGGCGACTCTTTTCACTAAGCTCATCATCTTGTTGAATCTCAACACTCCCTCTCAACAAGATAGGGATTATCTGCCACCCTGATCCTGTCTCTATGGTATTCGAATTTTCTCCTGGTTAGCGCCTTCGTCAGAATATCTGCATCCTGATCCTCCGTAGGAATGTAAGAAAGCAACATGATCTTCCGCTGCACACAATCTCTGATATGATGATACCGAATGTCAATATGTTTAGATATATCATGAAATACTGGATTAACGGAGAGTTTAATGCAACTCTAATTATCACAATATATCACAGTAGGATCTAAGTGAGAATCGAACAAACTGACCAGGATCTTCCTCATCCATATAGCCTCGCATGCAGCCAAAATTGCTGCCATGTACTCGGCCTCCGCTGAACTGAGTGCAAAAGATATTTGTTTCCTACTGTACCAAGAAACGGTTGTAGATATGATTCTGAAAATCCCTCCAGATGTGCTCTTTCTATCCGTTGGGCTTCCTGCCCAATCTGCATCCGTGAAGCCATGCAGCTTCACCTCATATGACTGTCTATACCATAATCCATATCCAGATGTGCCCTTGAGATACCTCGGGACATGCTGGCCTGCCTTCCAAAAGAGCTCGGTAGGCTTAACCATAGCTTTTGAAAGTTGTTTCACAGCATAGAATATGTCTGGTCATGCATTGACTAAATACATGAGCGAACCAACCAACTTTTGATAAACAGTGGCATCCACTACCTCTGCCGATGTAGCATTCTCTTTCCTCCAACCACCAGGAAGAGGATTGTCTATAGGCTTGCAACCTTGCATGTGAAACTTCTCCAATATCTCCCAGGCATACTTGCCTTGAGACACAAACAATCCACCCTTTTGCTGCCAAATTTCCAATCCCAAGAAATAATGAAGGAGGCCCAAGTCCTTCATCTCAAACTCCTTTGCAAGATCTGCCTTGCATGAGTGTATTAACATTTCATCACCTGTTAGTATTAAATCATCTACATAAAGTACAATTATCAACATCTTACCCTCCACCACAATCTGGTATAGGTTCGGATCTGCCTCACTCTTAGGGAAACCGAGTCTGCTGAAATAAGTATCTATTCGTGTGTACCAAGCACGAGGTGCTTGTTTCAGCCCATACAGCGCTCTTTTGAGCCTGCACACATGTGACTCACTGCTGAAGATTTTGAATCCTTTAGGTTGCTCAATGTACACCTCCTCCTCAATGACTGCATTGAGGAAAGCAGTCTTCACATCCATCTGATGAATGTGCCAACCCATCTGTGCTAAGAGAGCAAGGATGGTCCGTATGGAAGAATACCTTGTGACAGGTGCAAAGGTTTCTTCATATTCAATCCCCTCGATTTGTGAGAAGCCTCAGGCAAAAAATCTTACCTTGTACTTCTCGACGCTCCCATTAGTAGCTTGCTTCACTTTGTAGATCCATCTCGAACCTACCACTTATTTCCATTCCTACCTTGGGACAATCTCCCATGCATTGATTCTGATAATCGAATCATACTCTTCCACCATGGCATCTACCCATGCAGGATCCTCCACAGCTTCCTCGAAAGAGGATGGTTCTGTCACAATACACTTGCTCATCACAGCCATTTATCTAGTAAATTGGTCAGGTGATTGTCTCTGTCTGCGCTGTGATGTAGGAGCTCCTACATTCTGCGCTACATCAAGATTCAGTCGCTCAGTTTCTGTAGTGCGCTTCCGCCCTCTGATGTTTGGCGCTGCATGAGTGGTTTCTTCCACTCCATGAACCTCCTCTTGTGGCCGATCCACATCCTGAGGCTCATCTTTAGGAACAAGTAGCTCCTCATCTGCATGCAAGTGTAGCTCCCTCTCAAGCGACAACTTCATGGCTTTCTCCTCATGAAATTTGATATCTCGTCGCACAACAGTCATCCGACTATCTGTAAATGCACACGATAATTGTGGGGTGTTTCTGTGTACCCCACAAATATCCCAACCTCTGCGGTCGGCTCCAGCTTCTTCTTAGCATCTTTCGTCACATGAATGTAAACAGGTGAGCGAAAAATCTTCAAATGAGAAATATCAGGCTTCTTACCAGAAAACGCCTCTTTGGGTGTACTCATGCCAAGTACTCTATGAGGACAACGGTTTTTCACATAAAATGCAGTCTTGCATGCCTCAGCCCACAAGTGTATGGGAAGGCCTCGATCATGCAACATCGCACGTGAAGCACCCACGATAATTATGTTCTTTCTCTCTGTGACCCCATTCTGTTGTCGGTTATGAGGCACTATGAGTTCTCTTCGAATTCCTTCTTTGCTACAGAAGTCTTTAAATTCTCCAGAGATGTATTCACCACCATTACCACTCCTTAGAGCTTTCACCTGCTTCCCCAACTCTTTCTCAACTGGCACCTTGAACTCACAGAACTTTTAGTATGTCTCTCTCTTCTTCTGCATGAAGAAGATCTAGCACTTACGAGAAAATTCATCAACAAATATTATATAATACTTGTGCTTTGTTGTTGAAGCAACCAAGAAAGGTCCACACACATCTGTGTGAATTCTCTTAAGGATCATCATGGCATGACTATCCTTCACATGAAAATTGGTCTTCACAAATTTTCCCAAAGTACATCCCTTGCACTGATCTGACTGTGCAAGTGTACCCTTGGGAAGCCAAGTAGAAATATGATGCAAAATTTTCAAAGTGCCATGGTGAAGATGGCCCAATCTCCTATGCCACAATTCGCCCTCATCCCGGCTCACCACTCTTTGCCACCTGCTAGCCTGCCTCTACTGCGCAATCCCTGCTGAAGAATGGCTCTGAATGAACTCGAATTCCCCAAGCTTTCACTGTGCAATCCTCATTGGCATCTCCACTGAGTTTTGGATGCAATCAATGCATCACTATAGTCACAATTGATAGTCACACTTGCTCTTTCACCTATCTCTCCACTGGTATCCACTGAAACTGCCATGCACTGTAGTTAACTAATGTATTCTTCAGTTGTTTAATGAGTTATTATTTAGTGAATTAATCAACTAATTAATTCACACCACTCTCACTAGTGTATCAATTAGTTAGACTAGATACAACTAGCTCAACTGAGTCTAACTGAGTTAAACTAAATACAACTCCACCAACTACTTCTATAACTCCACTAAATCACATGAGTTCTAACCGAAGTCCTCATGCATTAGCTCCAAGAAACCCTCGTAATGGTAATCTCTTCATCGTTGTTGTGCTACATCCAGGCAATTTAACTGAAGTGCTCCAAGAGAATAATATAATGTTTAGAGTCCAAATATTATTAAGAGCTAATAATATTCGACATATCTATTTTTAGACTAGAAATCTAAAAATAGATTTCGCCCAATATGTATAAAAATAGAAGTCCATCTATTTTTCCAACTTGACCAACAATCCAAAAATATCATCATGCAACTCATAGAATATGATCGACATGTCTAAAAATAGACTTGCACCAAAAATAGCCTTCGGGCCCACTTAGTGAAGCCAACTCTTTTCACTAAGTTCATCATCTTGTTGAATCTCAACAATTTCCTTGTAATGTATGAATGGATGTGTATAAATAATGAGTCAATGAGATGATATTTATTTGTGTTATTTCTTTTTCTTTTTCCTCATTTCTTTTGCAAAACTACATAGTCCACTCATAGGTGAATGTGTTGAATATTCTTTTAGCTATTTTGAATATCTAAGTGAATTAAAAGATGAGTACCACCTCTATAAATTTTTATGAGTCCATAGGAGGTTGATTGTAGTCCCTTACATGAAAAGAGATCAACACTAATGAAATCTCATCTTGAAACTCTAATATCATTAGTATTAATGGGAGGAGGGATTATCTCCCAATCCCCTAATTAACCAAGATTTCAGTATGAAATTACCTAATTCACATAGATGGTGTTATCACCCTAGTAATTCCTTAAGTTGTGTGATTTGAGTTTTTATTCAAAGAAAACTAGGGGTAACCACAAACCTACTTTGGAAATCTAGGATCTAGCCTTCCTACATTTCAGAGAGGGCTCTCTCTTTATGATTTAACTTTGTTTTTTCTTAGTGTTTTAGGCTATTTATGATAGGACAATTGGTTTTTGGTTTTGAAGTGGTTTAAGCTATCTATTTTGGTTTTTGGGAAAGGAATCCTGCTGGTTGTGTGCGCGGAGATCCAAGTCCAGCTATGTTTAGACCTTGTTGTTGTGTGTGCAGGTTGGGAATGGAAATGTAAGGAAGAATTGATTAATGAATCAATAAGAAGGATTGATAGAGAACTGAATCTGTGAGTAATATTTTGCGAATTGTTGGTAATTGTTGTATTGTGCATTTTTTCTTTAAGCTACAAAGATCTGTGTAAGTGCGTTTCTGGATCTGGATCTATCCTATTATGTTTATATAATGTTGTGTTATTTTCATAAAAGCATATAACTATAGATCTGGCACACGTGGATGTGAAAAAATACCTAGTTAACCCTGCACAAAACAAGGTAATCTGGGATTACAGGACCTAGCGCAGCTCTGCTTGTCTTACCCATCCTTTCTTAGGGTACGGAAACCTAGTTCCAGCACCCACCCATACTACTTCGGGTGAGACTTTGACCTATGCAAGCAGGTCATTGTCGAAAGGGCCAGTAGTATAGGGGTTTGTTGGAAAATCTTGCACACCGAACCTGGGTTAGGACCCCTCAAGACAACAAATAGTTCGATTGCCAGGACCGGAAGAAGTCTGAGAGAGGGATCAGGTAATGACAAGAGAATAATGGAAGCCTGAAAGAAAGGAGATCTAAGACTGGTTCGAAAGGCAGATCCAGGAGTTCGCAGTAAAAGAAAATCGTAGTGAGGAGTTAACAGCGGAAACGTGGAAAAATAGGTATATTCTTACAGAAAGCTACGAAATATTCTTTGTGACATTTGTGATTGAGCTCCAAGAGTGGCTAGCCAGACTTGTAGAATTCTAGAAGTGATGGAAGGAATAACGAGTCACTCAGTGGACCCCAGAGCTGATACAGCAGCTGGAAAATACTGATAATACTATCACACGCATAGTAAATCACTGGGTGGATAGTGTGTTGGGAGGATTTGTGACAGAATTTTCCATTGATTAGTTTGTCTCATACTATGAGGTTGAACGACAATTCTTTAAAGGGTTCTACGGCAAATTTCTGAGGACATTACTGTTGCTAATTAAGATATTACTGTGCAAAAAGAGCATTTTGTGTAGTCATACTAACTGAATAACCTTGGATCTAGACAGGAGCGCGACGCATAGTGGTAAATACTATCGGACCAACCTTGACAAAGGGAGATCCGCCTATAATCTGTTGCAAGAACCAGCTATGCAAGATCCCCTAGCTACATCGCCACCTAGGTCACACAAAGGTAAGAATTCACCCATACCACCACCCCCTCTAAACAGTGATATGGTTGTGCACCTGAAACTACCTACCTTCAAGGGGGTAGTAGATGAGGATATGGACCGGTTTTGGTTCGTTGCAGACTCCGTCTGGACTGCGCAGAATGTGGTGATTGATATGGTAAAGAGGGTGCAGTTGTCATTGGCATTCGAGGAAAGGGCCCTAGACTGGTATATGCGATACATTGGCCAGAATGGGAGTGCATCCATTCAAGATATCAAAGACGCTCTGAAGAAATAGTTCCAGAATCTGAAATATTATTCCCAGCTGGTAGCGGAAGTAAAGGACTTCAAACAAGGTGCGTCTAAGTCAGTATGGGAGGTTGATCAACGGTTGAAGAAGGCGATCAGGGAAGAAGGATTTGAGTATGATGATAGACATCATACGGAATGGTTCATTGCTATGTTGTTACCTCACCTGCACACGCCAACGAGTCATCAGACCTTTGAATTGCAGGAGAAAGCTATGGAAGTCACTATGAAACTAGAAGCTGCTCCCCGAGAGGATATGTCGGCAGGGGTACAAAACATTTAGGAACAACTTGGGGCTATGCATATGGAAATACAGAACCTGCGAAAGGAGCGAGGAAAGGATGGTTGCACAGATATTTGGTGCATATGATGCCATACAAAGGATCAGTGCCCTGTACTAACGGATTACATGCAAGTGGGAGAACCTAGTCCGGTACGCCCAGGATCAAGTAGGGAACCTATTCTGTCAAGCGAACCTGCGATGTGGTGTGATGACTGTCGGGTAGCAGGACTGCATGATACAAAATATTTCCCTCGGCTAGGTGCATATGTCTCAGTACTTAAACAACAATGGTGCAGATTCTACCGATCAGTGGGACACGATGAGCAAGACTGTCGTACTTATGATTTAATGATGGATCGTGGGAACTTATATTGGGTACAATCGGACCCTACATCGCCAAGAATTTTTGCGCACTTTGGAGAATCACCAGCCAGAGGCAGAGGAGGTCAGGGAGGAAGCATAGGACAAGGACGTGGGAAACTAATCTGTTATAACTGTGGGTAAATAGGACACTTTGCCAGAGAATGGCCAAATTGCACCAGACCATCGTGCACGTATTGTAGGTAGCTGGACCATGTGGTGGAGGATTGCCCAATTTTAATATCCAAGATGCAGGAAAAATAGCCCACCCCTACGCAGAACATACAAAGAGTTAAAACCGAGCTAAGGAATACGAATCCAAGTGTAAAAGTCATGACGCGCAGCAGGATGGTCACTCAGGGAGCAAAGGATGAGCTTGCCCCTCGAGAAGGAGTGAATTTCAAAGAACAAGTACCCCTGGCAGGCCCCACATAGCAGTCGACGCACCCCCAGATAGAAGAGGGAGTGGAGCCCTTTTTTGAGGCATGTCTGAAGTTGATACGAAACCCAAAGGCCGTAGGAAATCTCCAAGCACTACTAAATTCCTGTGCAGCTCGGCCCAATCTGATTTCTGGGACCAAGGATGTACACAAACTATACAGCTATAAGAAACACATTGGAAGAGAAATGCGGTTGACTACGCAGATTGGTGACTACGAGATGGATCAGGCCTTCTTAGATCTTGGATCAGATGCGAATGTATTACCAAAGAATAAATGGCAATGAATGGGAGAGCCTAAATTAGAGTGTTCCACCATCTAGCTGCGAATGGAAAATCAACAAAAAATCATCCCTATAGGTAGGCTACCAAAATTCATGGTTGAAATCGCAGGGGTAAGGGTCCCAGCAGACTTTGAAGTAATAGAAATTGTGGAAGATGTGGATCCCTACCCTGTGCTCCTCAAACTAGACTGGCGATAGACATGGGGGGTGTCATCAATCTAAAGAAGTGCAGCATGGTGTTTGAAAACAAAGGTACGAGCATCATAGTGCCACTAGATCCAGCAGAAGGTGTTCGGTATACAAAGCAAGCATATGAGGAGGAGGAAATCGATCACATTTATAAATTGCCTGTGTGGGATGAAGATCGGGTTAACTCCACGGACGAAGGAGTGCTCTGCTGGGAAAAGGATAGTGAATGTTTTCCCGACTCTAATGAGGAACTGGAGAATTGGCAAGGTCGGTTTCATGAGGTTTCGGCGCTACGATGTCTTCAGACCACTGGGAATTTCCGTTGCATCTCTACTAAAGAAAGATACTTGCCTTGCCATGATGACACAAGAGATAGTAAGAAGATTTTTGAACCTAAAATCCCCATGGAATGTAGGCTAGGGGCACTGCCACTAACACTGCGCGGAGCATCTGCACAAGGGATGGAATTCTTCACTCAAGAGAAGTATTGGAATAGGGTGATCCTGTGCTTAGGGACCCCAGTTTCCGATGGGCTCTGCGGTCAGTCGACCTACGCAGATACCTGCTGACATAAAACACTCAAGGGTGTGATCGAGCCCTGCCCAAACAGGCTCACCTGGTTATCGCTACCCTAAGTGTGTGTTCAATTACAGACCCACCTGAACCCACGTGCAATTGGGAGAATTTGCGCTCACTTCAAGTAACAGATGGCACGAGGACGCTTGACGTATCCCTACCCAACCAGGATGTCCCGCCTGAGGATGAAGAGCATGGCTCAAGAATATTGGTGGCCAACTTGCAGATCTGGTAGCTGAACCCTGTTATGGAACACCTAGCATCAACCTTAATTCAGGGTACGCGAACGGCATGCAGGCATCATTTGGAATTTGAAATTCCGTGAAAGAGACATTAGGCACAAATGAAAACCGTTAGCATATCCCAATATGATAAGAAAGGAACCTTACAGGTACGCAAAATAGGCAGCAGATCATCAATGCAACCAATTATGGTTAGATTAATCCGAATGTTCAATGGTAAGTTTCACGAACGGGATACTCCACCATTAAATAGCTCCAGACGGTGTGCAGTTCGCTAGATGACTTCGCACCAGGTTATTTATTTTCTCTCCACCATGCTCCTGCTATCTGCCTAATATTTTTCTAAAATCACTGACATTCTTTGGGACGCCCGTTTTCTTGTTACTAATATGGACCCTAACCCGCCGAATGATCCGTTCTCGAGTTGCTCAGTACCCGCATACATCATCTTGAGAGGGCCTGGGAATGCTGAGTGTAGTCAAAGGATTGAGTGCTGGCTTCCTACAGAAATAATTGGCTGCGAGCCATGCACAGAAAGGCACCAATACAGCGCAATGGGACAAATTGACCTTCGCACACGAGGGACAACTGCGGGACCCAGCTAGATGACCTTGATAGCATAGGAGGGTACGTTAGTACCACAGTCCCCCACCCGCAACATCACAATCAGGTTACCACTGGTTCTGTGCCAAGAAGGAACGCTAAGATACAGGGACATGCTGTGACTTCTCCGCAACTCCAAAGTACCTCCCAGCAGAACAATGTTTTTTCACTCCCTCGCACTACCCTAGTTAAAAATCATGATCCGACCACTAGGGACATCCAAAGAGATTTGCCGCAGCTATCTCGCATAGCGCTCCAAATATTATACACCATAGTGTTGCAAGAGGTTCACCACCGTGACCAAACTACGCAACAACAGTCTGACATACCTCCGGAAGTATGGGCCCAATGGATTGCCTTGGTCACCAACGCAACGCATATTATTCAGGATCAGCTTACACAGGGCATGCAGTTGATTGAAACAGCTACGCAACTATGGACAGCAGTCCGGCACCATTCTATGCTTCAACATATCCAAAAGGAATTACGATAGGCAGAGGCTTCTTTGGATCAAGTCAGCGCTTCCTCACCATCCAACATCTCCGTGCAGCGTCTAGCCGTCATGGACAAGATTGAGAATCTTCGCCACACCAAGCATTTCATTCAAAAATGGTTAAAACCATGGGCCAACACCACACTCCAGCTTGCCCACAATGTTCAGTCTGCAATTTCACGCCTCCACCGGCTGTTAGAACGGGTTACTGTGACTCCAGACGACCCTGCCTCCCCGACAGTTGTTGGGTGTGGAGCCTGATTATCTTTTTTATTTTGTATCATGGCATTGGACCCCTATACCTTAAAAGGGGCAGCAATTCCTCCTGTAATTAATCGCTACCGTGGGGGGTCCAGGGGGGGCAGCAGCACTTTTCGGAGCCCCCCCCCTTGCGGGGGGTTTCGGGGGCAGTGCCCCCGAAGCTATAAACAGATGTAAATTTCCTTGTAAAAGTATAGTAATTTCTAGTCAATCTGGGTCGTTCATAAGCGGATGATCTGATGGTAGAAGTTATGTTTAGTTTAGGGTTTTTTTCCCTAGAAGGCAACCCCCTTGTATATATGAGGGTATTGTATTGTGGTTGTGTATTACGTGTGTATTCTCAGAGCGAGAAACAGATAGGGAGACTGCAAGAGAGAACAGAGGATATTACAGTGGATCTGTTGTAGGGTTTGTCTCTTCAATTTTTGCTGGATAATAGAAATGAAGAATGTTGCGGGTGGACGTATGGCCCAGACCACGTATATCTGTGTCTCTCTGGTTTTATGTGTTTTGTGCTTGTGATTTTCACATATTTTTTGTTTTTCATTGCTCTGTAATATATAATTTTCTAACAAATGGTATCGGATACGAAGGTATATTTGGCTGATAAACTCGCAGGAAAGAAGGGTTCCTAGTTCGAGTGGGAGCAATGGCGGAAGATGGTAAGTTTAGGGTTGAGAAATGTAACGGCCAAAACATCCCACTGTGGAAGATGCAGATGGAATATTATCTATATTAGAAAGATCTCTACCTACCATTGAGCAGAAAATCAAAGAAGCTGACGGCTATGACAGACGCAGAATGGGAGATTCTCGATAGAAAGGCACTCGAAACAGTACGGTTGGGCCTCGCGATGTCGGTAGCCTTTAATATTTCGAAGGAAACAACAACAGAGGGTTTGATTAAGGCATTAGCGAAACTATATGAAAAGCCCTCGGCCTCAAACAAGGTATTTCTTATGAAACATTTATTTAATATGAATATGTCAGAAGGTGGATATGTTGCAGACCATTTAAATGATTTTAATACAGTTACCAGTCAGTTAAGTTCTGTAGGGGTAAACTTTGATGATGAATTTAGGCTCTTTTATTTTTGTGCTCATTTCCAAAAATTTGGAATGGTTTAGTTATGGCCATTGGTAACTTTGTCTCTGGATCTAGTACTTTAAAGTTTGATGATGTTTTCGATGATATCCTTAGCGAGGAAATGCGACGAAAAAGCTCTGGTGAGACATTGGGTAATGCTTTGAGTGCAGAGTCTCGGGGAAGAAAAATGGAAAGAGGAAAGAGCTCGAGATATCACAGTAAATCAAGGAAAGGAAGATCCAAGTCCAGATCGGGGATAGTGTGCGGGGAAATGCGGAAAGAGAGGACACCTAAAGAAATATTGTAAATCTGGAAGGAAAAGAAGGAGATGCACGGCCAGTAATCACGAAGAAAATGTGACGAGGTGATGTGTTTAGATGCTTTGATTTTTCTTTCGAAAATGTTACGATTCTTGGGTTGTAGATTCGGGGGCTTCATTCCATGCCACACCCCGATAGAAATATTTTCATGACTATGTTCGAGGAGATTTTGGACAAGTCTATTTGGGTGATGATAAACCCTGTAAAATTGTTGGAATGGGTAAGGTTCTTGTAAAACAACAAAATGGAAACCAATGGTTATTAAAGGAGGTAAGGCATGTTCCAGATTTGAAGAAAAATCTGATTTCAATAGGGTAGTTAGGAGATGAAGGTTGTGTGACAACTTACACAGATAAAACTTGGAAGGTCACCAAAGGAGCCCTAGTAATAGTGAAAGGCGAAAAGGTTGGTACATTTTATTTATGCAATGGTATTTCTAACTCTGTTAATGCTTTAACCTCCAAAGGAGCAGATGCAACATTATGGCATCATAGGCTCGGACACATGAGTGAGAAGGGGATGAAGATTCTTCACTCAAGAAATTTGTTGCCAGGTTTGAAGAATGTTGATTTGGATTTCTGTGAAAATTGCATTTATGGAAAGCAAAAGAGAGTCAGATTTCTCAGAGTTGGGAAAGAAAAGAAGAGCGAAAAATTGGAGCTTGTGCATACAGATGTATGGGGACCTGCTCAGGTATCATCTCTTGGTGGATCTCATTATTATGTTACTTTTATTGATGATGCAACTAGAAAAACATGGATTTATTGTATTCAGAATAAATCTGATGTATTTGATACTTTCAAGAAATGGAAAGCTTTGGTTGAGATTGAGACAGGAAAGAAGTTGAAGTGTCTCGGATCAGACAATGGAGGTGAATATTGCAGCAAAGAGTTTGATAGGTACTGTTCAGAGCATGGAATTCGTAGAGAGAAGACAGTTCCAAGAACACCACAAGAAAATGGTGTGTCAGAAAGGATGAACAGAACAATCATGGAGCGTGCAAGGTGCATGAGATTGCATGCGAGATTGCCTTTACAATTTTGGGCAGATGTTGTAGATACTTTTGTTTATCTAATAAATAGAGGGCCTTCAAGTTCCTTGGATGGTGGTATTCCAGAGGAAGCATGGACAGGTAAAAAGGTAAACTACTCTTTTTTAAAGCCTTTTGGCTGTGAGGCCTTTGTCCATATTAATAAATAAAATAGAACAAAGCTTGAGGCAAAATCAAAGAAATGTACCTTTATTGGATATGGTGTTAATGATTTTGGTTATCGCTTATATGATTATGAAAATCAAAAAATCATAAGGAGCAGATATGTAATATTCAATGAAAAGGTATTGTATAAGAATCATTTGAGGAAAAGAAACAGGAAAAATAAGGCAAGGAATACACAGTTCTTGATGAGATAACTGAAAAAGTAAAGGTGCCTGAAAATAATAATAATCAACAAAAACAACAGCAGCAACCACCACAATAGCAACAGGCACCTCAAACACCTAAAAGTGGTGTTAGAAGATCTACCAGGATAAGTAGACCCCCTGAACGATACTCTCCTTCATTATATTATTTATTGTTGACTGATTCTGGTGAACCTGAATGTTATGAAGAAGCAATGCAGGTTGAAAGCAGGAAGAAGTCGGAGCTAGCCATGGATGAAGAGATGGGCTCCTTAATGCATAACCAGAATTGGGACTTAGTCAGGTTTCCTGCAGGTAAAACTACATTGCAAAATAAATGGGTTTACAGGTTGAAGGAAGAAGATGGAGGAAAACAGAGGTACAAAGCTAGACTTGTGGTGAAGGGTTTGCACAGAATAAAGGTATTGATTTTGATGAAATATTTTCTCCTATTGTTAAAATGACTTCAATCAGAACTATTTTAAGTCTTGTAGCAGCAGAAGATTTACATCTTGAACAGTTAGATGTAAAGACAACATTTCTCCATGGAGATTTGGAGGAAGAGATATACATGCAGCAACCAGAAGGATATGAGGTCAAAGGGAAAGAAAAATTAGTGTGCAGGCTAAAGAATAGCTTGTATGGCTTAAAACATGCTCCAAGGCAATGGTATCTAAAATTTGACAAGTTTATATCTGAACAAGGTTATACTAGATGTCACTCTGATCATTTTTTTTATCTGAAAAGGAAAAATGATGGTAGCTATATTATATTGTTATTGTATGTGGATGACATGCTTGTTGCAGGGTCTAACATGCAGGAAATAAATGTGCTCAAAAGAAAATTGGCAAATTCATTTGCAATGAAGGATTTGGGAGCTGCAAAACAAATCCTTGGTATGAGGATAACTAAAGACAGGAAAAATCGCAAATTAACACTGTCTCAGAATGAGTACATATAAAAGGTGTTGAAAATATTTAATATGCAGAATGAAAAACCAGTTAGTACACCTTTTGCTAGACATTTCAAACTTAGTAAGGAGATGTGCCTCAAGACCCAAGAAGAAATGGACTATATTTCTAAAGTTCCATATGCATCAACAGTTGGAAGCTTAATGTATGCAATGGTTTGCATAAGGCCTGATATTGCACATGCAGTGAGATTTGTAAGCAGGTACATGAATAATCCAGGAAAATAACATTGGATGGCAGTAAAATGGATTCTCAAATATTTGAGAGGTACCACAAATCAAGCATTATGCTTTGGTGGTTCAAACATTGCTCTACAGGGATATGTTGATGCAGATATGGAAAGTGACAGAGATAACAAGAGGAGCACTACAGGATATGTATTTACTGTAGGTGGAACATCTTTCAGTTGGGTTTCAAAAATCCAAAGTGTTGTTGCACTTTCAACAACAGAAGCAGAGTATGTTGCTGCTACAGAGGCTAGTAAAGAAATAATTTGGTTACAAAGGTTTATGGATGAATTACGCAAGAAGCATGATATGGGAACGTTATACAGATATAGCCAAAGTGCCATTCATCTTGCAAAGAACTTAGCATTTCATTCCAGAACTAAACACATACATCTCAAGTACCATTTCATACGGTCAGTATTGGAAGATGGAGAGTTGAAGCTGGAAAAGATACACATTAGCCAAAATCCTGTAGATATGCTAACAAAAGTTGTAACCAGGGAGAAACTGAGAATTTTCTCAGTTTCAATTGGTCTTCAAGGATGACGATGAAGATGAGGAACAGCCAGGTCCAAAGAGGAGTCATTTTCCAGCAAATGAAGTAGCAGTGGAGTTGCTACAATCAATCTCCAAGTGGGAGTTTGTTAGGTGTGGAGCCTAATTATCTTGTTTATTTTGTATCACAGCATTGGACCCCTATACCTTAAAAGGGGCGGCAACGCCGCCCGTAATTAATCGCTACTGTGGGGGGTCTAGGGGGGGTGGCAGCGCTTTTCGGAACCCCCCCTGGCGGGGGGTTTCGGGGGCAGCGCCCCCAAAGCTAAAAACAGATGTAAAATTGCCTTGTAAAAGTATATTAATTTCTAGTCAATCTGGGCCGTTCATAGGCGGATGATCTGACGGTAGAAATTATGTTTAGTTTAGGGTTTTTTTCCCTAGAAGGCAGCCCCCTTGTATATATGAGGGTATTGTATTGTGGCTGTGTATTACGTGTGTATTCTCAGAGCGAGAAACAGATAGGGAGACTGTGAGACAGAACAGAGGATATTACAGCGGATCTGTTGTAGGTTTTGTCTCTTTAATTTTTGTTGGATAATAGAAAGGAAGGACTGGCTATTCGGGGTGGACATAGCCCAAACTGGGTGAACCACGTACATCTGTGTCCACGTATATATGTGTCTCTCTAGTTTTATGTGTTTTGTGTGCTTGTATTTTTCACATATTTTATGTGTTGCATTGCTCCATAATATATAAATTTCTAACAACAGTTTTCAACATTGCGCAGCAAGCTGTGGCCTAGAGTCAGGAAGTGCTCCCTCTGCTCATCCATGCTCTTGCTACCTTGCGCACGTAAATAGAAGCCGCACCACCACAGTGACTCAAGACGAGTCACAAGATTGTGTTGGGGGACTCTTGAAACAGGGTCTCCTAACAAGCTGCGAAATTGGTCCATTTTGAATATTTTTTATTAGATTTAGTCTAGCATAGGGGTTTTGGGGTGGGTCAAAGCCCTGAATGCATTGTAAAGCGTAAAAGGGTAAACTAGGTGTTTGAAAACCACAGTTTGCGGACCATAGGAAATTCTAGGCTAGATTGCTAAAAATAGAGGGAAATTTTGTATTGTAAAGGACAAGAATGATGAGTTATTGATGCAAATTGTGGTTTAAGCTATTTTTTTGGGTTTTGGAGAAAGGACTCCTACTGGTTGTGTGTGCGGATATCCAAGTCCAGCTATGTGAGGACACTGCTGCTGTGTGCGCAGGGAAGGGAATTGTAAGGAAGAATTGATGAATGAATGAATAAGAAGGATTGATAGAGAACTGAATCTATGAGTAATCTTGTGTGAATTATTGGTAATTGTTTTATTGTGTATTTTATGTCTTTAAGCTGTGAAGATATATGTAAGTGTGTTTCTAGATCAGGCTCTCTCCTGTTCTATTTATATAATGTTGTGTTATTGTCATAAAAGCATATAAATATAGATTTGGCACACGTGGATGCGAACAGAGACCTAATTAACCCTGCGCAGAACAAGGTAATCTGGGATTACAGGACCTAGCGTAGCTCTGCTTGCCTTACCCATCCTTTCTCAGCGTGCGGAAACTTGGTTCCAGCACCCACCCATACTACATCGGGTGAGAATTTGACCTATGCAAGCAGGTTAGTGCCGAAAGGGCCAGTAGTATATGGGTTAGGTGGCAAACCTTGCACACCGAACTTGGGTCAGGACCCCTCAAGCCAACACACTTGCAACACTAAGTCTTCTAAGGAATTAATCCTTAGATCTTTGGCATAAATGGATGCCTTATCAAGTTTCATCTAATCCTGCAAATTCAAAACTGTATTTTGCAATTTTGTAAGACTCATGGCCTTTGTCACAACTGTTGAATATAGAATTTCTGAGTTGTGCCTATGAAATTCTATCTGGTCAAGTTCATGAATACTTTCAGCATCTATTTCAAATTTTGTCTTCTTGTAATCAGCCACTGTTTTTGGAGTTGGAGTAGTTAGTTGTAGAAAAGACATGATCATCTTGTTTGTTGTATAATCAAAGGCACTAAGTAACCTGCTCTGATTCTCTAGCTTTTGTTTAAGAAATTGAGAGTAAATCTCACTTTTGATCTCTTCATTCTTTTGTTTAATTTTCTTGTATCTTTCCTGAATGTCTAGGTCTTTTTCCTCCACTGTGTGAGGAAGAAGCCTCCATGTCTTTCTGTCTTTCAATCATCTAAGTATCCTATTCACCTGTTGTTTGATCTTTTTGTATGTCTACAATATTCTCTTTTATTATCACTGTAGCCTCATCATTGTTTACCTCAGGCTCATTTGTATCCTCAACATCAATGACTTTTTATTTCCTTATGGAACTGAAATTGAGCCTTTTATTATAAATCAACTTGAATTTAGTATCTGTGGTGGTCTCAGCTGTATAGGTTCCCTCATCTCTGCCTCTTTTAGCAAAGGTTTCATTCTGCTTTGCAACTACCATAGTTTGTGTAACATCCATATTTTCTGTTGGCTCTGCATTGATGACTGTATCTATCAATGTGTTTTCTACCCAATCTGTCTAATTTGAAAAAATTTCAATCTCTGGCTTGGGCTCATGTATGAATGGAGGCAGTTTGCAGTTGACCCTTATATTGTTGAGAATGCCTTGAGGGTCATAATTCCAAGGGAAGCTTTCCCGAAATTTTAACTCTGATAATATTTTCTGTATTTCCTTTTCATCATTTCTGTTATTTACAATAAAAGGACCAATCTGATTTTTCAACTTGAACTGAGTTTTCTTTTTAGAAGCCATGAAATTAATGGAATCAGAGCTTAAAACATGTCTTAAGTATTCTAATGCAAAGACTCTGATATTCAAATACTTTGGAAATTTGTAAGGCAGTAGATTTGATCCAAAGATCCTCAATTCTATGTGCTTTTCATACTAATACCAGTCTCCCATCTTGCATTGTTCTGATAACTGCAATTTTCTCTTCATGTCCTCACTTATCCTAGGTTGCTCTGCTTTATATAATAAACTCATTGCTGGTTGGAGAAACAGATTTGAAAAGTCTGTAAAACTGAAATCAGTGCTTTCTTTCCTCATTAAGGTGGTCCATAAAACAATGGATAGAGGCTGGCACTCTAAGTCCATTTTTTGTAATGCAACTGGAAACTTGTCAGATTGAAAATACAAGAACAAGAGAAATAAGTATGATGATATCTGAACACCCCTTCAGTGGGCAACTTGGTCAATTGATGATGGATAGAATCAACTATAAACTTGGCATAGTCAAAAATCATAACAAGAGGCTGACCAAGAGATAAAGTAGATAAAAAACCAAGGATAGAGTCATCAGTGATTTCATATGTGAAGTATCCTAGTATGAAATATAGCATTGATATCACATGTCTGGACCCTTCAGGAAATTTGGAAGTGGAGTAAGGAGGATTTAGCTTTGGAATGTCCACATGAGATGGCATAAAGTTCTGGAAAATCATAAATCTCTTAGGGAAATCCAATACCAAATATAACTGAGTTAATGCTTCAATGGATAGGGGTACTGCCTTAGGGTCAAATTGTAGTTGCATCATTTCATTTATAGACTCTGTAGTGATAGAAAAAATAATCTCCCTATCCGAATTCACAATTTCTCTCCTATCTAGTACATAGTGTTTTTGACATAACCTCACAAGGTCCTGGCCAAGGTGTGTTATTGGGACTACATATTTGGGTAAATTTGTCTCCCAGATAGGCATTTCATCTTTATCTAGGAACTTTTCATAACACCAATTTTGAACTTTTAATAGGTTGAATTCTACCACAGGGTCTGCAATTTTCTAATCCACATCAGTCAAGGGGATTATTTCTTCAGTAGATACTGTAGAAATTATATAACTTATGTGTTATATGTCCAATATTATCCTAATATCACTCTATTTTAACTTCATTCAAAATACAAAATATATTCCACCATTGATCATTTGCGGAAATTAAATCAAGATTGCAATGCACACATGAAACAGTAAAAATTCACACACATTAACACAGTTGTTCAACGGGAAATCCTGAAGCTGAAAACCCCAACTATCTGTATATAATATATTTCATAGATATCATGTAACAATCCTCATACAAATATTATCATATCAATCTATCAGTATAATACAATTGCTACACACTAATCAGGCCCGATCTTGCAAATCCATGCACCAATCTTTGCCACCTGCTAGCCTGCCTCTATTGCACAATCCCTACTCTAGAATGGCTCTGAATGGGTTTGAATTACTCCAGTGTTGCCCAAAAAATCCTCATTGGCATCTCCACTGAGTGTTGGATGCAATCAATGCATCACTATAGTCACAACTGATAGTCACACTTGCTCTTTCACCTATCTCTCCACTGGTCTCCATTGAAACTTCCATGCATTGTAGTTAACTGATTTATTCTTCAGTTGATTAATGAGTTATTATTTTTGAATTAATTAACTAATTAATTCACACCACTCTCACTAGTGTATCAATCAGTTAGACTAGATACAACTAGCTCAACTAAGTCTAACTGAGTTAAACTAAATACAACTCCACCAACTACTTCTCCAACTCCACCAAACTCTGTCACATGAGTTATAACTGAAGTCCTCCATGCAATAGCTCCAGTAAACCCTCAGGAATAGCGTAATTCCTTCTGTCAGCTGTTGTGCCACATCTGTGCACTTAACTGAAGTGCTCCAAGAGAATAAGATAATGTTTAGAGTCCAAATATTATTAAGAGCTAATAATATTCGACATATCTATTTTTAGACTAGGAGTCTAAAAATAGACTTCGCCCAATATGTGTAAAAATAGAGGTCCATCTGTTTTTCCAACTTGACCAACCATCCACAAATAGCATCCTGCAACTCATAGAATATGATCAACATGTCTAAAAATAGACATAGTCTAAAAATATACTTTGTGTCAAAAATAGCCTGCGGGCCCACTTAGTGAAGGCGACTCTTTTCACTAAGCTCATCATCTTGTTGAATCTCAACACTCCCTCTCAACAAGGTAGGGATTATCTGCCACCCCAATCCTGTCTCTATGGTATTCGAATTTTCTTTTGGTGAGCACCTTCGTCAGAATATCTGCATCCTGGTCCTCCGTAGGAATGTAAGAAAGCAACATGATCTTCTGCTGCACAAAATCTCTGATATGATGGTGCCGGATGTCAATATTTTTAGATCTATCATGAAATACTGGATTAATCAAGAGTTTAATGCAACTCTAATTATCACAATATATCACAGTAGGATCTAAGTGAGAACCGAACAAACCGACCAGAATCTTCCTCATCCATATAACCTCGCATGCAACCAAACTTGCTGCCATGTACTCGACCTCTGCTGAATTGAGTGCCATGGATATTTTTTTCTTGTTGTACCAAGAAACTGTTGTAGATCCGATACTGAAAATCCCTCCAGATGTGCTCTTTCTGTCCGTTGGGCTTCCTTCTCAATCTGCATCCGTGAAGCCATGCAAATTCACCTCGTCTGACTATCTGTACCACAATCCATACCCAGATGTGCCCCTAAGATACCTCAGGACATGCTTTCCTACCTTCCAAAAGAGCTTGGTAGGCTTCACCATCGCTTGTGAAAGATGGTTCACAGCATAGCATATGTTTGATCCTGTATTGACTAAATACATGAGTGAACCAACCAACTGTCGATAAATAGTGGCATCCACTACCTTTGCCGATGTAGCATCCTCTTTCCTCCACCCACCAGGAAGAGGAGTGTCGATAGGCTTGTAGCCTTGCATGTGAAACTTCTCCAGTATCTCCCGAGCATACTTGCCTTGAGACACAAACAGTTCACCTTTCCGCTGCCAAATTTCTAATCCCAGGAAATAATGAAGGTGGCCCAAGTCCTTCATCTGAAACTCCTTTGCAAGATCTGCCTTGCATGAGTGTATCAACAGTTCATCACCCATTAGTATTAAATCATCTACATAAAGCACAATGATCAAAAGCTTACCCTCCACCACAATTTGGTATAGGTTTGGATCCGCCTCACTCTTGGCGAAACCAAGTCCGGTGAAATAACTATCTATCCATGTGTACCAAGCACGAGGTTCTTGTTTCAGCCCATAAAACGCTCTTTTGAGCCTGCACACATGCGACTCGCTGCTGAATATTTCGAATCCTTCAGGCTGGTTAATGTACACCTCCTCCTTAATGATTCCATTGAGGAATGCAGTCTTCACATCCATCTGATGAATGTGCCAACCCATCTACGCTGAGAGAGAAAGGATGGTCCGTATGGAAGAATACCTAGTGACATGTGCAAATGTTTCTTCATAGTCAATCCCCTCGATCTGTGAGAAGCCCTGGGCAACAAATCTTGCCTTGTACTTCTCGGCGCTCCCGTCAGCAGCTTGCTTCATTTTGTAGATCCATCTCAAACCTACCACTGATTTCCCTTCCGGCCTTGGGACAATCTCCCATGCACTGTTTCTGACAATCTAATCATACTCTTTCACCATGGCATCTATCCATGAGGGATCCTCTGATGCATTCCCGACTGTTCGATGAGGGAGAACATTATTCGAGAGAAGCACAGCAGAGGTCTAGCCAGACATTTCGGCATAGACAAGACATTATTACAGCTCGGACATTTTTATTACTAGCCAAAGATGCAACGGGACGTGCACGATATGTGACTAGATGTAAAGTGTGCCAATTGACGAAGGGACACAGCCAAAATACAGGACTTTATACACCACTGCCTATTCCAAGTAGACCATGGGACTCAGTTAGCTTGGACTTTGTCTTGGGTCTGCCCAGGACGCAGCAAGGTTTCGACTTGGTGATGGTGGTAGTAGACAGGTTTTCTAAAATGGAACATTTCATTCCTTATTGGAAAACCAGTGATGCCACTCACGTAGCATTCTTGTTTTTCACGGAGATCATCAGATTGCATGGCCTACCGAGGTCCATTATTTTTGATAGGGATGTGAAATTCACAGGACATTTTTGGCGTACCCTATGGAAGAAGTTGGACACTCAGTTGAATTTCAGCTCTGCATATCACCCACAGACTGATGGGCAAATGGAGGTGGTGAACAAGAGCTTGGGAAACCTGCTACGGAGTTTTATTGGTGAAAATTCACGGATGTGGGATTGTGTACTTTCTCAAGCAGAATTTTCTTATAATGATTCACCAAATCATAGCACGGGATACAGTCCTTTTCATTTTCTAAATGGCATGCATCCTTGTGGAGTGCATGAACTATGGGATTTGGGAAAGTTGGAAAGAAGAAGTGCTGACAGGGAAGATTTCTCCCAAGCAATGAGTGATTTACATGAGCAGGTGAAGTCAAAATTATAGGACAGCAGTCAAAAATACAAGCAGCAAGTAGATTTAAAGAGGCGGGAAGTTCATTTTAATGTAGGGGACGAAGTTCTTGCACATTTACGTAAAGAACGTTTTCCTAAGGGTGAATATAACAAGCTGAAGTTTAAGACGATTAACCCCTGTAAAATTCTTCGTAAACTTTCTACCAATGCCTATGAATTACAGCTGCCACCAGGGATAAGCATCTCGCCCATCTTCAATGTGGCAGATCTGTTTCCATATACTGCCAGTCCTGAAGATGACAGAGCAGCATGGCCAGAACGGGACACCTAGTTTGAAAATGGTTCTTGGATGAAGCAAATGCCTACAGCTCAGCCCCTTGAGATCGAGAGTATTCTCGACACCCAGGTAGCCAAGCGCACTCGCAGGAAAGAGTACTTGCAGTACCTTGTCAAGTGGAAGAACCGTCCCATTGAGGACAGTTCATGGCTTGATGCAGCACAAATACAACAAGCAGGCTATTCTATTGAGGAACTCATGGAACGGAGCCATGAATTTTTGTTACCCCGGGAGCCTGATGTAGGAGCATCCAGCGCAGAGGAAACAGAAGGGCAGGTGTTTGTCTTATAGGTTACAGTTGATTAGTTGACAGGTCATTGCAACTGGGTTTTTTATTTTTTTTATTTAGGAATTCCATCACTAGGGCCTAATAGTCATTTACGTTCTGTAGTTTCACTTAAATGTTTCTTTTAGTTTATTTTTAAAATTTATTCCTAGATTAAAGGAACAAAAAATCAAGAATTTAACCATATTAAATTGTTGGCAGTTTCAAAATGAAAACTGTTTGATACAGTAGTACAAAAGGAGGAAAAATACATTCTGTAGAGGTTGATTTTCCATCATAGCAAGAGAGAGAGAAGAAAATAAAACGAATCAAGAGTTCTTACAAAAGAAACCATCTGTGAATTATTTTCTACAGTCAATACTGATATATTTTCCTGTCTATTTGTTAATATCATTGTATATGATAAAATAGAATTAATGTGTAACTGTAATCAAGGCAAGCAGAAGTAAAGTTACGCACAGGCGTTGGAACGATTAAAACGTTGAGAAAATTGAAGCATATACTCACAGGAGAGTTTTCCAAAGAACAGAAATTCAAAGACATTCATGCGACCAGTAAACGTTACAAGCAATTCTAGGTATTACAAGCATTTCCCAAATTAATAGAGCTAAACAAAAATTTCATTTTTTATAAATAAATTCTTGTCTCTGTAGACGAGTATCGAAGGACTGTAATCATATACATTTCATATAAAATTTTGTGAACCGGGTTTTGAAACCTTGAGCGAACAGCACTCATATCCAAAAGGAAAATTACAAGTAAACCACAGGACTTGAATAATAATCGAATGCAAGACTGTTTACAAACCCTGGAACGATTACCCAGAAAGAGACTTTGGTAACAAACCAAACGTAATAGAGTCTATAGCAAGATAAGAGGCACAAAATCCTATATTTACAGTCAATTCGACTACAAGCTACCAAAGATACACAAGGGAAATGGCCCTACCCATTTTTGGGGGTTGATAAAAGTGGAGACGAGAAATTGAAGACGGATAAGACTGCTATACCTGCAAAAGACAACAAATCGAAATTTAATATCCTGGAAGTGATTTTTAGCAGAGAATTGAAATCTGAGTGAATGAAAACGAGAGGGTTTGTTTAATGAGACTTACCGGCAAGTAGAAACGCCGAACAGAAGAGAGGATTTGGTCGAAAATCAGCAACACCCTGCTCACAAGGAGCAAAGACATTATAAATTTAGAAAAAATGCAGAGAAACTGAATCATGGATGGTTAGCTTACCTTCGAAGAAAGGATTGAGCTGAAGCAAACGCCGAAAATCCCCCGGTGATTTCGACCTGTAAGTGCAAGGAAGAACCAGTTAAAAACACAAGAAAACTTGGAGGCAGAAAATAGAAACAATGCCAGAAGAAAACATCTATGGACGGAATGAATAGAAGAAAAAACCAATAAAAATGCCATTTCTGAAGTCCTTTGAAGAGCCACGAAGGTTTTGGCAAATCCTTGCCACAGTAGCAGAACAAAAAGAACCAACAGAGTTCCATAACGGCAGAGCCAAACACAGACGAAACCCTCGAGAAAATGCAAGTGAATGCCAACTGAGTGGAGTAGGGTTTGGATAACATGGGAGAACACAAAACGAGGAGTTGGACAGGTGTCCATCACAAGCCATCCACAAGGACAAGTGAAATAAATCGACAGTGATTGTCAATTAAAAACGAATCTGCCATCGTATCATACGACACCACCAATATCGAAATATTAAATTCACACTTATTACATCTGTAATGTATCACATGACATAGTCCACCATACAAAAATTAATTTTTGATCTTTATTAAACTTTTATTCAAACAATCAAATCTAATTTTTTGAACGCAGATTTGTGTTAAGGGCTGGGCCCCAAAGTGAAACACACTATAGAGTAGATTTACCTTTCATTTAATCATATGAACCTACAAGCTTCAAATTCTTTGTCAAGCTGCAAATTCATAACCTTGGATTCGATCTTTGGACCTATGGGTTATGGCCCATTATACTTCTGCTGCACCACTTCAATTTCTTCATATAAATATAGACATACATCTGAGGCACTAAACCCATCTCCAATCCCTTAAACACTTTAAGGCACAATGTTTCGATCTTCGGCAATGTATATTAAATTACGTCCTTATAAAAAAGAACCCTTTGCTATTCATTCAACAGTCCTCAACCAATATTTTAAACCTTGTCAACACAATTCCGAACCCTAACCATTAATGGTTCTTCATTAACATAACATTAAACCCTTGGAATTAATGTTCCGACTTCAAACCTTTTAATAAAACTCGGTTGAATGAACAACGAACCATACCTTCATTAATCTCCATGAAAGTCACGATGCGAATACCATCGGATCTCGTTTTAACCTTCATGTTGTTTTCTCAAGTGATCACCGTTGGATGCTTCCTCAGATCAAATCAACGGTTATCGCGTTAATTTCTCTTCAGACTTTATCCAACAAATTCCACGTGAAATTGTTGGTATTGCTAAGATGACGTGGCCATTTCTAATTTTCTCGCATTGCTGCGAATGAAACCACTTCAGCCCCCAATTGAAATGCGAGAACGGTGTTATGGTTTTATAAAACCACCTTCCTTCAAGCTTGCATCCCAACGCATTAAACGTGGATTTCTAATCTGAAATTGACCGAATAAAGTGTTGAGGTAGTTTGATTAGTTTTTCCTTTAGATTGACTGTTAACTGAAGTATGATTTAATGAAACATAACATAAACCAGCAGCATAAATGAATTAAATAATATCAATAATCAGAGAGAAGAAGAGGCAAACAATCTGATGACAGATTTCATCCCTCGTGGACTACATCTCCGGGTCCACTTTTAAGTGGGCATCCGTTTTTATTAGGATTGATCGTGAGGAATATTTACACTAAAATAGAACAGAATGAATGTGCTCAAAGGAACTTCTAAACTCTGTAAATAGAAATTACTCTTCACTGTCTTTCCGACGCCTGTCTCTATGCTCAATTCCGACCGCCGACGGTTGAGCAATGCTGCAACAAAATCGCCTCTCTCCTCTTAAAACTGCACTCAAAAACTCAATGCCTTCATACAAAAACAAAGATCCCCAAGCTGAACTCCATCAGCAAATTCCTTGGTTTAAATAGCTGCATTCGAACTAAATTTAGCTTGTTGTTGAGTGAAATTTGTGATAAGGGATCTAGAATCCCTATCTCCACACAAACCAAGGGATAATTTTCCAAAACTTAGTGTTGTAATTAAATTGAAAAACCCATTTATAAACTTTATAATAAAGTTTTATCAGGTGGTTATGCTAGCCGGGCGGAGGACCTCTGTTGAATGTGATCAGGCGAGCAGTGTGATATAACTCTGGCGGTCACGGTGGCACAGTTCAACCCGACAATTATCAACGCGGCATTATACGTTGTCACAATAGTTGTCAAACACATCTCCGTCGCGGTTTACATTTGAGGTCACATGGTATTCCGACTTCTGACGTGGTTAAAATAACACTGTGGGTTTAATAGTTTTAATATAGTGTTTTAAAATATGACCCGAACCCTTTTTATAAATTTTTATGCCATAGTCTTCCGAACCTTGTAATAAGGTTTTTGGAAAAGGTTTTTAATAACAACTTTCCGAACCTTTGTTAAAAAAGTTTTATGGTATTAATTAATATGACTCGAACCTTATAAAAGGTTTTTGGAAGGTCTTAAATATTGCACTAGGGGTTTTAGAATTAGGATATGAGTTTTTTGACATAGAGTTAGAGTGATTTAGACCTTTAGGATTAGGCTTTAGGTGATCATTTAGGTCTTTGATGATGAGGATAGGGTTTTAGGACTAAGGTATTAGGGTTTTAGGTCTAGGTATAAATTGCAACCTTAGACTTTCATAATGTCCTTTTTCACCTTAGTTTAGGATTAAAAACCCTTTACATCATATCACAAATGACAACCATAACACTGAAGGAGCTTCCATTGGTGATTTGATGATTCCGAATACTAAACTGGACGTCGCACTGCTGGAGTTGACTTGGAACTCTGCTGATATTGCACTGATCAAGATCCTCCTGGATCAATCCTCTCCACTTAAAAAGCTTTTGGACCACCAAAGCTTAATTTTAAACTAAAAATAAATGATAATACAACTCTCTCACTTTCATCTTGACTTTGATGATGTACCAATACATTCGATCAATCAACTGCAAGTGATGACCCTGATGCTGACCATGGCACTTTTTGAACTGGTGACCTGTTCCACATTTCTGCAATATGTACAACTTGCGATGATGGTGAAACAACCTATTATAAACATGGAAATTGACTTATTTCCACAAAATACCATGAGTTAGTGATTCACAATCTTTGAAAATAGTCTCTATAGAATATTGTTCAATACCATTGACTTGCATTAACAATCTATTTTTTGAAATGAAAGAGACTATTAAAGACATTTTTGACATCACTATTTGATGTTTCCATTGATTAGCACTTTCCCCTGATGCATAAGCTGAATACTTTGACACTGCTTTTAGAAAGGCTTTAATATGAAAACAAAAATGCTCCCTCTCCACTTGAAAAGAGGCTTCTAATGGTGACACAATACAAGAGAAATCAAACACTAACTTTCCCTAATACTGACTTGTATCCCTGCATCTGTTAAGTTTCAAACTTAAACTGATTTGATTCATTCTAACATTAGGAAGAAAAGATCTAGGCATCATCTGTAATACATGTTGTATTCCCTGCTTTTGAGTAAGATGTTTGTTTCCTTCAATCAAACTATCTTTAAACTGGGACTCATAACTTGAACTAACATATGGTCAACTCTTATGTTGTTCCTTTACACACATGATTACAAATATTTTTAATTCCGTTATTTATTTATTCTCTACAACTGACTTGTGACACATTTCATTATTAGAGGCATCAGGCATCAACTACATATCATGTGATATTTCCCTATTATAAAGTAGATGTTTTGGTTCCTTAACTAGATTTTGTAATGAATCTAACTTTTCAACCAAATTACCTTCATTCTGAAATTCACAACATGAACAATTATCCTTAAGATCCTTATGTTGCTCTTTTATCGACATGAGTATGTACCTCTTACTTGAACTAATTAAGCGCTTCATCTGATTAGCATTAATTAAATTCAAGTGATCTTTAGTTTTATGTGCCCGAACGATGTACTTAATCCCATATTTTATGAGATGATACATATGTTCCTTTCTATAAAATATTTCATCACGGTCATAGAGATAAGGGCTACCTAAGACAATTCCATGAATTTCTAACGATATCACATCCAGATCTACTTCATCAATATAGTTAGATGTGATTGCAAATTTTAACCGACACTGTTTGGTAACATGAATTTGAGATTTTTCCTTTAACCACCCTAAAGGATATGGCTTTGGATGATTAATTGTTTTCAAACCCAATTGTTTAACTAATGACTCAGAAATCAAATTTTCCTATGATCCCATATCGAACAATGTATCTATCTTAGTATGCTTTGAAGTTACCCTTATATGAAATAACTCGATCCTTTTTCCTTCATTCAACTGTGTGACATTAGGAGAAGCAGAAGTACTAGCTTCAGAAACCTTACCTGTTTTAGCCATAACAGTGATTTTACCTTCATCACCTGAATCGGATCCCAAATCCAAGCATTGTTGGATTTTTGTTTCAGCCTTCTTTTCACCCTTTCTCATTTGGAACTTCTTTGGCTTCAGTTCCAGATGAAGTTTCCAACACCTTGCTTCATCATGGCCGATCCTTTGGCAATGTGTACAAGTAGGTCTATCATCTCCCTTATGAGTTGTGGCAGACTTCTTTCCCTTTGACTTGCCCTTCTTTTTGCTATCTTCAGTTTCCATCTGTGTGGATGTCTTTGGTGTAAAATTGAAAGGTCTACCACCTGACTCGACATGAATATCTTGAACACAAACTTCATCAAAATCATCAGGATTGAACATTAATAATGTATGCTGCAAATATGAATGCAAACTTCCTATATACTTCAACAAAGTTTCTTTTGTGTCCAAATAAATACCAAGTGCTAATGCCTTCTTTTGGAATTCCTGTGTGAACTCTTGAACACTCTGTCCCTTACCTTGTCGCAAGCGCTGCCAATCCATTACAACTTGTTGTGTGTGACCCAAGGAATAAAATTGTTTCTTTAGATCCCTTATAAACTTAGTCCATGAGGTGATAACTTTTCCTTTATGCTTTAAATCTATCTGTGTCTTACTCTCCCACCAGATTAAAGCAGTACCCCCCATTCTAAGAGTAGTTAATCGGATCTTTGTTTTATCATTAGTAATATTTTGAATACGAAAATAGACTTCTAATTGTTTTACCCAATTATCTAGTTTCTCAGGGTTCATTTCTCCATCATACACAGATAATTTGAACTTAACATCAAGTTTCAAAAGTGGACTCTTAAGTTTCTTTTCTTTATCTGATTCAGAACTAGACGTAGAAGAAGAAGAAGATGATGATGGAGATGAAGGAGGAGATTTATCTGCCTTGCCTTTACCTTTCTTTGATGCCTTTGACGTTGAGGCTTCATCTCTCTTCTTTTTGTCTTCATATAATTTTGCCAAAATTTGTTGCATGTTCATAAAAATCTGCTGGATTTGAGTCTCATCCATGGGCTTCGTTTCAGTAGCTTCAGGAGTCTCAACGTTCTCAGTCCCTGTCATCGTTGATTGATGAACGACTTTCCGTTTTCCGATCTCTGGATATAATTCCTCAAGATCTCATTTTCCACGTTGTAATCCCAACCTGGTTAACATCCACTGACAAACAAACTACAAAGCACAACCTGCTTTGATACCACTTTATTTGAAATTGACCGAATAAAGTGCTAAGGTAGTTTGATTAGTTTGTCCTTTAGACGGACTGTTAATTGAAGTATGCTTTAATGAAACAAAACATAAACCAGTAGCATAAATGAATTAAATAACATCAATAATCAGAGAGAAGAAGAGGCAAAAAATTTGATGATGGAGGTCATCCCTCGTGGACTACATCTCCGGGTCCGCTTTTAAGTGGGCGTTAATTTTTATTAGGATTGATCATGAGGAATATTTAAACTGAAATAGAACAGAATGAATGTGCTCACAGGCACTTCTAAACTCAATTCCGACCACCAACGGCTGAGTAATGCTGCAAAAACAATTGCCTCTCTCCTCTTGAAACAGCACTCAAAAACTCAATGTCTTCACACAAAAACAAAGATCCCCAAGCTGAACTCCATGAGCAAATTCCTTGGTTTAAATAGTTGCATTCGAACAAAATCTAGCTTGCTGTTGAGTGAAATTTTTGATAAGGTATCTCGAATCCCTATCTCCACACAAACCTAGGGATAATGTGCCAAAACTTAGCGTTGTAATTAAATTGAAAAACCCATTTATAAACTTTATAATAAAGTTTTCTCCTACGGTTATGCTAACCGGGCAGAGGACCTTCGTTGCATGTGATCAGGCGAGTGGCGTGATATAACTCCAGCGGTCACGGTGGCACGGTTCAACCCTAAATTTATCAACGTCTCATTATACGTTGTCACAACAGTTGTCAAACACATCTCCGTCGCGGTTTACATTTGAGGTCACATGGTATTCCGACTTCCGACATGGTTAACATAACACTATGGGTTTAATAGTTTTAATACAATATTTGAAAATAGGACCCGAACCCTTTTTATAAAGTTTTATGCCATAGTCTTCCGAACCTTGTAATAAGGTTTTTGGAAAAAAAAATTAATAACAACTTTCCGAACCTTTGTTAAAAAAGGTTTATGGTATTAATTAATATGACTCGAACCTTATAAAAGGTTTTTGGAAGGTCTTAAATATTGCGTTAGGGGTTTTAGACTTAGGATATGAGTTTTTTGACGTATAGTTAGAGTGATTTAGACCTTTAGGATTAGGATTTAGGTGATCATTTAGGTTTTTGATGATGAGGATAGGGTTTTAGGACTAAGGTATTAGGGTTTTAGGTCTAGGTATAAATTTCAACCTTAGACTTTCATAATGTCCTTTTTAACCTTATTTTAGTATTAAAAACCCTTTGCATCATATCACAAATGACAACCATAACACTGAAGGAGTTTCCATTGGCGATTTGAAGATTCTGAAGACTGAACTGGACGTCGCACTGTTGGAGTTGACTTGGAACTCTACCAATCTTGCACTGATCAAGATCCTCCTAGATCAATTTCTCTTTGGGGTTAAGCTTAATCTCCGCTTATCTCAGATTCCTTTACCTGCATTCTTAATTCAATAAATAGGGATCAATCATTACTGCCAACATCAAACAAAATATACACAAAATTTATTAAATTCTCAGGATTCTTTTCACTGTACCGAACAGCTCCATCTCCATTTAACTATATGTGATTCTGGTCAATTATACTTTGCCATGGTTTTAAATCTCATGTGTTAATTCTACCATACAATACTCATTCACTGGATCACCATCGATCCTCATAGTGATCGATGGTCGATCAATCAACCCATAAAGATGGAATTTAATTCATGAAATCATAAATACTCAGATGCAACCAAATCCACATAGAAATATTTCTATTATATACAGAACCATTTACAACCTAAGGCATTTCAGCCTTAGACAGAATTCTAATGCTATTACATTATTCTCACTCTCCTTCACACATTACAGACTCGTCGTTATATAAATTTCTTACAAGAGGTTGTGAATCAGTTATGATCCACAAATCACTCCCAAACTTTCTCAAAAAACTCTTAGTCTTCTACTCGCACACATGGCAGATAGTTACTCTAAATTTAGAATCGGTTTTAACAAAATTTGCCCCAAATTTGCATGACCGTTCTCATACCTGCCTTTTCAGTTTCAGATTCCGGCTCGAGTTCAAGTCAGTTCGAATGCCCCTGCATCATCCTCCACAGCTTCCTCTAAAGAGGATAGCTCCGTCACAATACACTTTCTCATCATAGCCATGTATCCAGTAAATCAGTCAGGTGACTGTCTCTGTCTGCGTTGTGATGTAGGAACTCCTACATTCTGCACTGCATCAAGATTCAGTCGCTCAACTTTTGTACTGCGCTTCTGCCCTCTGATGTTTGGCGCTGCATGAGTGGTTTCTTCCACTCCACGAACCTCCTCTTCTGGCTGATCCACATCTTGAGGCTCATCTTTAGGAACAAGTAGCTCCTCCTTTGCATGTAAGTGTAGCTCCCTCTCAAGCAATAACTTCATGGCTTTCTCCTCATGAAATTTGATATCCCGTCGCACGACAGTCATCCGACTATCTAGAAACTACACACGATAATTATGGGGTGTTTCTGTGTACTCCAAAAATATCCCAACCTCTGCGGTCATCTCCAAATTCTTCCTGGCATCCTTCGTCACATGAATGTAAACAGGTGAGCCAAAAATATTCAAATGAGAAATATCAGGCTTCTTACCAGAAAACGCCTCTTCTGGTGTACTCATGCCAAGTACTCTATGAGGACAACGGTTTTGCACATAAATCGTAGTGTTGCATGCCTCAGCCCACAAGTGTATGGGAAGGCTCTGATCATGCAACATCGCCAGTGCAACACCCATGATCATTCTATTCTTCCTCTCTACGACCCCATTCTACTGTGGGTTATGAGGCACTATGAGTTCTCTTTGAATTCCTTCTTTGCTACAAAAGTCTTTGAATTCGCCAGAGATGTATTCACCACCATTATCACTCCTTAGAGCTTTCACCTTCTTCCTCGACTCTTTCTCAACCAGCGCCTTAAAGTCACAGAACTTTGAGTATGTCTCGCTCTTCTTCTGCATGAAGAAGATCTAGCACTTACAAGAAAATTCATCAACAAATATCACATAATATCTGTGCTTTTCTATTGAAGCAACCGAGAAATATCCACACACGTCTGTGTGAATTCTCTCAAGGATCGTCGAAGCACGAATATCCTTCTCATGAAAAGTGGTCTTCACAAATTTTCCTAATGTAAATCCCTTGCATTGATCTGACTGCGCAAGTGTACCTTTGGGAATCCCAGTAGAAATCTGCTGCAAAATTTTCAAAGAGCCATGGTGAAGATGGCCCAATCTCCTGTGCCACAATTCGCCCTCATCCCAGCTCACCACTCCTTCTGATTTGCCTTCCCTTGCAGCGTAGCCATCTACCTTAAATTGATAAAGATTCTTAACTCCAAACCCTATCCTCTTGGTTTGACTAGTTCTTTTATGCCGAAGGAAAGCATTTCCTTCACTGAAAACAACATCATAACCCTTGACTTCCAACATCGCCACGGAGATCAGATTCTTCTTCAATCCTGGAACATGCATGACATCCTTCAAGATGAAAGGTTTACCAGAATCCCTCTCAAAGGAAATGGTCCTGATACCACTTGCACTGTATCCACCATCATCTCCCATCTCGATGTGCACTCCAAGATCCTTTTCCTCCAGATCACTAAACAAATCTTTGTCTCCGGTCATATGGAAAGACACACCACTGTCAAGAAACCACACCGATCCCATCACACTTGAACCAAGCATGTGATCAAAGAAAAATCTAGCTCAAACTGTGAGACTAAGGCCTCTCCAGCTGTAGATCCAGCAGTCTGCTTATTCTTCTTCTTCTGTGGACAATTAGTGGCGAAATGTTCATGCTGGTGACAGTGAAAACACTTCAGCTTGAAAAAATCCTACTTCTTGCCTTTAGCTTCGGATTTGGAAGATTTCTTCCCTTTTCCTTTCTGAGATTTGGCAGCCAAAGCGCAATTTTCTTCATCTTCATTCTTCAATGAAGATCCATCCCCGGTACCCCGCCTTATCTCCTCCTACACAAGATCTGACCAAAGTCGCTCCCATCCTGGAAGTTTCTCCCGTCCATTGAAAGAGTCTTCATAGCTATGCCAACTCTTCAGAAGCCCAAGGAGAGCCAAGCTCCCCAAGTCTTCTTCATCAACAGTAACCCCCACACTTCCCAGCTCATCCTTGCAGTGGACAAACTTCATGAAGTATTTTGGTATATTGTCGCCTTTCTCCATTTTTATTTTTCTGAGCTTGTCTTCAAGTGCCAACTTCCTCTGGTCACTTCTGCTTTGGAAAAAATCTGTCAAATCCTTCCACATTAAGAATGGAGTGGCTTTACCGTGAAGGTTGGACACAATGTGGTCCTTCACACCTTCCAACAAAATCCTTCGACACTTTCCTACCTTCTTTTTCCATGCGTCAAGTGTGGCTGCATCGCTAGAAGCAGGCTTCGGAATATCAGCATCTATGAACTCCTTCAACCCATTATCATCCAGCACCACCTCCATCTTTTCCTCCCATGCAATATAATTCGAGATCCCATCAATGGAATACTCCAATCACAATCCGTTGAAATATATTTCAATGAATGCTCAACTTCAACACCAGGAAAACACTGCATTGAATTCGAATTCCACCAACACAAAACTCAACCACTTCAATAATTTCAATCTCCTATGATCAATACTGCTCTGATACCATGTATAAATTATATAAATTATGTGTTATATGTCCAAGATTCTCCTGATCTCACACTATTTTAACTTCATGCAAAATACAAAATCTATTCCACCATTGATCATTTGCGGAAATTAAATCAAGATTGCAATGCACACATGAAACAATAAAAATTCACACACATTAACATAGTTGTTTATCGGGAAAGCCTGAAGCTAAAAACCCCAACTATATATATATATAATATATGTCATAGAGATCATGTAAAAATCCTCATACAAATTTGATCATATCAAGATCTCAGTACAATACAATCGCTACACACTAATCAGGCCCGATCTTGCAAATCCATGCACCAATCTTTGACACCTGCTAGCCTGCCTCTACAACGCAATCCCTGTTGAAGAATGGCTTTGAATGAGTTCAAATTACTCCATCCTTGCCCACACAAACATCATTGGCATCTCCACTGAGTGTTGGATGCAATCAATGCATCACTATAGTCACAACTTATAGTCACACTTTCTCTTTCACCTATCTCTCCACTGGTATTCACTGAAACTGCCATGCACTGTAGTTAACTGATGTATTATTCAGTTGATTAATGAGTTATTATTTGTGAATTAATTAACTAATTAATTCACACCACTCTCACTAGTGTATCAATCAGTTAGACTAGATACAACTAGCTCAACTGAATCTAACTGAGTTAAACTAAATACAACTCCACCAACTACTTCTCCAACTCCACCAAACTCTGTCACATGAGTTCTAACTGAAGTCCTCCATTCATTATCTCCAAGAAACCCTTGGGAATAGCGTAATTCCTTCTTTCAGCTGTTGTGCCACATCTGTGCACTTAACTGAAGTGCTCCAAGAGAATAAGATAATGTTTAGAGTCCAAATATTATTAAGAGCTAATAATATTCGACATATCTATTTTTAGACTGGCAGTCTAAAAATAGACTCCACCCAATATGTCTAAAAATAGAAGTCCATATATTTTTCCAACTTGAAAAACCATCCACAAATAGCATCCTGCAACTCATAGAATATGATCAACATGTCTAAAAATATACTTTGCGCCAAAAATAGCCTACGAGCCCACTTAGTGAAGGGGACTCTTTTCACTAAGCTCATCATCTTGTTGAATCTCAACAGATACTGGTGGCTGAAGGAGATTAACAGACATAGTGGTTTTTGCAGTGAGTGCAAGAGTGGATTTGATGGCTTTGGATGCTTCTGACTTAGGAGGTTTGGATCCTCTAGGTTTGACAAGCCTAGACCCCCCTGCTTTGGGTGTCATTTGTTTCTTAGTCATTTTTTACAACTAGAGCAATATTAAACAGTTTTCAATAGTTCAATTTCTTGAAAATCAGAGGGTTTATTCAACAATTCCTAGGGAAAGATAGTCTCTATGGGTGCTTTATTGCTGAATTCAAGAATCTGGGATAGGTAAAAACTAGTATAAGACAGAAAAAATAGGTTTTCTGAATGATCTGAATTGTAAAAGTGTCTTTGAGGAGATCTGCAGGTTTTAAAACCTTTCCTAGCTGTGGAATTGATATTTCAGGGATCTTTAACTGAGGAATTTGGTTTTAAAAAGGCTTTTACGTGAACAGCAATTTCTAGAAAAAAATTGCGAGGGTTTGCCCTATTTTTTAGCATTTTTTGGCAAACTATATGGATGAATTCTCTAACTCAGGTTTGGATTCACTTATAAATGGTTTTAACTTTAGAAATTGCAGGTTAAAATTGATGAGAAATACCTCGGCTGCAGGTATTTTGAAGGTCGGAAGATCTTCTGCAACTTTTATAGTCAAATTCAAGCTCTGGTTCAAATAGTTGAATCCGAAAAATTGTTTGTTGGTCTTCAAAATAGAAATCTATGGTGAAAATGGGATTTTTTGGGATTTGAATAGGTAATTTGGGTGAAGATCTTAACATAGTGATGCGGAGTTTGCTCAATAGTCGGGAATATGCAAATAAGTATGTAAACAATATATCCAAAGGTTTTAATCGTGGATATAATTTATTGCAATACATATTTAATGCGGGTCTAATCATCGGCGGGAAGTGGTTTTGTGTTTTCGAATGCAAAAATAGGAAGTTTATTTCGCGTGGGCTATAAGCTGTAAGTTGTATTATGTCAAATGAACATGACACAATGAAATTGTGACACGTCACGAGAGGTGGATTGATGAAAACTGCCCATTTCACATAGATTTGGCGTTTGGGTGAACATTTGGTTTGCAAACGCGAAAATCTTTTTCCGCCATTAGATCTGAGAGATCGAATCGAACAGCTGTGATTAAAAGGGAAGGTGTGGTTGGAAAGCATGGTGGGGCCCGAGTGACTTCAATGCTAGCGGAATGGAAATAGAAAACCTTTGGGTGATTTTCTTTATAACCAAAGTTTATTTTATAGATTCAATGGGTTTATACATATAAGCGGGTTTTGGCATGATATACATTTAAAACAAAGGCTTATATGTAAGGTTGGGGAGGCGCGTGAGGCAGGATTCATAAAGGGTTTAATATGGGTTATTTATGATATAAAACGTGAGGTTTCATACATCGGGAAAGGTAAAACTATAAATCAATTGAAACCTCAGTTTAAAAATCAAGAATTAACATGGATATTAGCTCTTGCAAAAGGTTGCGGGGGTTTTAAATTTTAATTTTAATTAAACTTTAGAATAATCTTGAAAGCATTTTTATTTTTCAAATTCATTTTATACTTCCGAAGACTTATTTGTTTTTGTACTATATTATATAGTTTATTAAACCACGGGGGCTTAATAACTTTAGGGGGGCAGGATATTTACATATTGCTAATTTTATGCCAAAGGGGTTATAATTGGGGCTTTTTATTTCTGCATGTGGATAATTACTTTGGCATAAAAGCTTATAATAGTGGGTTTAGGGTATAATTAATAAAAGGAACTATATTAAATAGGAAAAGGTCATTTTTAGGGATTTAATAGATAAATTAGAAGTTAATATGACAAGGGAAAATGTAATACATCAAAAATCCACTAATATAACTAAGAAAAGTGAAAAATTAAAGCAAGGCTTTATCATTCATAATGTCATCACTTTTACTTAGGATATAATGTTTTTGAGGGCATCCAAGGACAAGGCCACCACACCCGACCCTACCCCTCCCCCACCCGCCAAGCCTTGTGCTTTGTGTGATGGTACCGGTCATGCCACCCATACTTGTCCTGAGTTGCCCCACATCCAACCCATGGTTAAAGTCACGTTCCCTGAATCTACGGTCCCTGAAACCTCCGTTTCTTCCTCATCCGCCGCCAAGAACCCAAAGACTCTTCGCTCCAACAAACCCTGTGCTCTATGTGGTGTCCATGGCCATTATTCTCATTATTTTCCTCACCTCATGCATTACCGAGCCTCTTTAGAGGTCATTTGTGAGTACGAATTTGAACAAAATCAATCCGCCTCTCCCATCCTTGCTCAATATGCGTCAGGTCTACTCGAGGATCCCCCTGCTACCATTGACATTCCTCCCCCTGATGTTGAGATGTAGAAACCTACTGCCCCCCTCCTATACCTATCATCATCTGCACGACCCTCGGAGTACATTCCCTCTGAATCCACTCCATTTGTGTTGCTTGATTCTCCTTCAGCAAAATTCTTGGGCTCTTCATGCTTTGGCCATCTTTTAAACTATTCTTCTTTCATTCCCCGCGATGACCCATATATGCACCTCTCTTCCCATACTGATGATTTAGGTAGCTTTGCAGTGTCATGTGGTTTCCTTGACCTTTCCATTTCCTTCCATAATCCAGATCATACCATCCGTATCTATGATTTCCTTCGCAGCATGAGTTCCCACTCTTCATTCCATAGTTCTCATTCATCTCTCTCTAGTCGATCTATGCATCCTAGACTTCCCACCCGGACTGCTCCCTCCCGTAGTTGTCAGTGGATGTCTACCCTCTACTCACGTTGCCATCCTTATTCTCCTCCCCCCCATTTCTTGTATTGTGACACTATTCCATTTGCCCTCTCGTCCACACATTATCTTGGCTATACCAATGGGGAAAGTCACTATTCCCAGCATCTCGCCTCAGCCGCATGGGCCATTTTTACCCCCTTACATACCCTAGTTCTTGCAAATGGGGTCTGCATTGGAAATTCCACCAATAATCAGGCCGAATATGATGCAGTACGTGGTCTCTTAGCCGATGCCCTCTCTCATCGCATCCCCCATCTGCATGTGCATTTAGATTCCCTCCTTCTTGTCTTACAACTTAATGGTGTCTATCGTGTGCAAAACCCTATCCTGTTTAGACAATATTTACGAGTGAAACTTTTGATACGTGAATTTATATTATTACTTTCAACCATATACCTAGAAGTCAAAATCACTACGTAGATCAAATCGCAAATCATATTCTAGACTGCCATTTATCACACACAAGACAATAACATTTAACACCATCAACAAAATTAATATAAATCATATATATCATATAACATGTGTTTTTAGAGTCCATCTACTCTGAAACATATGACATGCCCATAGCATGTTACACAAAACAAAACTACAAAAATGGGGGGCACCACTTTCCCCTACATCGACACTGGGGGGCACTACCTGCCCTATATCTAATCACTCTCTAGAGGATCCCGAGCCAACGGCTCTGCTCCCGCAGCTTTTAGATCACGGACAGTCTGACCGTCCATCGCCATGCGTCGTATGATACCTCGACATTCTGAGGGTAGCCCAATACATAACTGTATGTACTGGTCGTCTAAATCCTGCCAACCACGCTCTGACACACCGGTCAGCAGCCCCTCGCATCTACGACGGATGTCCTCCAACAGAGTGGCCATATCCTCGTTCTGTGCCATCCTTGATCCACTTGCACCTATAGCTCCTGCTGCTGCAGGTCGTCCCATATATCTGGTCGGTTTTACTGGAGCTATATCTACATTCCAAAAAATATAAATATTAGTACCATGAATACTAGTCACAAACTATAAAATGCACATAACAAATTAGTTTCTTGTCACTTACCACCAGGCCCCCATACTCAACCAAGCAGAAGCGGCAAGTCCGGATCTCCCCAATAACTCATCCCACTATAGGGATAGTCGTCTATGTACAATGGCATCTGATCCCAATGGGCGAAGAACTCTAGTCAAAACACCCATCCGACCGCCCCTCCACCTCCTCTACACATTAGTCGTCCCCACCGACGCATCCGGGGCTCTCTCAGACCCCAAGTATATGAGTTCGTAAGGTCGGGATCTTCTCAAAGAAGAAAGAGCACAATACCGTCCCATAGGCACAATCATGATTCACTTGCCAATTACATAGTGACAGCTGTCGTTTCACTGACACCAACATCATCTGGGCCCACCCATAGTAGGTCCCACCCAACACACTCTCTACAATCATCATCTGCCCTCCAGTGATGTGATGGAATGCCTAGCTGCCCAAGATCTGCAACACTGCTGCTGCCACTACCCAGGTCTCCAACCTCTCTAGATCCCCAATCGATATCTGAGTCCCTTTGACTCAGACACCTGGTCGAAACTGTCGCTCAACAAACTCCATGATGTTACGCCCTCGCGATAACACTGGCTGTGTATTTCCCACCATCCCTAATGGCGAGAGACCAATCAGGAAATACAGATCCTGGATTGTCAACTCAATCCTGTGCCCCTGCACTATAAACACCTCATGGTCTGGATCCCAATAACTAATAATCCGAGCCAACAAAGGCTCACCAGCCCTCATCAAAGGGTTCTCCAAAAATTTCAGAACCCCAAACCTAGCCAATGAACGACGGACACCCTGATTCGCTTGGATTTTCATCCGTAATGTACCTAGGTATCTCTCTCCACTTGATCCATATATCTACCATATCTGCACAAAACCATCATCTTTGTCAGTCTACAGATAAACAAAACTGCATTTCCTTCCACCAAAACTGAATCTCAGCCCATAACAGCACTGAAACCACACCCATCTAACAGGTTGCACCTTTTGGCCCAATCCTGGGCTAGGTCACACTTTTTAGGCCAAAACCTATGTCCCAGGTCGCAGTTTTTTCCCCAGAAAGTGCGACCCGACCGTAATCATGAAGTAGGAGCAGTTACTGAGATTTAAAACCCTAATCTAAACTTTGAATCCATCAAAAACAAAGAGTAGGATTAGGCCTCTTACCTGCAACTGACGGATCGCGATTCCAACGGTCGGTTTATCCACTACGATCACTGCAAGATTTAGGGTCTTCTCTCCTCTCCACATTCACCACAGCTACACAAGAAAATGAATGATTTTGGAGCGAAAATGCCTTATTAGAATAAAAACCCCTATTTTTTCTTTCGCCCACTCTGACCAAACCGTAGCCCCATTTGACACACCGTCTGCACCGTTGGAAAGCTCTCACCGAGCACTCAAATGGGTATCTATTATTTTTTCATGTTTAGATACTTCACCGGGACACATTTTTTCCATGAAGGGTCCCTTCATCTCTCCTTCCAATCAGAATTCTTCACTTACAACGCTTGTACTTGGGGCACCACTTTACCTCTCTACTTGGCTTTTTTCGTGTAGATTTTCGTCATGAGATACCATATTGTACTCATGTTTTTAATGGTCCCCTTTGAATCATCCCCCATTTCATTATCATCATTATTGTATGTCTGTTCGTCGCTCTACTATTTTCTCTCGCGCCTTAGTTGGGGATTCCTTATTGCCTCACCTATGGTAGACTTCCTTCTGTCGACGTCCACTCATTTACTCCAGAATTCAGGTCTAGAGGGCAGTGTACCTTGGTTCGAGCTCCTTTCAGCATGATCGTGATTCGTATACTTGATGGTCCAGTGATGCAGCAGCAGCTATTGGTGATTCCCGGGTATGTGTGAGATGCCTCAACCCTCATGAGGGGGTGGCCCTACAGGTAGCCCCCCACATGCCCAGATGACTTCTTCATTTCAGCCCTGGATGCAGCTCCTCCCATTTGCTGATATTGGCCTCAGCCGCTTGCAGCACCTCCTCGATTTTCATGTATTAGTTAGATTTTTCCCGGTGATGGATATTTACATGCTTCTTCCCACTTCTTTCTACCTACCCAACTTTAATCTAACATTTTTTTTTCCATTTTGCAGGTGCATTTGAGCTGGCAACCTTGAACATTTATTCTTTTCAAAGCAATAAAAACTATCTACTTCTACCTTATTTCATCCGAGGGCTCAAATTAAACTGATGAGCTCCTCTTTATTCTCTACCTATCTACTGATTAGTCAGGATTAAACTGTCTGACTAATCTTTATTCAATATTCTACAACAATAAAATTGAAATCATGACAAGTCAAGTTTAAGTTGTTCAACTCATCATGGATTATGGCATTTATTTACACTTCCATAATCATCAGTAACAAAGTAAAAATTAGTGCCATTTGGACTTGCACACTTTCATGTTTTAATTCTTTTTTCTTTTGGGGTCTATATTTTTTCTAAGTCCTTTGATTTTTCTTTTAGGACTTTTACCCTCTCTTTTTTCTTTTTCTTTTTTTCTTTTTTATTTTTTATTTTTTACAAAAATTGGGAAAACAACTTGCAGAAGGAAAAAGATGTACATATTTACAAGACTATCATAATTCAATTCCAAATTATGAATCCTATACTTATAGGACCCTAACAGCAACTTCACATGGGGATGGCATTTCCTGGTGAAATGTAAAGAACTCTAAGACTAGTAGCCTTCAATTTTGACCATGATGATCTAGTAATTGTCTTTTGTTTTCTTCAAAAACTAATATTTATGAAATTTTACTCTTCAAAGCTTAGGGCCTTCACTCCAGGCTTCAACTTTCGAAAAAAAATATCCAATCTAATCTAAACAACTTCAAATAATATTTACAATGATGTAAAAATTAACTGGGACTAACTATTGGTTAACTTAGAGGAATAGTAGTGTTTGAGCATTCTACCATTAACTGGTCCATCTTGAATATCATTTCCATCCAAATCTCAGATGAAGAAAGCATTGTTACCCCTTTATCCATAAATTTCATAGGGCCCTTTCCATAGAAAGTCAAACTTTCCATGCTTGTCTTTTTCTTCTTTCCTGGAATCCCATTTTAACACTTTATCTCAAATGGCAAAGTCATCTTCTTTAGTTCTTTTATCAAATATTTTCTTGACCTTTTCCTGAATAACTTGATATTTTTTATATAATTCTTCCCTTTTTTGTTACAGATGAATAGTTTGATTTATCCTTATTTGTATATCATTAAGTTATACTTGTGATTCTTGGATAATTTTCATTACTGGAACACCTAAAGATGATGGGAAAACTGCATCCATCCCATATAAAATATGGTAAGGAGATGTTCCAGTTGACTTCTTGGTAGTAAGTCTCTCTGCCCATAAGGCATAGACTAAATTTTTATTCCAAGTTTTCTTGTTATCTTCAAGTAGTTTTTTAATAATACTTGTTACCGTGAATCCCGCCTTATTTCAGCCTGAGGTGGATATGGTCGCCTCCAAACCACGCTCAATCTGGTAGCTAGCCCTACCAGAACAGGAGATGGCTCTCGCCAGGTCAATCTCAGTAAAAATGTATCAATAGGGCTTGAGATGACTGAAATGAGTGATAATTTTAGGCTAGGTATATTAATCAAGGAATTGGAATGATTTTTAGGGTTTTTTGTTGGAAAAAGGGGAAAAGCAGTTTTGGGCTTGGGGATGAGGCCAAATTCTTGCAGAGTTCAAGTTGGGGCAGGGAAGGCAGTGACCTTGATGTCTTAGATTCAATGAATGGATAGAAAAGACTACTGAGGAGCTGAAGAGGGCAAGAAGGTGCAAGGATCCTCTTCAAACGGAGGAAAAAATATAAAACTAAACAAAATTTTAAGGCAGAGCACCAGCAAACTAATGAATTCTACCTTAGTTACTCATTTTTTTAATTCAGAAGCAAAGAGAAGGGAAATGGCATACATATAAAATTAATAAAACTTACAGATGCATGGAGTAAAACATCATCAAAACTCAGAGCCACAAGGATCCCAACAAGTGCTGCAAAACTCTGGTCTTTCCTTTGCCAAAAAGCTGAAAAGTATGTACAATGAGGTGCCAAATTTTTCCCAAGAGTCCAACCCTGAAAATGACTCATAAAATACATAATATAGACCATCCTAACCCCTTCCCATGCCTCTAGGGGTCGAGCTCCTCCTTCTAGGAGTTGTTTCAACCAACTCTAAACATGGAACTGAAATCTAGGCAGCCAAACAACTTCCCTCTAAAAGGAAGGAAACTGATTCATTCATTTAATTTTCACTTTTTAGTGAATGAATCCTATAGAAAAATTAAATGTAAGCCAAAATTACATCATAGCCATAAAATTACATCAAGATAGATCAATAATTGCATCCAAAAGTGAAACTAGTCAAACTGGCCGAATTTCTGAGCTTAAAAGTGAAAATTGGGCAAAATCCCTCTATGCGCCGCGCCAGAAAACTCAATACGTCGCGCCACTTTGAGCCTAGTTTTGGGGCACTTCCTGAAGTCCAAATCGAGCTCATTATAGCTAGTTGGAAAGCCCTGTCTGTATTCTATCCAACCCAAGTGGAATGTTTGGATTTGGATGTCATTTGCCCCTCCAAAACTGCAATCTCCCAAGACTGGTTCCTGCTGGTGCAAAAAGTGGCAGAAAGGCCATTTTTGGAGTGTTTTTGACCTTTAAGACCACCCATAACTTGATGAAATCTCTCATCCATTCCTGAGCATGCATAATTTACCATAAAAAACCCAAAAACATCAATTTTTCCTCCAGAAGATATCCCAATCATAAGCGCGTGTCGGGTAGCGCGACGCGTCGGGCAGAAAAAACCTGTTTTGCAACCAAAATTTTCAAAAATGACAAAATTTACTCCAAATTTGCTGAAATTTGGAGTGAATATCTCCCATCATGTCTCATGCTCAGCCAAGGAAGCTTCGGCCAATATTCGGAGTGGATCCGGCCTCTTCCGACGTTTCAGTGCTCTCCTCAACCTCGCCTTCAGGATCTTCATCCTGGCTCTGCAAACGTGTGTGCGGGCCCAATAGCGGCTCTTCATATGTCTGAGCATGTCTTTGTCCCTATTGGCCTTTGCCAACAGCTTCTCAAGATGTCTGTTGACTCTCTCAAGCCAAATCTGCCGCTCAAAAGGTGTCATATCACCTGCTCTCTTTCGGGCCAATTCCCGATCTTCACGGATCCTCTGCAACTCCGTGAGTGTCTTCTGATCCTCCATTTGTTTATTCCATTGCTCCAAATAATTTATAATCCACTGAGCTATCTGCAACTTCACGGTTAATGTGTTGATCTTAGCCTTTTGTTCCTGGATGGTCTCTCTCATCTTTGAGCTAGGAGAGCTCAAATCAACATAGATGAGTGTAAAATCAATGTCTTGGCCTCCTGAAGGGCCCTCATCATGCATAGGCCTCTTGCCTCTATTTTGTACCTATACTGATTTCGTAGGCGAGACCCCTTCCACGCCAAGTGGAGATAGCACTCGCGCTGCTGATGGAGGTAACGAGACCCCTTCCACCCCTGGTGGAGATAGTACTCGTCGTGCTGCTGCAAATAAGGCTCTGTGGCCTCTCTGATATGTCACACACACTGGAGCACTGATAGCCTCAGTCTCGGGAACATCAAACTGATGTGAAGGCTCTCCCTCATCATGAACAATCTCGGGAGGAGGCTGGAGGGCTGCAAAGAAGTCACGGGAAATGAACTCATCCCATGCAATGCCCTGCAATCCAAGCTGATGTACTACAATAATTTTGATGAGCGCATAATGATAAATGTTGTTATGCTTCTGCTCTGGAGTCTTCCTCTATACCAGGGTAGTCATCCACTCTATGTTTCGACACATAAAATATGGAATACTCATCAGTCTCACTCTCATGAAATGCATCAAAAGGCTGATGTGATATGCATAAAGACGTGAGAAACGACCCTCACAGATGAAGTATCTGATGATGAGTTTCATCAATGGTGCATAGGACTCCTTCAGAAACCGGAATGGAAATACTCGGCTGAGCTGCCTCAAATATACAGGCCTGATGTAAGGTTCATAATATGCTCTATCTAGCTGATGTCTCTTATTCCACTCCTCACCTATGTTCGGTATCCTGGTTGCCTCAGAAATGGTCTCTGGTGTCAAGGTGAAGTTCACTCCAGCAAGGTTTACATGACCATCATGCAAATGTAGAACAAATAATCGAGCCAACTCCAGATGGTGCTGAATCTGAGATATCATCTCACAATACTGAAAACATGACTGTTTCTGAAAGCATGTCATTGTAAGCGGGCAGGCCTGCAATTGAGCCAAAGAAGTGGGCTCCTCTCTGACGTGCCTGCCACTTTTATGAGACCTCCTCGGTACATTTAGCTCGATGGTTGATTCACTGTCTTTCTCATATCCCTGCTCATATGATGAATTTGTCTCTGACATGGTGCTGAAAACAAGGTGTTTGACAAGTATATGCTGATATATGTGTGGTGAAAACAAGAGTTTGTCTTTCAATACCAAGTGTGCCACATATGAAATAAGAGGCTGTGAGGAAATATACAGTGGGATAATGGACTGTCAAGTGAAATTGGAATGAAAGGACAGTCACTTGACAGCTTTGAGGGAATTCGGGATTGGGAGATTTTATAAGTGATATGGGATTGGGAGATAGTGATGGGAAATGTATTTTTTAGGGATAGGAGTGAAATGACAAGATATACTCAAGCTAGGTGAAGTCAAGGATGTTAAATCAGTCCTTGAATGTTTTGGGAATTAGGAACTTATCAATGATATGAAGGAAGGGAAGTGATAAACAATGATAGGGTTTGAGGATGAAAACATAGGAACAAAGGGTATAAGGGATATGGGACAACGGGAATAGGAGAGGGGTTTATGATAACAATATGATAACAGTGATGGGAACACAAATGAAAATGGGGTGGGAGCGTTTAACACCAATAGTCAAATTACAACACTTCTTTTCAAACCCTAGGGAGCAGATTTTAATATGGATATAGGGTTTTCTCTTTCACCAACCAAACTCTAATGTCTTCGCCTTTAAACCACACCACACATAACTAAAATCACTGGGCAAGCATGGTTGAACTTACTTGGAGAAAAATGTGCTGAGTCGAATTGACTTTTTATGGAGCGGAAATGAAATTTTTTGCCTTAGAGGCTCTGTGTGCCGCGCACAAGCCTAGTGCGCCGCTTCCTGTGGATGTGTCGCGCTAGAAGAGAAATACACTATATGAAAACGCCCAATGCGTCGCGCGCTTACCCGATGCGCCGCGCAGCCTTGAACACAGTCTTGGTTTTTCAAAATTACAAAATCGCCCTTTCACCACTGAACTTCGACTTCAATCGACCTCTTTGAATGAAAATGGCATTGATAAACATTGGAATATCTATATAGAGTCATGGCTTTGATTTTCTCTTTGTAAAGACCCACTTTGTAATGTTTCACATCGGCACTTTTTCACCTTTTAATACAACTCTGTTTTTCAAATTTCCTTTTGATTTTTGGCTTGAAATGATGGTTTTTCTTGGTTGATTTTTGCAGGGATAGTGGCATTGAACTTTGGCAAAGGATGGCCAGAGTCTGCATTTGAAGTACTTCATGGCGGAAAACTTTAAAATACATATTTATTACAAACAATAAATTTGACGATTTCTTCCTAAAAACAGAGTTTTGAAGAAGAAATATCCTCGAGCATTATTGAAGATGAAAATATTGAAATAAAAAATTATTGAAGACATCCTCATGGCCTGCGGGCATTATTTAACATTTCTGAAGACCAAACCCTAGACCTAGAAAGAGAAATGACTCTTTTTTGACCAAAAACCATCTATGACTATAAATGATATGAACTGAACTTTGATGAATTTTGACAAATTTTGACCAACCCAGCAGGTACAAACATGAGGGAAATTACTGAGAAAGCCCTTCCATCAGATTATGGCATGCCCCCTAACGGAATGCAGATGAATGAATGAAACACCTAAAAATGAAATGCAATAAGAGAAATGATCTCTGACGGAGGGATGACCAGACCGACTCTAACATTACTCCCAAGGATTTTATTAGAAGATTCAGCTAGGCCATTGCCTTGAGGGTAATAAGAAGTAGAGTGGCCTAGGGTAATATGGTACTTGTGGCAAAAGGAAGTCATTTTCACTTGAATGCAAATACATTATCAAGAATAATTTTCGTGCATCCAAATCTAGATAAAAGGTTGTTTTCTATGAAAGAGATAATGACAGAGTCAGTGGCTTGTTGGGTAGGAACAACTTCAATCCACTTAGTAAAGTAATCTGTGGTAGTCAAATTCCACTTATGTTGGCCAGAGGATGGAGGGTGAGTTTCTCCAATGAAGTCTAAACCCCATTGTTGAAATGGAATCTCAGTAGAAATAGGTTTCAGGGGTAAAGGTAACAATTTCTTTTTTCCTTCAAAAATCTGACATTTGTGACATGAGGTAACAATTTTTTTCACATCAGCAAATAAAGTAGGCCAGTAGAAACCATCTCTAAGAATCTTATCTACTGTACTTTTCCAATATAAGTGCCCTCCACAGTCACCTGCATGAAATTCTTCAAGGATTTTGTCAGCTTCTGATTTTAGTAAATAGTTAAGTAATATCCCACTTTGTTCTTTCCAAAAAAGCACATGATCTAGAATACAATATCTCATTGCTTTAAGTTTGATGAATCTAGCTTTAGTTCTAGTTAATCCAGGAGGAGCTTGTAAATTTGTAAGTACAAAGATAGTATATGAGTACCATGGTGAGTCTAGAAAGGCTTCACTGATCGATGGAGTCGCCATCTCTTCCTGGTCATCAACATGGGCAATAAAATTTATATCTAAAGCATTACAATTGGATTCAACCATCAGTCTGGCTAAACCTTGTCCTTTTATGAGCTTGGTTGGTTTAATCTCTATGTCATATTGAAGGATAGTGGCAATCCACTTTCCTCTTCTTCCATCTGGCCCATCCCGTGTTAAAATATATTTGACTACAGAATTAGGGACATAGGCAATAATTTGGGAGTAAATAATGTACACCCTGAAATATTTTATGGCTTTAACCAAGGCTAAATCTTGTTTTTCCATTATGTTATATCTCAAAGGTGCATCTCTAAGGGTTTTACTGAAAAATGCTATAGGCTGTTCAAAACCTTGGTCATTTTTCTGCAGTAGAACTGCAGCTATGGTATGCTTTGAGGCAAATGAAAAGATTATAAAATCTTTCTTGAAGTCTGGACTAATTAGGATTGGAGTTTTTGTTAAAGCATGTTTAATGGATTCAAATGACAGTTTTTCTTCAACAATCCATTTTAAAACATATTCCTTTTTTTAACATGTTGTTCAGTTCTTTGATGATTTCTGCTAAGTTAGAAATAAATCTTCTTAAAAAGTATATTGACCTAAAAAGGCTTGTAACTCTTTGATGTTCCTAGGTGGGTGAATGTTCATTATGGCTTCTATCCTTGTTGGATCTATTCTAATACCTTCCTTTGAAATTATGTGTCCAACTAATTTTCCTTCCTGTAGTCCAAAAAGACTCTTCTTTGGGTTTAAGGATATACCGAATTTTCTACACTTAATGAAAACTTGTCTCAAATGATCCAAGTGTTCATTATCTAACTTAGAAAAAATAGTAATATCATCTAAATATATAAGCAAGAAGTTATGAATTTCCTTTGCAAAGGCTATGTCCATAGCCCTTTGAAAGGTAGCTCCAACATTCATCAAGCCAAAAGGCATTTTCACATACATGAAAGTGCCCCATGGAGTGGTAAAAGCAGTTTTAGCTTGGTCTTCCTTTTCAAAAAGTATCTGGTTATATCCTGAGAAACCATCCAATAAAGAAATCCTGGAAGAACCAACTACCCTTTGTAAAATATGGTCCATTTTGGGTAAAGGGTAATTATCCTTCAAAGACACTTTATTAAGATTCCTGAAATCTACACATAATCTGATTTCACCAGTTTTCTTTCTTGTAGGTACTAAGTTCGAAACCCAATCAGAATATTTGATTGATGCAATGATTTGGGCATCATACATACGTTTAACTTCTTTTTCAATCAAAGGTAATAAGACATGATTAATCCTCCTCAATTTTTGTTTAAATGGTTTTTGATCCTCTTTTATAGGAATCTTGTGTTGAATTATGTTTGTGTCATATGCTTTTAAATCTTCATAACTCCATGCAAACACATCTTGATATTCCTTTAAAAGTTCAATGTATTTTTCTTTTTCTTGAGGGGGTAAAGATTTTGACAATTTGATCTTTTTTGGTTTTGTTTATGTCTCGATGTTACATTCTTCAATGTCAGACTTTACTGGTTCCATTTTAGGCCTTTTGGGTACATCATTGGAATCAAACAGGTCCTCCAAAGGATTTAAACCCTTAGGAAAAAAATTATCTTTTAAATCTAACATCTCAATTTCATCTTCAATTATTTCCTCTATATCTACCTTCTCTAAGTTATCTATGTCAGATTGAGTAAATACAGTGGGTTTGGTAAGTTTATGTGCATCTATGTTATTTATTTCACAATTAACATCTAAATCTATGTTACATTCTGAATCTAAATTACCATCTATGTCTATCATACAATTTTGAAATTCATCCTCACTATTCAAAAAATGGTAAATCTGTTCATCTTCAGAGAAAATCTGCCAGTATTTGACATTATCAGGGACAATGGGTCTATATTTAACTTCAGCAGTATATCTATGTGTTGGTTGAAAAGGTAAGTTACATGTGCTAGCAAAAGCTGCTAGGCAATGTGCTTGCAAATTTTGATTTCTAGGTATAGTAGCAAACTTACATTCTAGTAAATCATCAACCAAGTCAATTGTTGCATCTCTATATCTGGCTAATCTAGGATTATGAACAGAATATTCTCCTTTTACTTGTTTAATGACTAATTCCGAATCTCCCATAATTAAAATCCTCTTACCTCCTAAATTTTTGATGATTTGGAGGCCTAAGATAAGTGCCTCATACTCTGCCATGATGTTGGTGCATTTGAAGTTGAGTCTAAGGCATGTCCTTCCGAATGACTAGTCTCAATGTTTGAGATCCACACTCCATCTCCTGCTCCTGACTTGTTCACTGAGCCATCAAAGTCTAAGTGCCAAAGGGCTTCATGAAAAATATTATCATTGTTTGGTTTAGGCTTTATGTCAATTAATTCAGTTTGGATTTCATTATTATCAGAGTTACATAAAATGAAAGAGTCAAGATCAGTTGGTGTTGAGTAAATTGGGTAATTTATTCATCTCTCAGCACTGCTAACCATGAATTTCATTAAAGTTTCTCTATAAAGTTTCTTAGGCTGTCCAAACACTGATATGGTGTCATAGCTCATGTCTAATTGTAGAGATCCCTGCAACTTATCTCCCCATGAGCGAGAAAGAAGCATACCATACTTTGGTGGGATGTCAGCTACTACAATATCCATAACCATACTTTTACTAGGATACTGAACCAAATTCACACATAAGTCTTTTATCAATCCTATGCACTTAACTTTGCTTGAATCAAAAGAGAACAAATATTTATAAGGCCTTGTTATTTCTAGATTCAGAGTTTCCATGATAGCTTTTGGCATTAAGTTGTGGGGAGCTCCTGAATCTAACATTGCATTGTGTAAAATCTGATCATGAATAGTAAGAATGATATAGAAGGGAGGAACTGATCCATCTGAATGCTTACCATTTACATTAGGGCCAAAAATTGATTCAAGTTGATCATCATTTAGATTAATGGAATCTTCACCATCATTCATATTCAAAGTTTCAGTAATTGTTGATCTGTACAAGTCATTCTTTACCAATTTTGTTAAAGGAATTGGTATCTTTAACTTTGCTATTTCAGTTTGAATATTAAATGATGGTTGAGACTTACTAATTTGAATTAGTTCATCTTTTGTGACAGTTATCTGAGTGGGTTTTTCATGAATTTCAGCAGATGTACTTTTATCTTGAGTTGTCCTATTGTTCTTTGTCTAAGTTTCTTGACTTTTGTTGTCTTAGTTCTCTTTTCGGGGACAGATTCAGGGGAAATAGAAGTTTTTTCAGATTTTTAACTTTCAACAGAAGCTTTGGTGTTAAAGCTTTGGGATTTGCTGATTTAGAATCAGCAGGATTCTTCTTAGGATCAGGAAATGTTGATTTTACTGAATTAGGGGCTTTGGTAGTGTTGGCCTTTTGGGAATTATTGGAGGATTGGGCCACTTCTTCAGTGATAGCAACAATTTTTGGACTTGGAAATTTTTTGGGACTGGGAGGATTGGAATTTTGCTTGTTTTCCCTTGGGAGAATTTGCAAAATCTTTGTTTTTGGTGCTTCTACATTCTTTTTAGTTTGATTTTTAGAGTTGATTTTAGTAGAAGGATCATTGTTTTTCTTGCTTCTCAGGTTATACTGGCTGTGAATTTTGATAATAGCAAAGTCATAACCTTATTTATAGTCAAAGGATTCACCAAATTCTACTTTGAGTTGTTGAAGCTCAAAGAGTTATTGATCCTCCTAAGTGAGGAAAATAGTGTTGTTTTCATCTATCCCCATTATTAGATTGATGTTATCCTCATCTTCATCATTATTTTGAGAACTCTCAGTATAGTTCTCTTGAAATGGGGCCTAATGTTTTGGTCTGGAGCAGCTTCCTTAGCTTTTCCAGAGTTATTATTTTTTATGAAGTTGGGATTTCTGATTTGAGGTTGGTTATCCCATTGTGGTTTTCTTTCAATATTATCTAATCTATCAACCACCCTTTCTAAAGTTTTAGAAAATAAATCTAATTTAGCATTTGAATTTGATGTTTCCTCTTTGATTATGACTCTCCTTTCTTCCTAAGTCTGCCCTTTTTAGCTAAAATGTTAATTTCTACATTAACAGCATTTAATTGCATCTATTCTAATGTTTGAGAATCTCTTTCTCTCAATTGATATGCCATATCTGTATCAAATCCATCAGGGAATTTGAGTAGAACAGAGTATGGTGTGGGTTTAGGAGTTGCAAGAATGGCATTATAAATATTGTTATACCTAGTGCAGCAATCTTGTACAAAATCGTTAGGGGATCTTTTTAAAGCATCAAACTCAGACAAAATTTGAAGAGGGTTCTTTTTCTTTTCCCATTTATTTAAGAATATTCTATGAAATGTCGTTAAATCATATATACTACCAACAACTAAATTTTTAAACCATTTTATTATGTCTCCTGTCAAACTTTGGGCAAATAACCTCATCTAGACATCTGACTCATCAATTTCATAAATTTCACAGTAGTTTGTCATTTTTGTAACATGTTGTTGAGCAGTATATTGGGAAATACCATCAAATAATGGTACATTTTTTTGGTAATCCTGAGGCATATCATGGAGGTTTTGGGGTAAGACAAGGGGAGCATACCTAGTAACCATGGCTTGAAGTTTTGCTAAACTGGGAGATATAACAGTGATGATAGGAGCAGTGCTGGATATGGTAGCTGATGTGCTAAAAGCCGTACTTCAAGAATTTGGAAAGTAGGCTGGTATATATATGGAATTTCTTGGGAATAAAGGTGTGGTGCTTATAAAACTAGTGGATGCAGTGGATTGAGTGGATGAGGGGAATAATATCCTAGGCTCCAAAGGAAACTTAGGACTAAATTTTCTGTAAATGAACTTGCAGTGGGATCTAAAATTGAGGTGACAACATACATAGTTGAATCTGCTGCTGTAATTATTTTTCTGTGCAAATGAGAAACTGGAGGCTTGATGTAAGACAATAAATGGGCTAATTAAATGGCTTCATCAATGTCTTTAATCAATGTAACATTAATTTTTTCTATTTGACTTTGAGATTCAGATTTTTTTGATTTTATTCTTGCTGAAATCATTTTTTGTTTTGCATTCAAAAATGAAGTAAAAACAAGATCTATTACAGTGTATTTCAAATTAGTTTCAGATTTATTTTTAAACAATGATTGTTCAAACTTGAAATCAAAATCTATATCAGTTAAGCTCACTAACTCTTTGGGTAAAGAATTTGCTTTTCTTAATGGTACTTTAGTCTCTAGATTGAAAATCTATTTTTTATTTTTTCCGATCTATTCTAGGTTGTCTACTATCACTACAGGGTTAGGATCCGGATTAGACCTGGTGTAGTAGGTTTTCCTAGAAGCCAGAACGACTATTTTGAAATACCCACAACCTTTAAAAATAATCTTAAAGTAGAAAAGATAAATTAAAGATCTTCCTTCAAGACTAAATTTAAGACTGGAGATTGGTTAAGTTCCCCAGTATGGTCGCCACTATGTTAATACCCTAGTAATTCCTTAAGTTGTAGGATTTGAGTTTTTAGTCAAAGAACATTAGGGATAACCACAAACCTACTTTGGAAATCTAGGATCTAGCCTTCCTAAATTTCAGAGAAGGCTCTCTCTTTATGATTAACTTTGTTTTTGCTTAGTGTTTTAGGCTAGTTATGATAGAACAATTGGTTTTGGTTTTGAATTGGTCTGGTGGGAAAAAATCACTTAAAGGTAAACTAGGGAGAAATCTGCTTGACCATTCGGCTAATGGAGTCTAAGTCTAGATAGCAGTACGAGAAGGCAAGGCCAAAAGGATGAAAATATAGTCAGGGCAAGATAGATAGCCCTCATAGCTTTGGGTAAAAGGTTTTTGATGAAATTGTGTAGTCGGGAAAAAGGGCAATGACGGATCCTTTGATCCGGACAATAGAGGAAGGAGGCAGGATTCAAATGAGAGTAGGAGCAATTAAGAATTCCTAACACCGAAAATCAGTTGAAAAAATTTAAATGGTAACTTATTTAAGACAGGGAACCATAATCTAGTCCTAAAGTAATATTCCTAGTTACTCATTAAGAAAGAACAAACACATAATGAAATGAGTGGAACTCAGAAAAATAAACAATGACAAGATAGATGCATTTTTCTCTTTAACTTATCGCGAGAATCCTAAATTATGATGTCCAATTTACTTTGTCCAGTCTGCTACTTTTGAATTCAACACATGAAAGCCTCCAATGTATCAGCAAAAGTCTATCGTAATCTTAGCAATTTTATTCCACACCTAATACTTCTAAGAGTGAAGTATCTATACAAATTATTGTTTACAAATATTTTAGAGAGATGTAGGAATATCTTTAGGAAATACAAAATATCTTTACAAAATAAGAGGGACAGCCGCTTAACAAACTAGCAAGTTGTCCTCTTATCCAAAATATATAGAACAACTTAGTCTAATCAAGGAGCCTTTATTGGAAAGTTGTCCTGCTGACTAGCTGCTTATGAAATATCTTTGTTTGGGCTGCCTTCACTTATACTCTTTCTTCTAATACACTTTAACGCTATCCCTTTAACCTCTGATACACTTTGACTATTATTTTTTACTCTTTTATTGCTATAAAAAGAAAACTGCCAGCAGTAAAAAATCAGTTGACTATTTTATTTATTTCATTTTCTGATTGACTGTTTCTGAAGTAGTTTTCTTCACTGTCTTGCCCTTTCACTGGTACATTAAATCTGTAAAAGCCTGCAATTGTTCTGCATTTGGTATTTTTACATTTTTTATTTTTCGGAAGTTTTCATCATCATCTCTGTACTTGGAAAAATTAGGCTTAAAGATAAAAAGATGCTTGATCTCATTTTGAAGAAAAAACAAGTCTTCAATATATTGAAGAATAACCTTTCCTATGGGAGAGCCCTGTGGCAGTGGCTTGTCGACTTGTTCTTTTGCATAATCCCTTATCTTCTTGTCATACTTTTTTTGATTCATCAACTTCTCATTGAAGACATGAATATCTGGAATACCAACTTGTCTTAGCATAGTGTATTTTGTTAAGAATTTGGTTATTGAAATATTCATAGCATCACACTTTTCCTCTAAAGTGTTCATTAGATTTCTCTTTGTCAGAACCTTCTTGATCTACAAAATGGTCTCTGTCCTATCCTGTACCTGTAATTCCTCTAGCTCTGTTTTGTTTTTACTATTCAAGAAAGTGATTAGCTTCAATGCTTGTGCTGGTTTATCTACTAGTTCTTCTTTTGTCTGTTGAATTTCAACTTGGACTGCTAGGAGCAAGTCTCTTTGTTCATAGATAATTTGAATTGATGGCCATTGGAGATGAATGGCATAAATTATATTGTTCCAAAGATAATTTCTTATGTAAGAAAAAATTTCAGTGAAACTCAAGTCTTTTTGAAGGCTTTTGATTTTCTCTTCAAGTCTTTTGGCCCTTTGCTCATAATTGTTGGCATTGATTAATGCTTCTTTGTTGGAGACTTCCATATTCTGAATCATTTTCTTCAAACTATTAATTTCATTGTTTTTTAGTGACAATTCCTCTATAGTATTTACTATCTACTCGGCATCATCTGTGTGTTGTACCTGTGTGATTGAAGAATCTGTTGTTGATGTTGTAGCTGAATGCACTGGAACTGCAGTAGCCAATGGCACATTAGGTGCTAATTTTTCTCCCAATGTAGAGGCTATAGCTTTGGTAAGTGCTAGTATGACTGTGGGAATAATTAGATCTTCAGCTTCTTTAGTATTTTCTTTCTCTTTCACAAGTTGATCAAATTGTGTTTCCATTTCTTTTATTTGAGCAGTTAGTTTGAGAATCAACTGCATCATCTCTTCTTTCTCTATCTGTTCTTGAAGAATTTCTTTAGTTTGAGGTTGCTCACTTTGAGGAAGCTTCAGCTGTTTCCTCAAAGCAGCAATGTCTTCATTTTTCTTTTTAATTAGTATTTCATCAGCTTGAATATCTGAAGGATCAACTCCCACCTGCAACACTAAGTTTTCTAAGGACTTAATCCTTAGATCTTTGGCATAAAGGGATGCCTTATCGAGTTTCATCTGATCCTGCAAATTCAAAACTTTATTTTTCAATTTTGTAAGACTCATGGCCTTTGTCACAACTGTTGAATATAGCATTTCTGAGTTGTGCCTATGAAATTCTATCTGGTCAAGTTCATGAATACTTTCAGCATCTATTTCAAATTTTGTCTTCTTGTAATCAGCCATTGTTTTTGGAGTTGGAGTAGTTGGTTGTAGAAAATACATGATCATCTTGTTTGTTGTATAATCAAAGGCACTAAGTAACCTGTTCTGATTCCCTGGCTTATGTTTAAGAAATTGAGAGTAAATCTCACTTTTGATCTCTTCCTTCTTTTGTTTGATTTGCTTGTATCTTTCTTTGATGTCTAGGTCTTTTTCCTCCACTATGTGTGAGGAAGAAGCCTCCATATTTTTCTGTCTTTCAATCATCTAAGTATCCTATTCACCTGTTGTTTGATATTTTGTATGTCTACAAGAGTCTCTTTTATTATTACTGTAGCCTCATCTTTGTTTACCTCAGGCTCATTTTTATCCTCAACATCAATTACTTTTTCTTTCCCTATGGAACTGAATTTGAGCCTTTTATTGTAAATCAACTTGAATTTAGTATCTGTGGTGATCTCAGTTGTATAGGTTCCCTCATCTCTGCCTCTTTTAGCATAGGTTTCAGTCTTCTTTGCAACTACCATAGTTTTTGTAACATCCATATTTTCTGTTGGCTCTACATTGATGACTATATCTATCAATGTGTTTTCTACCCATTCTGTCTGATTTGAAAAAATTTCAATCTCTGGCTTGGGCTCATGTAAAGGAGGCAGTTTACAGTTGACCCTTATATTGATGAGAATGCCTTGAGGGTCATAATTCCAAGGGAAGCTTTCCTGAAATTTTAACTCTGATAATCTTTTCTATATTTCCTTTTTAGAATTTCTTTTATTTACAATAAAAGGACCAATCTGATTTTTCAACTTGAACTGAGTTTTCTTTTTAGAAGCCATGAAATTAATGGAATCAGAGTTTAAAACCTGTCTTAAGTATTCTAATGCAAAGAATCTGATAGTCAAATACTTTGGCAATTTTTAAGGCAGTAGATTTAATCCAAAGATCCTCAATTATGTGTGTTTTTCATACAAATACCAGCCTCCCATCTTGAATTGTTCTGATAACTTAAATATTCTCTTCATGTCCTCACTTATCCTAGGTTGCTCTGATTTATATAATAAACTCATTGCTGGCTGGAGAAATAGATCTGAAAATTTTGTAAAACCAAAATCAGTGCTTTCTTTCCTCAGTAAAGTGGTCCAGAAAACAATGGATAGAGGCTGGCCCTCTAAGTCCATTTTTTGTAATGCAACTGGAAACTTGTCAGATTGAAAATACAAGAGCAAGTGAAATAAGTATGATGAATATCTGAACACCCCTTCAGTGGGCAACTTGGTCAATTGATGATGGATAGAATCAACTATAAACTTGGCACAGTCAAAAATCATAACAAGAGGCTGACCAAGAGATAAAGTAGATAAAAAACCAAGGATGGATTCATCAGTGAATTCATTTGTGAAGTATCCTATTATGAAAGATAGCATTGATATCACATGTCTGGACCCTTCAGGAAATTTGGAAGTGGAGTAAGGAGGATTTAGCTTTGGAATGTCCACATGAGATGGCATAAAGTTATAGAAAATCATAAATCTCTTAGGGATATCCAATCCCAAATATTACTGACTTAATGCTTCAATGGATAGGAGGACTGCCTTAGGGTCAAACTGTAGTTGCAACATTTCATTTATAGACTCTGCAGTGATAGAAAACAGAATCTCCCTATCAACATTCACAATTTCTCTCTGATCTGGTACATAGTGTTTTTGACATAACCTCACAAGATCCTAGCCAGGGTGTTTTACTGGGACTACATATTTAGGTAAATTTGTCTCCCAAATAGGCATGTCAATTTTATAATCCAAATCAGTCAAGGGGATAATTTCTTCAGTAGATACTGGTGGCTGAAGAGGATTAACAGACACAGTGGTTTTTGCAGTGAGTGCAGGAGCGGATTTGATGGCTTTGGGTGCTTCTGACTTAGGAGGTTTGGATCCTCCAGGTTTGACAAGCATAGACCCCCCTACTTTAGGTGTCATTTGTTTCTTAGTCATTTTTTACAACTAGAGCAAGATTAAACAGTTTGAAATAGCTCAATTTCTTGAAAATCGGAGGGTTTATTCAGCAATTCCTAGGGAAAGATAGTCTCAATGGGTGCTTTATTGCTGAATTCAGGAATCTAGGATGGGTAAAAACTGGTATAAGACAGAAAGCACAGGTTTTCTGAATGATCTGAACTGTAAAAGTGTCTTTGATGAGATCTGCAGGTTTTAAAACCTTTCCTAGTTGTGGAATTGATCTTTCAGGGATCTTTAACTGAGGAATTTAGTTTTAAAAATGATTTTACATGAACAACAATTTCTGGAAAAAAATTACGATGGTTTTCCCTGTTTTTGGGCGTTTTTGGGAAAACTATATGGATGAATTCTCTAATTCAGGTTTGGCTTCACTTATAAATGGTTTTAACTTTAGAAATTGTAGGTTAAAATTGATGAGAAATACCTCGGATGCAGGTATTTTGAAGGTCAGAAGATCTTCTACAACTTTTATAGTCAAATTCGAGCTCTGGCTCAAATAGTTGAATCCGAAAAATTCTTTTCTAGTCTTCAAAATAGAAATCTATGGTGAAAATGGGCTTTTTCTGGATTTGAACAGGTAATTTGGGCGAAGATCTTAACACAGTGATGTGGAGTTTGTTCAATGGTAGGGAATATTCAAATAAGTATGTAAACAATATATCCAAAGGTTTTAATCTTGGATATAATTTATTGCAATACATATTTAATGCGGGTCTAATCATCGGCGGGAAGTGGTTTTGTGTTTTCGAATGCGAAAATAGGAAGTTGTTTTTGCGAGGGCTATAGGCTGTAAGTTGTATTATGTCAAATGAATGTGACGCAATGAAATTGCAACACGTCACGAGAGGTGGATTGACAAAAACTTCTCATTTCGCATAGATTTGGAGTTTGGGTGAAAGTTTGGTTTGCGAATGCGAAAATAATATTTTCCGTCGTTAGATCTAAGAGATCGAAGCGAACGGGTGTGATTAAAAGGGAAGGTGCGGTTGGAAAGCATGGTGGGGCCCGAGTGACTTCAATGCTAGCAAAATGGAAATAGAAAACCTTTGTTGATTTTCTTTATAACCAAAGTTTATTTTATAGATTCGATGGGTTTATACATATAAGCGGGTTTTGGCATGATATACGTTTAAAACAAAGGCTTATATGTAAGGTTGGGAAGGCGCGTGAGGCGGGATTCATAAAGGGTTTAATATGGGTTATTTATGATATAAAACGTGAGGTTTCATACATCGAAAAAGGTAAAACTATAAATCAATTGAAACCTTAGTTTAAAAATCAGGAATTAACATGGATATTAGCTCTTGCAAAACGCTGCAGGGGTTTTAAATTTTAGTTTAAATTAAACTTTAGAATAAGCTTGAAAGTATTTTTATTTTTCAAATTCATTTTATACTCCTGAAGACTTATTTGTTTTGTATTATATTATATAGTTTATTAAACCATGGGGGGCTTAATAACTGTAGGGGGGCAGGATATTTACATATTGCTAATTTTATGCCAAAGGGGTTATAATTGGGGCTTTTTATTTCCGCATGTGGATAATTACTTTGGCATAAAAGCTTGTAATAGTGGGTTTAGGGGATAATTAATAAAAGGAATTATATTAAATAGGAAAAGGTCATTTTTAGGGATTTAATAGATAAATTAGAAGTTAATATGACAAGGGACAATGTAATACATCAAAAATACACTAATATAACTAAGAAAAGTGAAAAATTAAAGCAAGGCTTTATCACTCATAATGCCATCACTTTTACTTAGGATATAATGTTTTTGAGGGTTTTTATGCTATGTATGATGGAGGGAGTTAATCAAATGGGATTTCATGTATCATTAAGTAAGAAGAGTTCTTTACCTAAGATTTTGACCTGTGTTTCATTAAGTAAGAAGAGTTCTTTACTTAAGATTTTGAGCTGTGATGGATGAAATGTAAGGTAAATAATGATAATTAGGGATTAATATAGAGATTCAACCATTTCAACTAACAGTCATTGAGCCTTGGGTCCGGTCCCAACAGAAGTCAGAGAAATGCTCTAAGCCCCTTTGACTGAAAGTCTAGAATGCAGAATAACTATAAGGGATGGGAAACTAGTTATTTTTGCCTGGTGATGGATATTTACATTCTTCTTCCCACTTATTTCTACCTACCCAACTTTAATCTAACATTTTTTCTTCAATTTTGCAAGTGCATTTGAGCTGGCAACCTTGAACATTTATTCTTTTGAAAGCAATAAAAACTATCTACTTCTACCTTGTTTCATCCGAGGGCTCAAATCAAACTGATGAGCTCCTCTTTATTCTCTACCTATCTACTGATTAGTCAGGATTAAACTGTCTAACTAATCTTTATTCACTATTCTAGAACAATAAAATTGAAATCATGACAAGTCAAGTTTAAGCAGTTCAACTCATCATGGATTATGGCATTTATTGACACTCTGCCATAATCATCAGTAACAAAGTAAAAATTAGTGGCATTTGGACTTGCACACTTTCATGTTTTATTTTTATTTTAGGACTTTTACCCTCTTTTGATTTTTTTTTTTTACAAAATATGGGAAAACAGCTTGCAAAAGGCAAAGTATGTACATATTTACAAGGCTATCATAAGTCAATTCCAAATTATGAATCCTATACTTATAGGACCCTAACATATGGGGCCTTAATATAACATATTCCATGTTAATCCATGTGTTTATTTAATGCATAAAGGTTTAAAATAGGACAAGTATATTCTATTTATGTGTTTGTGGAGGGTGGTTGACATAGTCATGTGCATAGTCATACTATCTAGTCTGGTTTGTTTTAATATTGATTAGAAGGCCCCTCCCATTGATGTAGATAGATGGAATTCACTCTCGACATCTCCACTCCCTAGGATGATAGTGTATACAACCTTTTCCCATGCTAGAATTGGATGGACCAGCGAAGGGATGATGATGAATTTTAAATTTAATGTCGATTCTCGGATCCTCATGGGGAGTTGACATCCTAGAATGAGAATCAATTGCAATGATGAGTGGGAATTGGGGACATATATGGAAATTAAGATACGACATAAGAGCATATTTATGAGAGCAATGTAGTGTATTCCATCACCCTTTTAGGTTATCTAGATGCACTTTGTCTTTTTTAATGAGGTATAAAAATTTGGAAATTTATCTGCATTCGAAGGAAAATTTTGCAATTTTATACGTTTGTTGTTATATGTGGCCATCATTCCTAGAATTTACAATGGCGAGGAGAGTGGAAACAATAGAAAATATCTAATTTGTGTGCCATAGGTTGGTAAGGATGTTGTAGGATTAGAGATTAAAGTGAAAGTACTCTCTATTTGGTGTAAATCATTGCCCCAACAAAGCATTATTGTTGAATATATTTTGAAGTTAGTCAAGATAATTTTTAGGAGCAACTATCATAACATAATTAATCGGGACCTCCAAAACTTCTAGAGGGAAATGTTGCAATTGTGAATCAGGTATAGCCAATTGGATTCCTATTTTATATACCACTATTGATATACTTGTAGAAAAGAGGACCCTATTGTGTAAGGCTAAGGATGAAATTGGACATTTGTGACATCAAATGAAGGAACTTCAACAAGGAAAGGAGCATGGATGTTAGTCATCTTTGTCATTTTTTAATTCAGTATGTTTTAATCTTATGTATTTCTCGAGCTAAGATCTATGCTCAGGGAAAACACACCTGCCACTCAAATTTAACCATCGCGAAATGTAAATATTGTTGGTTCTTGGGTTGTTCTGAAGGGTATATTAGAGGAATATAAATATAATAGGTGAAATTTTTTTAATTATTATGGTATATATTAGGTGGGAGGAAAATATGGATCTCACAAACAAGAGTACACCAAATTTTTGTAATTTTGATAAAATGTTGTACTCGAGCATAAATTTATAATATAAAATATTTCTTATTCTCGTTAAAACAAAGAAACAAACTCAAAATAAAAACTATGGATAGTCACTCAAGCATGCTTTAGTGAAGAAATTTTCAAACTTGTAAAATCTATTTACGATGAATTAATAGTTTCCATCCATAAATGTGGTCAATTTTTAATTTATTTCCAAATGATGACTACGATATTAGTTTTGTTGATAATTATGTCAAACAAGTATTTCCTTTCCTTTCCAATTTCCATATCTCACAAGTTTTAATTTTCCTTCAAATGATGATTGCAATATTATTCTTGTTATGTGTAATAAGAGAGATAATGTGGAATGCTTCAGTTCGGGTGAATTTGGTACCAAAAACGGATTGTACATCTGGCTCAGTTTCAACAAGGTCAATACATTTTTATTGACAAATTTGAAATGGTATTTTGGCTATGGAACCAAGATTAAGGTCTACATTGATGACATACATGGGGTAGATAAATTTGTATTATCAGATCACACCTTACTTCGTTTACACACCAAAGGTTACTTTTATCTGGATCAGGTCTATTGGTACCTATCTGATACATCCATATATCTTATTTGGAAAGTGGATGTTGTTTTTGGTCTCACTGTGGTGAATGAGTTCAGTTGGAATACATATGTACATCAACTTCGAATGGTTGGTTTATGGAGAAAACTAGGTGGAGACTCTAGAAAATGGGGTGGTCTATTGCAAGACAGGGATGTTATTCTAGTTGATACGTATAAAAAAATTTCCAGACTACGAGATACACGTCCTAGTCATTGTTGGTTCTACTCTTTCTGGCATTGGTAGGTACCTCTCAAGATCATGATATTTGGTTGGCTTACCTGGCACAACCATATCCTCACATGGGATAATCTCTCCAAACATGGTTTCATCATTCTGGGCTAGTGCTCGTTCTTTTAATGTGGTCCTAAAAGTTTTAATCACCTATTCCTACTATGTCCTTTCTCTAAGGTTGTCTGTAGTTATCTTATTGCACATTTTCGTGTCCCTGCTCCCCCATCCTTCTCCTCGCTCATCTCTCGCTTTTCCTAGTGGATTTCCCAGAAAGAAAATACCAAAACTCTCCCCTTATTTACTATTTGGGATATTTGGAAATCGAGGATACTGCTCCACTCTTATATAGATTATGTTCTCACATTATTGTTTGGTTAGATTCTTTATGCAGGGAGGCTCTAATTCCATCTATGTCTAGACATTATGAACTATCATTTCAATTTCCATTTCTTGTAGGTTTCTTCGAAGAGGCTGCCCAATCTGGTAAATTTGGATGTGATTTGGAACAGTGCTCATACCATATACCTTCTTCACTGGAATGGCATTGTTGATTCCAATACTTGTGTCGAACTATTGGCACTTTGGGGATTGCTACACTTTGCACAGCAAATCCATATTCGTTGTATTGCCATATATGGGGATTCAAAATTCATTATTGAGACTATAAATGGTTGAGATTTTCTCTCCAGTACCTCTATTTCCAATTGGATGGAGCGCATCGCATCTCTATTTTGATTCAGTCATTCATGGAAATCACATTCTCACATATCTTCAAATACTAGAATGATCCCGCTAATTCCTTATTGAAGAAAGTATTGAATGTTGCTCCTAGAATTATCCAATACCAACAAAAAGAGGATAGTGTGATCACTGATGAAGGGGTTGGAAATATCAAGTGATATGGAACTTGGAAATATACTCCCTAGAGTTTTTTTTATTGTGTTTTTTGGAGACTTTTATTTGTGTATTTTTTATAGTATATTTGCTAGAGGTCTCCTTTCAAGATATCTCAGTAAATATGGTGGTCAATAGTTGTAATCAAATGAATCATAAGGTTGGTGGCTTGTACTTAGCATGGAGTTCATTTGAACTTACTTTGGATACATGTCCTCATTATATATATAAATGTAATAAAACCCAAAATATTATTAAGAAAATAATCATTTCATATCTATATATATATATATATATATATATATATATATATATATATATATATATAAAATAAGTCATATTAAATGAAACAAAAAAAAAATACTATTTATCAATGTTATGACACTTGATATTGCATATGAAATATTCAACACATTTTATAGGTCACAACTTGAGTATTCTATCTACAATATTTAGATTATTTGGACTACAAATATGGACTATAAATAATTATATTATAACTATAATTAAACTAGCAATTGCACCATATATTCCAAAAGAAATGTCGTAAGGAAATATCATAGGAAAGAGTAGCCTAGAAGAAATAAGTTGTTGCAGAGAAGGAGCCATCGCGAAGGAATGAAAGGAAAACTTTTCTTACATGGAAGTAGGTCGTGGAGGTTTCAAATATATTGATTATAAGATTTATCAACCAGAAAATTTTGTTATAGATATTTAAATAGAAAATTTTGGGTGAAAACATATATGTAAACCAACATAATGAAATGAGTTGTTGCGAAGAAGGAGCCATCATGAAGGAATGAAAGGAAAAATTTTCTTCCATGGAAGCAGGTCATGGAGGTTTCAAATATATTGATTATAAGAGTTAATTTTGTTATAGATATTGAAATATTGTTGGTGAAAACATATATGTAAACCAACATAATTTGTTCACATATATAAAAAATTTGTTATAGATATTGAAATAGGAAATTGGGGTGAAAATATTTTGGTGATTAATAATCCTGCGAAACAAGCATGAAATCAACATGTAACTCAAATAAGATATTTTAAATACATTCAAGTACAATCTATCTAGCATAGATGTAAATACAGAGAATTTTTATTAACAAAAAAAGATTTTACTCCAAGTTCATCTACATATCCGAGCGCCAATTGTATTTTTAAGATATATGTTTGATGATAATAATATTTTTTTTTTGGGAAAATAAGACTAAGTTGGAACTAAATCGATTTGGTGAATTTCATAGAGATTTAACACATTAGGGCACATTAAGTGAAGGGGTGCTAATGTTCCTTACCTCTAAATGTAGTATAGTGTGATGCATCAATATAAAAAGTCATGCACCTACTTAGAATTTTTAGTTCAAAATTTTAAACATTAATATATATATATATATATATATATATATATATATATATATAGATAGATAGATAGATAGACACACACACACACACACTAGTGAAACAATATATTATAAAATGTATTTATTTTAAATGAAAAAAAATGATGATCTACTATAAAACAAAAGAGCATCAAAGGAAAATAATGAGCCTAAAGGGATGTGGAGGTACAAAATAGAGAGCATGAAGGAGATGTTTATGTACAAAATAGAGAGCTTGAAATAGATGTGGATGTACCTAGAAATGATGGGGAAATGAGAGATGTAGAGGAACTTGTTAATGAGAATATTGACCAGACAAATGAAGTCACCTTTTTAATATTTTAATTTTTTTTCAATGTACATGTCGAGTTCAAATTAAAAATTAAAAATGTATATATATATTTTTATGTAGGGAAAACATCTTACCTACAATAAGATCTTACCACACATATAAAAACATGGACATTAATCAGAAGTTGCAAGAAATTGTCTTTGATGATAATTTTCTAGATAATATAGAATCAACTAAAATTGAAGAAATCAGGCCACTAATTCATGAATGAACAGTTCAAGATAAAGTAAACTAGGTGATCAAAAATATTTTTCAAGGTATATCTATCATAGCCCAAGCTTAACTCTTAAATATATTTTGAAAGCACAAATATCTAAGAAATATAGTTCAATTATTGGGCATTAGAAATTCCAAAGAGGTGAAGGTAAATGGGTTAGTATCAAGAAATATGACATCAACCCCTAGAAAATTGCAAAATATCAATCTCAATATGGCATAAGTGCTAGTAGGTAATTATTGACAGGTGTTGTTGGAAAAATAACTACATTAGATCGGTTGATGTCAGTGAAAACAATAATGTACAAAACATTAAGAAATAAGTTTATGGAGGGATTAAAAAATTAGGATTCAATAACATGAGAATTATGAACTTGCATGTTGGGCTAATATTTGTAGGAAACCTTATCAAGATAGACTTTCGTATAATGTGAGCAACAATGTGGAAGAGTTTTGGTATTGTAATTTCCATGTGTCTGTTGATCGCTTTAATTGCTTTCACAATTCAAGCTCCACATAAATTGTCAACCCGAGGAAGTCTTTTTATTTCAAAGATAATCACGCACTGGATATGCTCAATTTCAAAAGCAGAAACAATGTTGTAGTAAAAATCCACACAATTATTAATCTCACAAATCTACTGGTTCACACTCTGTTTAATAAAAGCTGAAGTCAATTAATTTATAGCAGAAATAATTTCTATGTTGCAGTTACAATCCAAACAAAGGAAAACCAATCTGCAAGGAAAGAAATCAATCAACCATAGCAGGAACAGGACCCTATTCCTTGGTTAGGAACTTCAGCACCTGATGCCTGACACTTAATCACACTGTATGAAAGGTAACTTCAAGAGACAAGACCCTATTCCTATGAACAGGAACCTTCAGCACTTGTTCTCTTGTTTCTAATCACACTGCAGGAAAAAGAAAGCAATGAGTGAGAGCAGGACCCTATTCCCTTATGTAGGAACCTTCAGCACCTGCCTCCCAGCATCATACATTCATACAATCAATAGAAATGGATTTCTCAACTTCCAAGAGTGAATGCATTCAATACATGCAGCGCTAAAGAAACAGAGTATTACTAAACTGTGTAACTAGTGTCCAACAACAGAATTAAAGTGAAGCGCAAACAACATAAAGAATTAAACAAATTACAGGAACCAAAGGGTGAATCTTGTGAGGAAGGCGGGCCCTTTCCCTCTCACAAGATTCCCCGGGGGAAAGAATTAAATTGGAACGCTCAAAGGAAGAATTTATTCATCTGTCAAAGCAACTGTTATATTACAGATGGAGACTAGCTCCAGTTCTCACACAATACTCTCCTGTTGCTTACAACAATTGACTCCTTACTAATGATGATGTCTCCTCTTTATAAAGAGGAGACATCTTTTACAATTTACATGAGAGCGAATCTACATTATCTCAAATCTGTTTTCTTTCCCAAAACATGACTATTTTGTTCTTCCAAGAAAAGATGTTGTTACAACAGAGACAACAAGAATGCTATCTTCAGGATAATCCAGGTAACCGTGTCTTCATGCTGTTGCTGCTGTTTCCACAAAAAGTTCTTCCAGAATCGCAAATTACGCATGACGGAATTTAACGTGTAACAATTTGTTGTGAAGTAGTCATTGTTTCGACAACAGCCTTGTTCCTAGCAACGCATATAACTATCTGCGATCTTTGGACTTGTGTTAGCAACGATACACTTCAATTAATGATAAAATATAAGAGTATTATGGAATTAAATGTAAAACAGATTAAACGTATAATAAAGAAGAGGATTGTATATACCTTGGGTTAAAGTAGATGAGAAATGATAATGGAATCCTTTCTAATCATGGTTTAAAAAGTAAAATGGTGTCAAAGTATATAGCAAAAATGATACATAGTGGAGTCCTAACATCCCCCCCAGCTAAAAATGTTGCATGTCCTCAGGCAACCCCTAGTCTGAATCAGAGTCTGAGTATTGGGACTGAGCATGCAAATTACTCAAGCAATGGCTGGAGAAGGTGGCATCTGTAGGAGCTCTGAATCCACTGTTGTTCTGCAAATTTTGCCATGCCAAGGCTTCATCTCTGTCAGTCAACTGGTAATGACACTGATATTTATCTGAAGGCAGCCATAAAATTGGAAAATGGAAATGATACCCAATCCAGTTTACTCCACAACGTTGAATGCAACCAATGTAATTAGAAACCCTGGATAATGCAGCTTGAAGATTGTGAGGGTTAAAAGGGTGATAATCCTGTCTTTCTTTACATGACTGCTGCCAAAACATAACATTGGCCTTCAATGCAGCAGTACCCTTTACTCTAATCTGTTGTTGACACTTAGAAAGTGTTGAAGCCTGTAACTGCTGTATATACCTCTGCATTCCTGGCTTCTGTAAGAATTTATGATATTGTGCTATGAACATGGCTGGGCTTAAAGGCTCTGGTCTGATCCATAGGAGTCTATTCTCCTCATTATGACTGCTTGCAGTGAACGCAGTTTTCCAAGTGAGCTGGTTAGACAAAAATGAAACAAATGCCCTTATTTGTATATCTCCTGCAATTGGAATAAGATTAACTCTTCTATTGTCGGGAATGACCTCATTATGAAGGTAGAGTTCGCACAACAAATGCTGGTCACTCTCGGGGGCCTCATTAAAAGTCTCAACAAATTTCTCTGAAGTCATTAACTCATATGGTCTGCCATCTTTTATTGCTTTTAATTGAAAATAAACTAATCGTTCAGAAAGAAAGAGAGAGTAGTTTACAGAAGGTTTGCGTGTAGCCAACAACTTCTGGACTAATGAAAACATCAAGGCCATCTTTTCCTTAGATTCCTTGACTTCCTTTTTGGAGTCCTTGAGCTGTTGCATCATTTGATCCCAACTATCCCAGTTGGCATATACATGGTTCTGCCATTGTAACTTATGTTGGCGTAATATTATATCTTGTTCTTCAGCATATTGCTTCTTCCATTTGTTCATCTGTTCCAATTGATTCCATGGCAAGGTCTGTGTCTTGGCATCAGAAGTACTGGGTTGGGACGTTGTTTGAATGGCTACACTGACTAATTTAGAACGAGATATCTGTGGTGATGCTTCTGTCTGAGTAGCTGCATTAACTGATAAAGGATGAGACATCTGTGGTGGTGCTTCTGTCTGAATGGCTGCATTAACTGATAAAGGACGAGATATATGTGGTAGTGCTTCTGTCTGAATAGCTGCATTAACTAGCAAAGGGCGAGGTATCTGAGGTTTGATTTCTTTTTCTTCCTTTATAGAGAGCCCTACTGGTTCTTGTGGAGCAGTAGGGCATCCCTCTTTTATTCCAGCTGATGTAGATGCCTCTGATAATTGAATTTTAACTAGCTTGTAGCCTGCATCCTGGTAAATGTTGCCACACTCATGGCACATGTAGTCCTTGCATGGCTCCTTATTTTGCATTGATGCTGTGTGTGCTAACATATAGAGATTCAGTTCTCTATCAAAAGCCTCTCGAGCCATGGTTAGTTCATTCTTGTAGGCTTCCAATTCAGACTTCAAAAATTCATTCTCCTGCAGTAAAGATGTCATAGTATGTAAACCTTGTGCGCTGGTTGACTCTGTTGGGGTAGTCTGTTGATGCACGGTCGTAGCTGGTTCTTGTGGGACAACTACTGCTGATCTCCCACTATCATCATGCTTGGTGTATTTTTGTACCACAGTGGCTGGTTCTTGTGTTTCAGCCACTGGGTAAGTGACTGGTTCTTGTGTGACAGTCACTTCTTGAGCCATAAACAATGTCGTATTATCCCGGGGCACTGGTTCTTGTGTGGCAGTGCCACCGGACGAGACGGGTTGGGCGGTTTGAATTGGGGAGGAAGATTGGAGTTTTAACAGAATAGTGGCAGGGTCAGGGGAAATGGAGGTGAGTCCTGTCTCAACAGTCATCTTCATTTTTCTTTTTGGTAGGAAGGCAGCAAAGTCACTGCCTTTCCTTTTCTTTGAGGGGGAGGGTTCTTCTCTGGGGTAAGGGCTTTCAGAAGAAGTGAGGATTTGAAATCTAGCCCTTGTCCGTCGTCTGGAGACTGAGACTGTTGGGGTTCTTTTCTTTTTAAAGGTGGGCGGGGAAGGGGGTGTTAGAGAGTCGTCACTAGGAATAGAAATAGTGGGGACAGATGACTCTGCTAAGTGGGGCGAGCTCGGGGTTGGGTCAACTGGGGAATATGGAATATCGTCCTGCTGTCCTTCATAAGGAATTTCAGGAGTATCATGAGAACTTTCGGGTTGTTGGGACGTTTGAGCCTGCTGAGGAATTTCAGGCAGTTGGGGAACAGGGAGTGGGACATGCAGAGGGGGATTTTGCTGAGCAAAACCCCTCTGTATCAACAACTGGCATAAACGATGGTGGGTGAGGGACAACATTGGGAATTTAGAGCGTCTACAATAATAAGACATGTTTCTAATACAGCCAAGCAAATAATAGGGGATATTAATCAGTCGTCCATTTCTCAAATGATTCATCAAGACAAAATCGTGATTGTACACTACCTGGTAACGTCCTTCACACGTTAAGTAGTGTTTGATGAATTCTGCCACCGATGGCCATGGTTGAGGAAGTGAGTGCAGACTAACCCCGCGGCCTTTGAGTTCCACTGGCTCATCTGGACGAAGAAAATCTTGCTGCGCATTGAGAATAACCTGCTTTCTGCTGAACCAGCGAGTACCAATAGCCGGCAACCCTGATACCTGAACTATGTCCTCCTCTGTTACTGAAATGCGAACCCCTTGGACCACTGAAAAATCGCCTTGAAGGTTTTGTGCAAACTCTAAGACTTGTTTCTGGTCAAATTCACCCAATCTTTCAAAATATACTGTCCATCCCGCTTGTTGGAAAATCTGATAGGCTTCGGGAAACAATTGAAGAAGATTTATGGAGCCGGGCTCATGTCTAATGGCCGACCCTCCCATGGTTGTAGCTTTGAGTTATACGCAGAGGCACAGAACACAGTAAACACAGACCCTGATCGCGCTAGTTGTTGCAACAGAGGCTGCAAGGTCCAAATGACGGCGGAAATGGATATGACAAGGGACAAAGGCTTGGTAAATGCGAAATGATTGTTCAATTTTTGAAATTCCCCCCCCTACGTATGGTGTAATGATGATTGGGCGTGTGAAGATCTGTAATCATTATGAATGAAATCCTCTCTTTAATATAATTTAACTGAATTACATTAAAACCTCATACCTTACATTTTTTTACCTTTGGCTTAATAATTCGAAGTGTCGATTGCTTCAAAATGGCTTAATGTACATGGAAGAATCTGTAGATTTCTTTGAAATTTAGAACAGGAGTGTAACTGGATCTGGTCAGTGCTGAATAATTTTTCACCAGAAGGATCTGAAGTATAATCGTGGAGAACCAAAAAGCTTATATAATAGTGAAGAGAAATGATGTTTTAATGATAACAGGTTGCTGAAACAGGTGTTTCAGCAACGGAAAAAATAAATGGTACGTTGCTGAAACAGGTGTTTCAGCAACGGGAAAAATCAGAGAAATGGGATAAATGACTTGGGTCTGTAAACAGTAGGGAAAATATTTGATGGGGAATAATTTCAGCAGTAAGGGATGGGAAATACTGACTGAAGGAAGATATTTCAGGGATGGTAGGGGTGGGAAAAAAATGGAGAAATGGGAATAATGTAGGAATAGGTATGAAGGGATATTGCTAGGAAATGGGGTAAAATGATGGGAACAAGCTTCTGTTATTGAAGCTTCAGATCTTCTTATGATGAATCTGTCCTCCTTAATGAGCTTTTCCAGAATCTGCAAAATTTCATTGTAATATGCCAATCCTTGACAGGGATTATTAGTGCTAAATCTAATCTAATACTAAAAATACAGTGCAGAAAATTAAATGCTGTGAGGAGCAGAAGACTCCCCTAGAAAAAGATAATAAATATCAGTCATGCAAGCAGTCTTGAAATCCTCTTTAGAAACAGGGCGCTGATATAGACGGAGCCTATGACCATTGACTAGTAGAGGTGTTTTAGAATCATCAATTTTTAAAAGTCTTACCGTTCCATTTGGAAAAACAACATCTACCTCATATGGTCCAAGCCAACGTGTACGTAGCTTACCCTGAAAATTTTCAAACCGAGAGTCATACAACAAGGCCCAATTACCTTTTTGGAACTGCTTGTGTTTGATCATTTTGTCATGCCACTTCATCCTTTGTTGTTGTATCATGGTTGTTTGATGGATGGCATCTAATCTCTTTTCATCCAACTCCAGAAGCTGCTGCAACCTAGCTGTCTGCACATCAGTCAAATCAAGATTAACAGCTAAAGCAGTTCTTAAAGTTTTGATCTCGAATTCCACAGGAAAAACAGCATTTTTACCATAAACCAATTCATAGGGAGAAAAACTTGTAGTGTTTCTCCAAGTAGTTCTGTAAGCCCATAATGCCTCAGGGAGCCTTTGGGACCAATCCTTCCGGTTGTCCTTCACTGTTTTAGTTAGAATGGCTTCTAAAACTTTATTTGTGCTTTCCACCTGCCCATTGGCCTGGGGGTGGTATGGTGTAGTCATTCTATGTTGAATATGATATTTGTGAAGGGTGGATTTAAAACCATGAGAATTGAATGGAGGTCCTCCATCAGTAACTAGCTCTCTAGGAATTCCAAATCTAGTAAAGATTTCTTCAAATAAGAAAGCTAGGACAACCTCTTCATTGGCTCTAATAAGTGCTTTGGCCTCCACCCATTTAGTCTTATAGTCTGTACAGACTAATATATAAGTTCTTTGATTGGATGGAGGGTTAATGGGTCCTATAAAATCCAAGGCCCATCTTTCAAATGGTTCAGAAACTACCTGGGGGTTTAATGGCATTTGGTCTCTATGATTGGGTTGACCCATTCTTTGGCAGCTATCACAAGCCCTTACATACTTCTTTGCATCCTTGAATAATGAGGGCCAATAGTAACCCATCCTCAGAATTTTGTGTGTTGTTCTCTTATCAGCAAAATGCCCTCCACAAGGGCCATCATGACAAGCTTTCAATATGTCATACACTTCATCTTCTCTAATGCATCTTCGGATTTCCTGATCAAGCCAGTGTAGAAAAGACACCCGCTTATCCAGCTGTACCTGGCACTTTGTTGAACAATTCTTCTCTTTTCTCTGTATGACAGGTGTGATGGTAATTTTCCTGCAACCAAATAATTAGCAATATCTGCATACCATGGAGAGTGAGCAGAAACTGCAAACAAATACTCATCGGGAAAAGAATCATCTACTGGAATATCATTGTCAGTTTTTAACCGTGAAAGGAAATCAGCCACCACATTTTCTTTACCTGGCCGATCTACAATTGTGATATCAAATTCCTGCAATAATAATAGCCATCTAGTAACTCTAGCATTTGTGACAGATTTGTTCATTAAATACTTAATAGCTGAATGATCAGTGTGCACAAAAGTAGAATAACCAGTGATATAGTGTCGGAATTTATTAATGGCATAGATTACTGCAAGAAACTCTTTCTCGGTAACTGGATAATTAAGCTCAGCAGGGGTCATATTCTTACTAATAAAGTAGATAGCATAAGGAAGATGATTTTCCTCTTGTCCCAAGACAGCTCCAATTGCAGTGTCTGAAGCATCAGAAGATATGTGAAAAGGGAGGTTCCAATCAGGCCCCCTTAAAATAGGAGCAGTAGACAACTGATGCTTGAGTTCCTCAAAAGCTTTCTGACAAGAATTAGTCCACTTAAATTCAGCATTTTTCATAAGCAACACAAATAATGGAGAAGCTATCTTAGAGAAATCTTTAATAAATCTTCTGTAGTATCCAGCATGTCCTAGAAAACTTCTCACATTAGTTTGAGTTTTAGGAACAGAAAGATTCTGAATGACAAATATTTTAGATGGATCTACCTGTATACCTTGAGATGAAATAAAATGTCCAAGCACTATTCCTTCACTCATCATCATATGGCATTTTTCAGTACTTAGGGAGAGGTGAGCTTGTATACATCTTTTAAGTACTTTCTCAAGGTTTTGTAATGCATCTTCAAAAGACACACCAGAAGGAGTAAAATCATCCATAAATATTTCCATAGAATCATTCAGCATATCAGAAAAAATTCCTATAACAGCTCTTTGAAAAGTTGCTGGTGCATTACATAGCCCAAATGGAAGAACTCTATAGGCAAAAGTTCCCCAAGGGCTGGTGAAAGTGGTCTTATCTTGGTCTTGGGGTGCAATTCTTATCTGATTATACCCACTGAATCCATCTAGAAAAGAAAAGAATTTCTTCCCTGCCAGACTATCCAACACCTGATCAATGAAGGGTAAAGGAAAGTGATCTTTTTGAGTAGCTTTGTTTAAGGCTCTGTAGTCAACACATACTCTCCATTTCCCGTTTTTCTTAGGGACAATTACTAATGGGAAACCCATTCACTGTCAGATATAGGGTATATAAATCCTGCATTAAGCAATTTTTGAAGTTCTTCCTTAACAATTTCTCGTAAATTAGGATTCATTCGTCTTTGGGGTTGACAAACAGGTCGGCATCCCTCTTTAATGTAAATTCGATGAGTACATAATTCATAAGAAATACCTTTCATATCCGTGTAATCCCATGCAAATGCCTCCTTATATTCATGCAATAACTTCATTAATTGTTGTGTTTCAGCATCTGTTAGATCAGGATTTATGTTTAATGTCTTGCCGGGTTCAATTTCAACTGTTATGCTTTTAGATGAGATGGTGGTTAAAGTCTGAGATGAGTCTTCAGATTCAATCTTTTCGTGTGTATCAGTTTCAAAAATTGCAGTTAATTGATTGTGTGTTTCAGCAATGACAGAAGAAGGTTCACAAATAAAATTATTAATTATCTCATCCTCTGTATTGTCTTTAAGAGTTAAAGCTTGTCCAATAGTTAAAATAGGCTGAACAGCATTATCATCATAATCCATCCATATAGAATCTTCATTATTAGTTATTGGTGTAGCATGAGGATAAAGAGTAAGCTGTTTTGTTTCATAACCATTAGAAATTGTCATTGAACCAGATCTACAACTGATAAAAGCATCAGCTGTGGCCAGCCATGGCCTTCCTAGAATTAAGGGGTGTCCCCCCAGCTTTGTTTTAGTCTGCAATACAACAAAATCAGCTGGGTATTTCCAGGATTCAACTGAAATAAGTAGATCCTCAACAACTCCTTCGGGTTTAATTGTAGAACGATCAGCCAACTCTAGAATGGTGGGTGTATCTCTGATTGTGTTATTCAGCTGTAACAATTGTGAAGTTTCAAGAGTCATTATGTTAATTGCAGCACCTAAATCTACCAGAACTTGGGGAATCATTGTTTTACCAATCTGAATTGTTACTGTAGGATGGCCGGGATCACCATATTTCACAGGAGGGGCTTTTCCGGACATTAATGCAGACAAGTCCCCCATCACATGCACTGTAAGGGGGTCCTTGGTTTTCCTACCAGGTTTCTTGACACAAATATCCCTTAATGTTCTGGCATAAATTGGTACATCTCTTAATGCTTGTAAGAGTGGAATTTTAACATACAAATTTTGCAATTCTCCTAAAAGATTAAAAGCAGGTGTTTCAGCTGTTCTGGTTAAAACCAAACGCTCGGGGAATGGTGGTTCTGTTTTTTCCACATTTTTGTTAGGAGGTGGTTGTGCTTTCTTATGTTTCTCAGTTTCCTCTTTATCAGAATCAGAAGAAGTTATGTCATCAATAATAGGCTCTACTATTTTTCCGGATCTCAAATGAATATCATTACATTGCATAGTAGGAAATATAGACTGATTCTGAATATCAATAACTTGCACAACTTTATTATTGGGGTTAGGATTTGGTTGCACAGGTAGCTGGGGTCTCATTTGGTTATTTGGCGGAGCATTCGATGGCAGAGGAAGTGGTTGTTGGAATTGAGGCAATTGATTTGGATACGGGAGTGGTTGACTTCTCCAATTTGAATTCCAAGGGTTAAAAGAAGATGGCTGTTGTGAGGGCCAAGGAGTCCACATTGAAGGATCAACAAAGGGTGGGTTTGATTGCTACATGGGTGGGAAATTCATTTGGTTGAAGGGTGGGTATTGCATTTGATTGAAGGGAGGGTAATTTGTTTGACCAAAAGCAGAATAATTGTTCCAACGATTAAATGGCATACTAGAGTTCATACCTTGTCCTTTTGGTTGCCATTGTCTTCTTTGAGTTAGCAGGTAAATTGCTTCAGCTTCTTCTTCCGTTGGCTGCAATGCTGCCTTTATTTCTGGTAGAGATGGACATTGTTTTGTCTCATGATCTTTCTCACAAAGGGTACAAATTGGTATTTTATCCATTGGGCATTCCCTTAGTGGATGTTTGTCTCTGCACTTCGGGCAAAAGACAGCCAGAGTTGCTTCTGCTTCGGCCTGCTTCTTCTTAACCTGCAAAGTGTCAATTTGTGAAGAAAAAGAACTTAACATCTTAGTTTTAAATTCTTCAAGTAAATTACCTATTTCAGCTCTTGTTGCTCCTCCATTGGCTGATTTCTGCACTCTTGAATAGGTGGAATCTCTTGTTCTGTTTCTTGTAGCTCCCCTAGAACACCTCTTAGCAAGTTCACAAATCTCATCATATGATTCCTTAGATATATCTCCCTTGGCAAGCATGTTTAACATATCTAAACAATCATCCCTTAAACATTTAAGTAATATTGTTTTGCGAATTTCCTTACTTATATTTGGATGATCAGATCTCTGTATGTTGTACTGCAGCCTTTCTATATAGTCCTCCGGACTCTCATCCGTCTTTTGTGTCATATTGAATAGTTCATCCTTCTTTTCTCTCGTCCGGCAGTAGTCTTGATATTTATGCAGAAATTTCTGTTTCATTTGCTCCCATGTTGTGATCACCTGACTTCCAAGGCTCATGAACCATCTTAAAGCATTCCCTTTTAAGGTGGCTGGAAACAGTTTCAACTTTTGAGCATTAGTAACATAATCATAACTTCTGCATAATATATCAAATTCAAAAAGAAATTCATCCGGATCTTCAGAGGATAAACCATGAAATTTAGGTAAAGCAGACAATGGAATATTTTTCATAGGAGTTATCCCTGCAGGAAGATCACTGATAGGAAATCCCAAGGTAGAGAGGGAATTTTCATTCCTTCCTTCTCCTTCAAGATCTACACGTCCTCCACCAAAGAAACCATCATTGTTTCCTTCCATTGTTGGCTCTCCTACTGCACTTGCTCGATCGTCAAGATCTTCTACTGGCTCTTCAATGTTTTCCACTGGTCGTCCAACACTCTCTATTATTTCCTCAATGTGCTCTGCTGATTTACTAACACTTTCTTCTGACTCTCTAGCACTGACTGCTGGTTCTTTAATCACTGGCTCCTCTATATTTTCAGGACCCACAACTTCCTTTGTTTTGTAATCTGATTGAGGGGAGTGCTGAAGTTTTGGTCTTCGAGAACTTAATCTCTGTGATGATTCAGCCTTTGATACAATCTCGTCAATGAAAGTTTTTCTTCCTCCCCTTCCTTTGCCTTTGCCACCTGTGGGGTTAGTTTTCTTCTGGTTTCCGCGTCCTCTCATACAATCTGCACATTTAAAAGAAAAGATTAATGCTTTTGAAATCTATAATTACCTTCCCCGGCAACGGCGCCAAAATGTTGGTCGCTTTAATTGCTTTCACAATTCAAGCTCCACATAAACTGTCAACCCGAGGAAGTCTTTTTATTTCAAAGATAATCACGCACTGGATATGCTCAATTTCAAAAGCAGAAACAATGTTGTAGCAAAAAGCCACACAATTATTAATCTCACAAATCTACTGGTTCACACTCTGTTTAATCAAAGCTGAAGCTACTTAAGTTATAGCAGAAATAATTTCTATGTTGCAGTTACAATCCAAACAAAGGAAAACCAATCTGCAAAGAAAGAAATCAATCAACCATAGCAGGAACAAGACCCTATTCCTTGGTTAGGAACTTCAGCACCTGATGCCTGACACTTAATCACACTGTATGAAAGGTAACTTCAAGAGACAAGACCCTATTCCTATGAACAGGAACCTTCAGCACTTGTTCTCTTGTTTCTAATCACACTGCAGGAAAAGGAAAGCAATGAGTGAGGGCAGGACCCTATTCCCTTATGCAGGAATCTTCAGCACCTGCCTCCCAACGTCATACATTCATACAATCAATAGAAATGGATTTCTCAACTTCCAAGAGTGAATGCATTCAACATATGCATCGCTAAAGAAACAGAGTATTACTAAACTGTGTAACTAGTGTCCAACAACAGAATTAAAGTGAAGTGCAAACAACATAAAGAAATAAAAAAATTACAAGAACCAAAGGGTGAATCTTGTGAGGAAGGCGGGCCCTTTCCCTCTCACAAGATTCCCCGGGGGGAAAGAATTAAATTGGAACGCTCAAAGGAAGAATTTATTCATCTGTCAAAGCAACTGTTATATTACAGATGGAGACTAGCTCCAGTTCTCACACAATACTCTCCTGTAGCTTTACAACCATTGACTCCTTACTAATGATGATGTCTCCTCTTTATAAAGAGGAGACATCTTTTACAATTTACATGAGAGCGAATCTACATTATCTCAAATCTGTTTTCTTTCCCAAAACAGGACTATTCTGTTCTTCCAAGAAAAGATGTTGTTACAATAGAGACAACAAGAATGCTATCTTCAGGATAATCCAGGTAACCGTGTCTTCATGCTGTTGCTGCTGTTTCCACAAAAAGTTCTTCCAGAATCGCAAATTACGCATGACGGAATTTGCGTGCTTGACGACTGTTTCAGCAACTGAGTCAGCTGTTTCAGCAACGGCCGCTTGTTCCTGGCAACGCATATAACTATCTGCGATCTTTGGACTTGTGTTAGCAACGATACACTTCAATTAATGATAAAATATAAGAGTATTATGGAATTAAATGTAAAACAGATTAAACATATAATAAAGAAGAGGATTGTATATACCTTGGGATAAAGTAGATAAGAAATGATAATGGAATCTTTTCTAATCATGGTTTAAAAAGTAAAATGGTGTCAAAGTATATAGCAAAAATGATACATAGTGGAGTCCTAACAGTGTCACCAAATGAGAAGAATATCATGAGACATTGTATATCTAGAGGGGTGTATTAAGAACATTTCCCCTTTCAGTGACTGTTATTATTAAAGAACATTTATTACTACATAATATGTATAACTTGTATTTAGACTTATCAAAATAAAAAACCGTGTTGAATCTTATGACAGTGAGGACAATATAAGCAGTCTATTGATACAACTACCACATACTATCAATAGGAAAAAGGGTTTTCCTCTGAAGCGATCTATGCATATTTGTCATGCAAATCGAATATCAACACTAAGGAGTCATCCTAAGATAAAAGGTCATCATAGTAAATTTGATGTTCCAAAACCACCAATCACTTAATTATATTTCTCTAAATATCACCAATTGGACAACAGTCACAATATGGTAACACTTGGGGGGAATTTGTGTCCATATCATAGTATAACTGTATATACAACAACTTATCCAAATGATATAAAAATATTTCATAAGCAATGAAATTTCTACATGAACTACTCGCAGTCCTTAATGATATAATCAAAGTTCTTCCACAATACTAATCAAGTGTCTAAAGAAGCCATCATCACTTCCAAAATCACATATTTAAACATACAAGTTGTAAAAAATGAATTTTTTTCATAAATTTTAATAGAATCATGTGCTCAGATCTAAGATATAGTTCTTAAACTATGAAGCCTCTTCTTGATTGAAAACATACTAAACTGATAATAAATAGCTAAAGAGAAATAATTTAAAAACTTCTTGTCACAATTGTTACATAATAATTCGATGCACAACTTGTATAGCAATAAATATCAACTTGAAACACGTCCAAATAAAACAACTGAAGTAAATACTATCAATTGGTTTTCAATACATTTATGTAATTAAAATAGAGCTAGGAACTTTTGAAGACTACTTCATGGAAAATTGGAAGCATCTTCATTCCTAGTTTTCCAAGCTGACTGTGAATACCTCTATGGATCACTTGGATTAGCACTGTATTTGTTTCACCATTATCTTGCAATCTCGAGACAAAATGAGTAAGAAATTTATGAATGGAAACACCTACAGATGTGTCACAAACATCAGTTCATTTGCAATATCAATTTATTTTGTGATTTGTTGTGTTTTTTTCTTGTGGTTAAAACTTAGTTTTGGTTGTCACCTAGTTATCATGATTCAAAACTTTGTTATCACCTCAGATCCTTATAGCAATAGATATATTTTTTGAGCTAATGTACTATTATTTTTTGTCACAATGATTTAAAAATCAGTTATTATACCACAATATTAACTTTTTCATTGTCTGTTTTGTTTATGAACCCTTTAAAAAGACCACATGAACATTTGATTTTACACTGTGATCTCCCCAGCATGGGCGGGGGTTTCAAAAATTGGAGAGTAAATTGAGCGGTTATTCTTAGAAATTTTTTTATAAGATAGGAAATTTGGATGGTTTGTATACAATATGGATGTCATAACAGATATCTATTTTAATTTTTTTAATGTCTTTGGCCACCATGCATCTTATATGATCCATTTCAACTGAGAACTTCAATATGTATTTTGAATTTTTTAGTTTCTTTGGCCACCATGCATCTAATAGGATCCATTTCAGCTAAGAATTTCAATAAATCACTGTGTGAATGATAACTTGTGACATCCCTAGCCATTTTCTTTGATTGTGGATTAGGTTATAAACTAGAATACACTCTCTCTTTAGAAGACTCTACAATATATATTGGATGGAGGGAAATGTTATGATAAAACATGTACAAAAAAACCCTTTATGGTTTTCTCAACTTACTCTATTGTTAATCACATAGTGTCAATTTTGTAAAACTATAATCTACAGTAAGGACTCAGTGGGTTTTTTCTTTTGTAAGTTTTGTTTGTAATTGAACAATAAAAAAATTATAAAAGCTAAAATTATGTAGTGAAAAACTTTGTTTAAAATTTCAGAATAAAAACTTGAGTTTGACATCATATAATGTGAAATTAGTTTATGATTATAAAGTAAAAAACATGTAAGTTTTTTAGCCACAATTAGGTAATTAAAGATATGTATATAGTTTATTTTTAACAGAAGAAATTTGATATTCATTAACAAAAAAAAAAAATTAAAAGAGTATGTATGTAGTTGCAAACTATTACAATTAATTAATTAAAGGTAAATTTAGTGTTAATTAAGAAATCATAATTATGAACATTCATCATTATTGCTCAAGATAAATCATGTCCTGTGAAATCATTTGGAAATTTAAATAAATATCACATATTTTTTAAAAAATCATTATTAATTTAATTTTTTATATAATAATAAATACTACTCATGAATAATAAAACAGTTGTAACATAAATAATATATAACAAAAAAAACCATGTATTTTTGGAATAATAAAATAGTTGTAACAAAAATAATATAGAACAAGAAAAACTATGTATATTTGGATGTATGAAAATTTAGATACATTTTATTAAGTAAAATTTTAAAAGAATAATGGTTATAAACAATTAAAAATAATTTTATTAAATAGTTAGTTTAGATATATATTATTTATAGGGATCAATCATTTTTTCACTCTTGGTAGATCCAGAGTGAATATTGATCCAGACCATCTTAATTTTCCCCTTTAAATAAACTATATTTCACATGAATACCATGGGTCAATACCATGGGTTGTTTTTATTTTATTACCTAAATTCAATTTAACTTATTAAAAATAAAAAAACAAATACTATAAAAAAACATATATAAAACTATTTACATTTACATATAAAAATATAACAAATTTTTAATAACAATATTTTAACTTAAAAGTCACCAAAACCTAAATTCAATCTAACTTATTAAAACGAAAAAGAAAAAACTAACATTATAAAATATATATATATATATATATATATATATATATATATATATATATATATATATATATATATATATATATATATATATATATATATATATATAACTATTTACTTGTGAATCTAATGGCCTAAAACATTTCAATCGTCTAACATTTGATCTAATGGCTCAGACATAGACACAATGGCAGCTAGGAGAGTTGTTTTCAAATAGAAATACTTTATAGCATAATTAATAAACTAGCAATTGCACCATATGTTGCAAAAGAACGTGGTAAGGAAATAACATAGGAAAGAGTAGCCTATAAGAAATAAGAAGGCAATAGGATAGGAAAGAGTAGCCTAGAAGAAATAAGATGTTGCAGAGAACAAGTCATCGTGAAGGAATGAAAGGAAAATTTTGCTTCCATGGAAGCAAGTCGTGGAGGTTTCAAAGATATTGATGATAAGAGTTATCAACCAAAAACTTTTGTTATAGATTTTGAAATAGGCAATTGTGGGTGAAAACATATATGTAAACCAACATAATATGTTCACATATATACAAATTTTGTTATAGATATTGAAATAGGAAATTGGGGTGAAAATCCGGCACGAAACTCAATTAAGATATTGTAAATACATTCAAGTACAATCTATCTAGCATAGATGTAAATAAAGAGATTTTTTATAAACAAAAATAGAGTTTACTTCAAGTTCATCTACATATCTGAGAGCCAATTGCATGCTTATCAAAAATTGTATATTCAGAACAATAGTCTTGATATACAAGAAAGTGAATGTCATTTTAATATGGAGACATTTTTGGAAGGAGATATTGCTCTTTATGTTATGGTTCATTTTCTTAACTCCAAACTTGGTTTATTCTTTTTCTATATACATAAGAAAAAAAATACAAAGTAAATTCACAAATTTAAGTTATAGTTTTATATTTCATAATTACAAATCTAGTTTCATATTAAAATATTTTACACATCCTAGGTTATTCTAAATTGATCAAGAGTATAGAATTATTAGGGTGGTGTTCTATGTGCACTAAAATTCCCATGAAGTCCATCACAATGTATGGGGTTCATTGCAACCTTGGATATATTTTGTGAATTGTTGGGATTTTTTGCTTGTGGCTACAACTTAGTTTTGGTTTTCATCTAGTTATCATGATTCAAAACTTTGTTATCATCTTAGACCTTTATAGCATTATATATATTATGTGAGCTAATGTGATGTTTTGTTTATCACAATGATTCAAAAATCAATTATTATACCACAATATTGACTTTCTTTTTGTCTGTTTTGTTTATCTTATTAAAATATTTTACACATCCTAGGTTATTCTAAATTGATCAAGAGTATAGAATTATTAGGGTGGTGTTCTATGTGCACTAAAATTCCCATCAGGTCCATCACAATGTATGGGGTTCACTACAACCTTGGATATATTCTGCGAGTTGTTGAGATTTTTTTTCTTGTGGCTACAACATAGTTTTGGTTTTCACCTAGTTATCAAGATTCAAAATTTGTTATCTTCTTAGATCCTTATAGCATTATATATACTATGTGAGCTAATGTGATGTTTTGTTTGTCACAATGATTCAAAAATCAGTTATAATACCACAATATTGACTTTCTTGTTGTTTGTTTTTTTTATGAACCCCTTAAAAAAATAGAGGAACATTAGATTTTACAGTGTGATCTCCCCAGCATGGGTGGGGGTTTCAAAAATTGGAGATTAAATTGAGTGGTTATTGTTAGAAATTGCTGTATAAGATGGGAAATTTGGATGGTTTGTAGACAATATGGATGTCATAACATATATCTTTTTTGAATTTTTTAGTGTCTCCGGCCACCATGCATCTAATAGGATCCATTTCAATTAAGAACGTCAATACATCATTGTGCCAATGATAACTTGTGACATCCCTAGCCATTTTCTTTTATTATGGATCAAGTTATAAACTAATAACTTGTCAAATACCTAGCCATTTTCTTTGATTGTGGATCAAGTTATAATCTAAAATATACTCTCTCTTTAGAAGGCTCTACATTATGTATTGGATGGAGGGAAAGGTTATGATAAAAATTGTACAAAAAAGAACCCCTTAAGATTGTCTCAAATTACTCTATTGTTAATCATAGTGTCAATTTTATAAAACTATAATCTACAATAAGGATTGAGTGGGCTTTTCCTTTTGTATTTTTTGTTTGGAATTGAAAAATAAATAAATAAATTATAAAATCTAAAATTATGTACTGGGAAACATTGTTTAAAATTTCAGAATAAAAAGTTGAGTAAGTTTGACATCATATAATATGAAAATTGTTTATGATTATAAAGAAAAAAACATGTAAGATTTTTTAGCTAAAATTAGGTAATTAAAGATATGTATATGGTTTGTTTTTAACGGAAGAAAGAGTATGTTTGTAGTTACAAACTATTACAATTAAGTAATTAAAGGTAAATTTTGTGTTATTTAAGAAATGAGAATTATGAACATTCATCATTATTGCTCAAGACAAATCATGTCGTGTGAAATAATTTGGAAATTTAAAAAGATCACATATTTTAAAATTTTTCATTATTAATTTAATTTTATATATATTAAGAAATACTACTCATGAATAATAAAACAATTGTATCATAAATAATATATAACAAAAAAAACCATGTATTTTTGGAATAATAAAATAGTTGTAACAAAAGTAATATAGAACAAGAAAAACTATGTATATTTGGATTTACGAAAATTTAGATACATTTTATTAAGTGAAATTTTAAAAGAATAATGGTTATAAACATTTAAAAATAATTTTATTAAATAATTAGTTGGATCAATGAGGTTTGAATATCAAGACATTTGATCCCTCTTGACTCTTGGTAGATCCAGAGTTAGGCCATCTTAATTCCCCCTTTAGATAAACCACATTCCACATGAATACCATGAGTCAATACCATGGGTTGTTTTTATAGTTTAGTAAATAATTCTATTAAATAATTAGTTTAGATCTATATTATTGATGAGAGGGATCAATGAGGTTTGCATATCAAGACATTTGATCCCTCTTGGCTCTTGGTAGATCCAGAGTTAGGCCGTCTTAATTTCCCCCTTTACATAAACCACATTCCACATGAATACCATGAGTCAATACCATGGGTTGTTTTTATAGTTTAGTATTATTTTTATTGTTTATTTGACCTAGTTAAAATGTTCATTACAATATATAAATCTTTTTATTTAATTTACTTTTCTTTTTATTTTTGTGTAATTTGACCAAGTCACCAAAACGTAAATTTAATCACTTATTAAAAAAAAACCTAACATTATAAAAAACATTTCAATCATCTAACATTTGATCCAATGGCTCAAAACAGTGACACCTAAGGGAGTTATTTTTGTCTTACGAGGTAAAATTAATATATTGAAGAAAATAAATAATCTGAAGAAAAAAAATAATAAAAAATAAAAAAATAATAATAATAAATTTATTTATTTATATATATAACATGTAGGATTAAAGGGGAAATCAAATAATTTTTATCCCAGGTAGAAACGTTTGAAAGCAATGCTCATATTAACAAACAACAAAGTCACCTAAAACAAAATTTTATCATTATTAAATTTTACTATTTATCATTGATTTAATGCTAGAAAAAATATAATAAAATAAATGGTATGATTTTTATAAACAAAAAAATTAAAATTTGATTCATATAAAATTAAGTGGTTGTTTTATTTTTATTTTTTTTTAGTTTTTGGTTGGAATTTAAGGAAATCGTGTTTGTTTTGTTTTGTTTTTGTTTTTTTGTTTTTTTTTGAAATGTATAAATAAATTCAACGCAAAATAAATAAATAAATAATAAAATAAAATAAAATAAAATTTGAGGCATTTAGATTCTGCAAAGTTCATAAATCGAATTTGTAATTCCAACCAATTCTTATCAAATTTAACCAAATAACTAAAAAATATACCCAAAAAATCTTAAAAGAAATATAGCATATAACACTTGAAATACAACTACTAATCTACATTTCGCCATCAATTGCAACTCTAATATATATTATATTTATTTATTTAGGGATAATGCACAGTTAGTCGCTAGGTTTGAGTATTGTGGGCATTTTCGGGTACATTTGTGAGGCCCATCTGAGTTTCAGAGCAATGCAGACTGTATAGGGTCTTAATATTAGTTTGGAACTAGTAGTCTAGACAAATCATGTCACCTGTGTTTCCCGGTATGAGTCACAAACTATGAGAGGGATGTATTGGTATCACATGATGACATTTTCGGAACAAACAGAGATTGGCATTATATCCATACTGCTGATACTGGCTGTGTGGATATTGAAGGAATCTTTCAAGATAGTCATTATCGTTTATGCCAAAGTGCGGAGATAAGCTTCCTTATCAGGAATTGACCACAGACAAGGGGACTTATACAGAATGGAATTCATCTATGTGGCACTCATTATGGCGCAGATGGATTGACTCATTCATCATATCCAAGCCATGCAAAGATTTCGGATTTAGGTTGTTTGATAAATGGTGGAACTGCCCGGGGTGCATATGTTGTTGTTGTTGTCAACTGTAGTTTTTACAGGCCACCATTGTATCTGGATGTTGTTTTCTGGTTGTTGATCGGAATTCTCCTTGCCATCTGCCGGAAAATTCAATCGAACGTCTGTGAGATGAGATGGTCCATTTCTCCATGTGCATTTACGTCGAAGGGTGGCAGTTAACGTTTCAGAGTGGAGATGACCCTTTTCTCCATGTGCATTTAACGTCAAAGGGTGGCAGTGCAATATCTGACGTTGGGAGTGGTCTATATTTGGTGGGTAAAGGCCATGGATGGCAGATGCCATTAATGGACATCTTAGAAGGCGATATTGACGTATTGATCGGTTGTACTGGAAAACGAAATTGGTACATTTTCCCATATTATTCTTGACACTACCATTAAGATTGTCTGGACACCGTCTTTTCCCCCTCTTGTTGAACTCTCTCCGAATCTATTATCAATTCTATGCATCGATTCCCAGACATTTTGCCGTTCCGACACCTGACATCTTAGTTGTTTTCGGATCTGGGTTGTTTAGATCTGTCAGAATATTCTCTCTCGACATAAATTCTCTTTCTCCATCCCGATGGATACCTTAGCTTCGGACACGTTGAGACAAGTGGCGTTCATTGATGAAACAAGGGTTGCTGACAAGGAAGGGCATGGGGGTATCAGGACAGATGGAAAAAAGGCTTTTGAAGAGGACGTCACCCTCATAAACAGTGTTATCACTGCACCACCTGGGTTTTCACAGCGACATTTAGGTTGTAAATCGAATCATTTCTCTGTGCGAGCTACAAGACGACGATATAGGAGCAAGAAGCTTGCAGTATACAAGCCATCGATTGTGATTAAGGAGGTAGTCATCGAGAATTACGACTTATGGGGTCGTGTCATCAGTTTACAAAAAAGAGCGCTCATAGGGAGATGGCTCTTCGCAGAGGGTCAAGAAATTAACATGGTGGAATGGGCGAAGACGGCATGGAACATTAGAGGTATGGGTGACCCCTCAAAAATGTTGCACCTAAAGGAATTAATAAAGGATTCAAGGCAGGGGATGGTATTTTTACAAGAGACTTTCTGTGTTAGGAGTAAGGCTATAAATTTTGTTTTATCAATCTGCAAGGGTTGGTTGGCAGCTGGGATTCATGCAATTGGTCATGTGAGGGGACTGGTAGCTTGCTGGAATCCAAAACTAGTTGTTTTTCGGGCCTTCAATTTTATTGGAGGTATCCTGCTATCTGGGAGAATCAAGGATGTTAATGTTGATATTAATATCATCAATTTGTATGCGCCATGTCAAAACAGGGTTGGTTTTTGGGACAAGATCAATAAATCCGACATTCTTAGGTTACCAAATCTGGTGATAATGGGTGATTTCAATGCAACCTTAAAATCTGATGAATCCTAGGGATATAAGGCGAGACTGGATCCTCTTGCGGGTATCATTGGGTCGATTTTGGATGCGGCCTCCCTACAGGACATAAGGCCAAATCCTATCGAGCCAACCTGGAATAATCACCGGACAGGGATTGAATTCATCGCAAAGCGGTTGGATAGGGCCATGGTGAACATAGATTTATTTTCAGTGTTGGACCACATCTCATCGGGGTATCTCATCTCTGACCTATCCGACCACAGGCCTATATATCTTACATGGAGGGGGGCTCAAAGGAGCCATGTTGTACCTTTAAAATTTAATCGTACATAGCTCATGGATCTGGAATATGACCACATGCTCAGAGAGAAATGGGCCTTGGGCTCTGATTATGTGGAATCGGGTGGATGGGCATCTTTCTCATACAAGATGCAGCAAATTAAAATTTTCACTAAGGAATGGGAAATAAATAATAAGAAGAAATTAAAGGTTGAGATGGCTGACATAATATCTAGGTTGATGGAAATTCAATCATATTTTGCATATAGCGCTCCTGAGGAGGGAACATACTATTATATGGAGACACTCCAACGTAGAAGGATGGAGATCTTAAAGATGGAGGAACTCACCTGGAAGCTCAAAAGCAGGATCACCTGGTTGAAGGAGGGGGACATGAATACGAAGTTTTTCCACAACACTGCAAATTGTCGGAGAAACGCAAACACAATCTGGCACATAAAAAAGGAGAACGGGGATATCGTGCACACAAAGGAGGATATTAGGAACAAAGCCTTCAACCATTTTTCCAGATTTTATAAGAAAGACCAAGAAATCAGCGTTGATAGCCAGGAATGGGTGTTACAACACTATACAAGATGCTTCGATGAGGAGGCCTTTTAGAAAATTAATGCTAAGATTACAAAAGAGGAAGTCTTCTCTACGCTAAAAGCATTTGTGCACGATAAATGTCCTAGCCCTGATGGTTGGCCTGTTGAGTTTTATTGTCATTTTTTTTAAATTATGGGGGATGAAATTACGACTGTGGTGGAACAAGGTAGGATATTGGGCATATTCCCTCCAATATGAATGCTACATTCATAGCTCTAATTGCCAAGAATTCAGATTCGGAGACTTTTAGTGATTATAGGCCCATCGCTTTGTGTAATTTGATCTACAAGATCTCTTCAAATATCATTGCAAATAGGTTGAAAGAATTCTTGTCCAAGCATATTGAGAAGGAACAGTATGGGTTTTTAAAAGGAAGATCAATACATGATGTTGTCGCCATTGCTCAGGAGGTATTACATTCAATGCATGTAGGAAAAAAGGAAGACATCATTATGAAGATTGACCTGCTAAAGGCTTATGATAGGGCAGATTGGTCTTATATCAGATTACTGTTGTTGAAAATGGGGATCCAAATGGGAGCCATAAGATGGATTATGGGCTGCATTTCGTCAGTCAGATATGATTTTTTAATTAATGGGAAGCCAACTCCATTCTTCGGTGCTGAGAGAGGTCTCAGACAGGGGTGTGCGCTTTCTCTGATGATCTTTATTCTACTAATGAATGGATTCTCCTGCCTTATGCACATGGTGACTAGAGCTAGTTACTTCGCCGGTTTTTCCTTCTCAAATGATGTGAGTATTTCTCATTCACTCTTTGTGGATTGTAGAAATTTGCTGAATAATGAAGATTTATCCACTGAGATTATCCTGATCATACATTAATTTGAATTCAAGTATAACACATAACCTCTTCTACAATCAATCATCAATTTGTGGAAATAGAAATAGTAGCATGCGCACATAAACACAATATGTAATGGGAAAAGCTTATAGCTGAAAACCCCCAGCTATTTTTTATATTATAATATAAGATAACATGTAACAATCTCAGTACAATACTCCTCACAAGTACTCAGTACTGTCTCCAAAAGTTACACACAAACTAGCTCAGTTTTGAACAAGTCACAGGTTCAAAACTCATCCACTAATTGCCTGCCTCTACCGCGCAATCCAAGTTGGTTCAATGAGAGATCCAAGTTCGAATCTCCTTGGCTTCAACTGTGCAATCGTCATGGGAAATCTCCTCCAATGCTTGTGCAAATCTCATGCACAACTGCTGCCGCAACTAATAGCAAACTCACCCTTTCATCCACCTCTTCCATTGGTCTCCACTGAACTGTCCATGCACTGTAGTGAACTGATGTGTTCTTGAGTTGAATAATGAGTTAATAATTAGTGAATTAAATAATATTTAATTCACTCCACTCATTACTAGTGTATTAGCTAGTTAAACTAAACACAACTAGTTCAACTAAGTTAAACCGAACACAACTCCACCAACTGTCTCATCAACTCCACCAAACTCCGCCACTTGAGTTCTAACTGAATTCAACCATGCATGAGCTCACCAAACCCTTAGGAATAGCATAATTCCTTCTTTCAAATGCATGAGCCACATCCATAGCTCCAACTGAAGTGCTGTAAGAGAATAAACTGAAGTTTAGAGTCCAAATATTATTAAGGGCTAATAATATTTGACTGACCTATTTCTAGACAGGCAGTCTAAAAATAGACTTCTACCTGTATGTCTAAAAATATAGGTCCATCTATTTTTACCAACTCGACCAATCATCCAATAATAGCATACTACAACTCCTATACCATGCTCCATATGTCTAAAAATATACATAGTCTAAAAATAAACTTTGCGCCAAAAATAGCCTGCGGGCTCACTTAGTGAAGGCGACTTCATTTCACTAAGCTCCATCATCTTGTTGCATTTTCAACACTCCCTCTCAACAAGATATGGATTATTTGAAACCCCTATCCTGCCTCTGTGGAATTCGAATTTTCTCCTGGTGAGCGCCTTTGTCAAGATGTCAGCATCCTGATCCTCCGTGGGAACATATGAAAGTAACATGATTCTCCGCTGAACACAATCTCTGATATGATGGTACCTGATGTCGATGTGTTTGAATCTATCATGAAATACTGGATTAGCCGAGAGTTTAATGCAACTCTGTTTATCACAATAAATCACAGTAGGCTCCAAGTGCAACCCGAACAATCCAACGAGGATCTTCCTCATCCAAATAGCCTTGCATGCAGCCAAGCTTGCTGCCATGTACTCGGCCTCTGCTGAACTGAGTGCCACGGATCTCTGCTTCCTACTGTACCAGGAAACCGCTGTCGATCCGATACTGAAGACTCCTCCAAAAGTGCTCTTTCGGTCCGTTGGGCTCCCTGCCCAATCTGCATTAGTGAAGCCGGAAAGCTTCGCTCCATCCTCCTGTATGTACCATAGACCATATCCTGATGTGCCACTAAGATAACGCAATACATGCTTGCCTGCCTTCCAGAAGAGCTTGGTAGGCTTAACCATAGCTTGCGAAAGCTGGTTAATAGCATAGCATATATCGGGTCGTGTATTGACCAGATACATAAGAAACCCCACCAACTGTCGATAGACAGTGGCATCCACTACCTCTGCTGAAGTAGCATCCTCCTTCCTCCAACCAACAGGAAGAGGAGTATCAACAGGCTTGCAGCCATGCATGTTGAACCTCTCCAGTATCTCTCGGGCATACTTACCCTGAGAAACAAACAGTCCACCACTGCGCTGCCAAATCTCCAATCCTAGGAAATAATGAAGGAAGCCCAAGTCCTTCATCTCAAACTCTCTAGCAAGGTCCTCCTTGCATGAAAGTATCAACAGCTCATCACCCGTCAAAATCAGATCATCTACATACAGTACAATGATTAGCAACTTCCCCTCCACCACAATCTAGTACAGGTTAGGATCCGCCTCATTCTTGGAGAATCCAAGTCCGGTGAAGTAACTGTTTATCCGAGTGTACCAAGCACGAGATGCTTGCTTCAGCCCGTACAGTGCTCTCTTGAGTCGGCACACATGCGACTCACTGCTAAAGATATCGAAACCTTCAGGCTGCTCTATGTACACCTCCTCCTTAATGACTCCGTTGAGGAATGCAGTCTTCACATCCATTTGATGGATGTGCCATCCCATCTGCGCTGAGAGAGCTAGGATCGTCCGTATGGAAGAGTACCTTGTGACAGGTGCAAAGGTCTCCTCATAATCGATCCCCTCGATCTGTGAGAAGCCACGGGCAACAAATCTTGCCTTGTACTTCTCCACACTCCCGTCAGCCGCCTGCTTCACTTTGTAGATCCATAGCGAACCCACCACTGATTTCCCTTCCGGTCTTGGGACAATCTCCCATGCACTGTTTCTGATGATCGAATCATATTCTTCGATCATGGCATCTACCCATGCGGGTTCCTCCACAGCTTCCTCAAAAGAGGATGGATCTATCACGACACATTGACTCATAAGAGCCATGTATCCAATGTACAGATCCGATGACTGTCTCTGTCTGCATTGTGCTGTAGGTGGTCCTACAACCTTCTCTGCATCTTGAGCCAATCGCTCAGCTTCTGTAGTGCGCTTGCGCCCTCTGATGGTTGGCGCTGCATGAGTGGTTTCTTCCACTGCATGAACTTCCTCTTGTGGCTGATCCACATCCGGAAGCTCCTCCTTAGGAACTAACAGCTCCTCATCTGCATGCAAGTGTGGCTCCCTCTCAAGCGAACACTGCATGGCTTTCTCCTCCTGAAACTTGATATCCCATCGCACAACAGTCTTGCGACTGTCTGACAAATACACCCGATAGTTGTGAGGTGTATCAGTGTACCCCACAAATATTCCAACCTCTGCGGTCGGATCCAGCTTCCTTCTCGCATCCTTCGTCACATGCATGTAGACGGGAGAACCAAAAATCCGCAAATGGGAAATATCAGGCCTCTTGCCAGAATAAGCCTCCTCCGGTGTACTCATGCCAAGAACCTTGTGAGGACAACGGTTATGCACATACACTGTTGTATTGCATGCCTCAGCCCACAAGTGAAGGGGTAGGCCCTGATCATGCAACATCGCCCGTGCAGCACCCACGATCGTTCTGTTCTTCCGCTCAGCAACCCCGTTCTGCTATGGGTTATGGGGTGCGATGAGCTCTCTCTGAATCCCTTCTGCGCTACAAAAGTCCTTGAATTAAGTAGAAATGAATTCACCACCATTGTCGCTCCTAAGAGCCTTCACATGCTTCCCCGATTCCTTCTCAACCAGCGCCTTTAATTCACAGAACTTTGAATATGTCTTGCTCTTCTTCTGCATGAAGAAGATCCAGCACTTCCTAGAAAAATCATCAACAAAGATCACATAGTACTTGTGCTTTGCTGTCGAAGCTACAGAGAAAGGACCACACACGTCTTTGAGAACTCTCTCAAGGATCGTTGTGGCGTGACTATCCTTCTCGTGAAAGGTGGATTTCACATATTTTCCCAAGGTACACCCCTTGCACTGATCTGACTGCACAAGAGTTCCCTTAGGAAGCCCAGTAGAAATCTGCTGCAGTATCTTCAAAGCTCCATGGTGAAGGTGGCCCAATCTCCTGTGCCACAGTTCGCCCTCATCATCCCGGCTCACCACTTCCCCCGTCTTGCATGCCATTGCTGCGCAGCCATCTACTTGCAACTAATAAAGGTTCTTGACTCGAACCCCTATCTTCCGGGTTTCCCCAGTAGTCTTACTGCGCAGGAAATCCTTTCCTTCATCATACCCCTTGTCTTCCAACATCTGAAGACCACATCATACCCCTTGTCTTCCAACATCGCCACAGAGATCAGATTCTTCATCAATCCTAGAACATGCAATACTTCCTTCAATACGAAGGGTTTACCAGACTCCCTCTCAAAGGAAATGGTACCGATACCGATCGCACTGTATCTACCATCATCACCCATCTCGATGTGCACTCCAAGATCTTTCTCCTCGAGATCTGAAAACAGATCTCAATCTCCGATCATGTGAAATGACGCACCACTGTCCAAGAACCATACCGATCCCATCACACTTGAAATAAAGCATGCGATTAGTGAAAAATCCAGTTCGAATTGAGAAGGCAACGCCTCTCCCGATGCAGATCCAGCAGCCTTCTTATTTTTCTTCTTCTACGGACAATTTGTGGCATAGTGTCCGTGCTGGTGACAGTGAAAACACTTCACCTTGGACATGTCTTGCTTCTTGCCTTTCACACCAGACTGAGAAGCTTTCTTGCTCTTCCACTTCTTTTCTTTGGCAGCCAAAGCGCAATTTTCTTCATCAGACACCTTTGATGAAGACCCGTCCCTGGTAGTCCGCCTTATCTCCTCTTGCATGAGATCCGCCCAAAGTCACTCCCATCCCGGCAACTTCTCTCGACCATTGACAGAGTCCTGATAGGAATGCCAACTCTTTGGAAGACCAAGGAGAGCCAGGTCTACCATATCCTCTTCATCGACAGTCACCCCCACACTTCCCATCTCATCTCTGCATTGAGTGAACTTTGTGAGGTAATTGGCGATACTGTCGCCTTTCTCCATCTTAATGTTTCTGAGTTTATCTTTGAGCGCCAGCTTCCTTTGGTTGCTCTTGCTCTATAATAGATCTGTCAACGCTTTCCACATCAAATATGGAGAAGCTTTTCCATGCAAGCTGGATACAATGTGATCCTTCATGCCCTCCAACAGAATCCTTCGACATTTCGCCATCTTCTTTTGCCAAGCTTCGACTTCAGTAGGATCAGTAGGATTTTGGACATCCATATCTACGAACTCCTTCAGCCCATTATCTTCTAATACTACCTCCATCCGATCTTTCCATGCAACATAATTTGAACTGCCTTCAAGGGCATATTCAAGTCGCAAACCGTTGAAAGACATTTCAACTCCGTGTTGAATCTCTAATTAAACTGAGAGGGGGGGGGGGTGAATCAGTTTAATACATTCCTGATCTTTTAAACTTTTCAATAAACTTATTTACACCTTCATTTCAAACTCTATTTAATGTGAGAGTAATCTCATAATGTAATCTGAAAGTATTAGTTTAATAGAGCGGTAGACTTAATTTGAGAGCAGCAGGTATTAAGAAAATGATACATATCAGATCAATACATAAATATCATGCAGAGAGACACCAGATATAAGTGGAAACCCATAAAGGGAGAAAACCACATCTTATTATTGTTGTGATGCAAAGGCAAGCTCCAACTCCCTCTCACCACTGTTTTTCTGCAGGCACCAACCTACAGGAGGCTCCTACCTCAATTCTGCAAGCTATAACTTGCAAGGAAGCACCAACTCCCTTCAGTTTTCTGCAGGCACCAACCTACAGGAGGCTCCAACCTCAGTCAGCTACAACTAACGACTATCAAGCTGCAACTTGATAGGGAAGCTCCAACTTCCTCAATTTATCAAACTGAAAGTTTGTTGATTTACCTCAGATATCAGCCCTGTTCTGTAGCTTCTCCTTCTGTTCTGCTTTTCTTAATCTTCTCTGTCTTACTCGTCTATATTCTGCCTTCTCTCGATTTACTCTCACTTCATTTTTAAAAAAAATTGTCTCTGCATATCAAGATGATATTATTTATAGATTTCCTCACATGACTGTTTGTATTCTGCTTGGAATTCGAAATGGAAAGTCATGTCTCTTTCCCTTCTGCCTTCTCACTCCTTTTATCAGCTTACTCAGAAATTATAACTGTAGGTGTCAATTTTAACATTACAGTGGGAGTTTGTTTTCTCTCGGAGACTTGCCAATGCATCACAAACAATAAAAACAATTAAAACATTTACATTCGTATTACAATGTGAACTCCAGCTCACTCATTTTGTCTCTTGGCTTGCTGCGCATTTGTCTTTTCTCTAACTGTCTCCTTGTCCCTTTCTCTTCTCTGTATGCCTTTCTGTTTATGGCTGCTGCGTAACTCCTGAATTTATGAACTGCATTTTTATTTTATTTTTATACCAGCGCTTTATATATAAATGAATATGCTGACTGTAATTCAATCCTTTACACGCAGCAAGTGTCTTGTTGATGTGGCGAGTTCCGCAGGCCGGAACATACATATATTACAATTGTATTACATTAATAATCGCCCTCCCGTTAAGCTAAGGCCCGTGGGTCTACAGACCACGCGGCATGTTTTAATACAACCGCAACCATGTTTTATATATCTCACAGCAATTATTTTATATAAACAATCGCCCTCCACCTTAAGCCGAGGCCCGTGGGTCCACAGACCACGCGGCACTTTTCAATACAATCGCAACAACTTTTTATATATATATATATTTATATATAACAACGCCTTCACAAATTTCCGTTTGCGATTAGAACTGGAACTCAAACACTTGTTAATCATAGTTAATAAGCCCATCGGGTCCGGGCTTCAATCAAATGCAATCGGGGCGCATAATAGAAAAGTTCTGATTGCGATCAGAACACGGATGTGATTTGGATATATCAACTCCCGCTTATAACTGGATCGGGTCTGCCACTTCAATCGCAGCGTTTTACAAAGTCATGCGATCAATCGGAGAGTTCCGATTGCGATTGAGATTCTGGATGCGATTTGCATATATCAACTCCCGCTTATAACTGGATCGGGTCCGCCACTTCAATCGCAGTGTTTTACAAAAGACATGTGATTGGGAACTCGGATGCGATTAGAAATTAACTGTGGTACATAACTCGATCGGGTCCGGCATTTCAATCGCAATCGAAACTTTCTGTTGCGATGTTCCGCTGCCCTTGCGATCTCCGATTGCGATTGGGGAGAGGTCCCACCATCTAAAACTTCATTTTTTGCGCTCCATAATATAACAGACATATATGTATACTTTGCCAAAGTGTTAAGCGATTCCCGGAATTTGGTTTATATGCTATATGTAACGCCCATCGGGTAATGATTCTCGGAATTATACATACGACTGTATCTGCCGGCTTGGGCGATTCTCGGAATTTTATATCTGTCCTCCGAGTTGGGCGATTCTCGGAATTATACATACGACTATATCTGCCGGCTTGGGTGATTCTCAGAATTTTATATCTGTCCTCCGGGTTGGGTGATTCTCGGAATTATAACAGCTCTCTGCCTCTGTCTCTGCCTCTGCTCCGCCGGTTGGAGAGTGCGATTCCCGGAATTTTGTAACTGCTCTCTGCCTCTGTCTCTCCTCTGATCCGCCGGTTGGAGAGTGCGATTCCCAGAATTTTGTAACTGCTCTCTGCCTCTGTCTCTCCTCTGCTCCGCCGGTTGGAGAGTGTGATTCCCGGAATTTTGTAACTGCTCTCTGCCTCTGTCTCTACTTCTGTCACTCTGCCTCTATCTCTATCTTCCGATAACGGTTCTTCACTGTGCTTCTATGACTGTTACATTTTGACTTTCTTCTTGCTGCCTCTATTACTTTCGCTATGCCTCTTTTGCCTTCCTTTGCTACAGCGCTGCCTCTTTTGCCTGAGTGCTGCCGCCTTTGCCTGAGTGTTGCCTCCTTTGCCATCAATGACAATATTTCCAAAAGTCTCCCCCTTTGGCATTGATGGCAATCCACTTTCTCTGTTTGCTTTCTCTTTCTCTTGTTGCTTGCTCTTCCTGTTTGCTATTTGTTCTTCCTCCCCCTTTGACATCAATGGAAAAGGATGACTCCTCATCCCTCCGTATGGGTTCTATCGTTGTATTTCCTTTCTCTGAGTTACGTTTAGGTCCTCTTCTGCCGAAATTGGACTATTATGTGTTTCATTTTTAGTGCCTATAATATGTGCTAGATTACAGACATAGATGATTCATTTTACGATTGAAAAGTTCTTGTTGCTTCTGAATGCTGATAATATTGATAATGCTGATCCTGTGGACTTGTTTTATGCTTATCTTGCTGGCTGTTCTCACCCTGAAATGATATCTTCGTTTTGTTCTCCCCCTGAGACTGTACTTTCTCTTCATATTAGAGAATAGTATCTACAGATACTACCCCTAGTTTGTCTCTCAAGTATTCGAATGGTTCTCTGGCAAGTGGTTTGGTAAATATATCTGCTATCTGTTCTTTCATTGATACATAGTCCAGTTTAACTATCTTATGAGCCACTTGTTCTCGGAGAAAATGATACTTGATTGGTATATGTTTAGTTTTTGAATGAAGCACAGGATTTTTAGATATACTTATAGCACTTGTATTATCACATTTGATTGAGATAGGTTCATTAATGCTTACCTTCATGTCTTGAAGTGTCAGCTTCATCCACATGACTTGTGTGCAACATGTAGCTATTTAGTTAACTACCTGTAATACCTTTTAATATTTAATTTGTAGACGAGAGAATTGGATGTTTGTTTCTTGCTTAGCCATGCAAACAAGATATTAGAACTTGTGCACAGTGATGTGTTTGGGCCTGTTTCAGTTCCATCACTGGGAAAGTCTATGTACTATGTTTCATTCATAGATGACTTCTCAAGGAATACATGGATATATTTCTTGAGGAAGAAATCTGAAGTCTTTGACAAATTTAAAGAATTTAAGGCTCTGGTGGAAAACCAGACAGAGAAGAAGATAAAGGCATTGAGGATAGATAATGGTGGGGAGTTCTGCAAGAAGGAATTTGAAGAGTTCTGTAAGAAGTGTGGTATAGCACGGCAGAAGACTACTCCATACACACCTCAGCAAAATGGAGTTGCGGAAAGAATGAACAGAACACTGATGGAAAAGGCAAGAAGCATGCTCAGTGGTACCGGGTTAGGACAAGAATTCTGGGCAGAGGCAGTGGAGACTGCATGTTACTTAGTTAACAGATCACCTTCATGAGCGTTGGAGGATAAGACTCCACATGAGGTATGGACTGGTAAGAAACCCTCTCTTTCACATCTAAGGGTATTTGGATGTGATGCATATGTACATGTTCCAAAGGAGAAAAGGACCAAGTTGGATAATAAATCTGAAAGGTGCATCTTTATTGGGTATAAGGATGGTTTAAGGGTTACAAGCTTTGGAACCCAGAAACAAGGAAGGTTGTGTACAGCCAAGATGTGGTGTTTAGAGAAGTGAAAGATGTTGTTAAACATGAAGTCCTACCAAAGGAACCTGAGAAGATAGAGTTTGAGCTAAAGGAGGATGAATCAGACTCTACAACAGAAGAAGACTTAGAAGATGATGAGCCACAAACTCCAGCTTTAAGAAGATCAGTTCGGGAAAGAAGGCAACCAGAAAGGTATAGTCCATCTGCTTTCTGTTCAGGTTTTGCCTTAACTATAACTGATGATGATCCCAGAACTTTCAGGGAGGTAGTAGATTCAAAGGATGGAAAACTCTGGAAGGAGGCCATGGTTGATGAAATGGCATCCTTGCACAAAAATGATGCATGGGATCTGGTGGAGTTGCCGGCTGGAAGGAAACCCATTGGGAGCAAATGGGTGTTTAAGAAGAAGATGAATGTAGAAGGCAAGGTGGAGAAATACAAAGCTCGGTTGGTAGCGAAAGGTTATTCCCAGGTGCCGGGAATTGATTTTGGTGATATTTTTTCTCCTGTTGCCAAAGTTACTTCGATTAGATTACTTTTATCTATTGCTGCTGCCTTTGATTTTGAGATAGAACAGATGGATGTGAAGACAACATTTCTTCACGGGGATCTAGAAGAAGAGATCTACATGAAGCAACCTGAAGGCTTTATGGTGAAGGGTAAGAAAGAACTGGTATGCAGGTTGAAGAAGTCTTTGTATAGGTTAAAACAGTCACCAAGGATGTGGTATCAGAAATTTGATACCTATATACGGGGACTTGGCTTCACCAGAAGCAAGGAGGATCACTATGTTTATTTTAAATTAATTGGTGACCGTGTTATTTATTTGGTCTTTTATGTGGATGATATGTTGTTGATTGGAAATGACAAAGAAATTATCCAAGATTTGAAGACCCAACTGTTCTCCAAATTCGACATGAAGGATCTGGGTGCTGCAAACTATATTTTGGGCATGGAAATTAAGAGATATCGGGCAAAGAGGAAGCTCTGTTTAAACCAGAGGAAGTATGTCGAGACTATATTGCAGAGGTTCAATATGCAGGATAGTAAACCGGTGAATGTTCCTATTCCTGTAGGTGTAAAGCTGTCTGCTGAACAGTGTCCCAAGACACAAGAAGAAGAGGAGTATATGTCCCATGTTCCATATGCAAGTGCGGTGGGTAGCTTGATGTATGCAATGGTCTGTACTAGACCAGACATTGCACATGCAGTGGGAGTATTGAGCAGGTTTATGTCAAACCCAGGGAAGGAGCATTGGACAGTAGTGAAGCGGGTTTTCAGATATTTACGTGGCACTAGTGATTATGGCTTGTGCTACCAGGGAAGACCAGGATTGGAAATAATGTTGGACATTCGTGGTTTGTTGATGCAGACTGGGCTGGAGATCTGGACCAAAGAAGATCTATAAGTGGGTATGTGTTTAAACTATTTGGAGGCGCAGTCGGTTGGATGAGTAAAAGACAGTCTGTAGTGGCTCTTTCAACTACAGAGGCAAAATACATAGCAGCCACTCATGCAAGCAAGGAAGCAGTTTGGTTGCAGAGATTGTGTTCAAGTATGGGGTTGGTACAACAAGCTATAAGGATAGACTGTGATAGCCAAAGTGCAATTTTCTTGGCTAAAAACCTTGCTTATCATTCAAAGACAAAGCACGTTGATGTTCAATATCACTTTGTTAGAGATATGGTTGAGGCTAAAAGGGTGTTGCTGGTAAAGGTGGACACTTTGAAGAATGTTGCAGATGCATTGACGAAGTCTGTGAGCACTCAAAAGTTCTCATGGTGTAGAGAAACAATGGGTGTTGAAGAATTGGGCCAATGACTAAGCTCTCCTGTGGCCCCCTGTGGAAAGAAAACAACAAGTGGGAGAATGTTGGGTATGTGTTATATTCTTTCCACGATTGGCCCCACGCGTTGTATGTTGCGTCGGGCGTAGCTGGGGGGTCACGAGGGGCGAAGCAGTCCCCACCGTTGGGGTCCGGGGCAGCGCCCCGGCCAAAATTAGTTTTTTGTGCGGACCCACTCATGGGCGGATCCGCCCATGGTTTTGTGCATGGTTTTGCACATGGTTTTGGGGTTCGATGGTTTTCGGCCCCTGGTATTTTGTAGATCCGGTCAAGGGACCTACGGTTATGTTCTAATCCAGGGTTAATGGATTGGGGTTTATGTATGCTTCGGCATGTATATATATGTGTTGTAACACTAAAAGGAATATAATGAAAAATCAAGTTGGTCATCCCAATTTGGGATCCAGGGGAAAATCTCTGTGTTTATCTGTTTTATGTTTTATGCTCTTGCTATTGTTTATTTTCTGTTATAAGAATCGTGTGTAGATATTTCTGTTCAGGGTTAAAACCTACATCTTCTTGGCTTCTTCAAGTTTTACCTTCAGCTACATGAGGACTTCTGAATTTTGTTCTTCTTCCACACATTTTAGGAGAATCTCTTTTTGTTTTCTGCATTTTAGTTTGAGTCTGTCAATCTCCTCTAGAGCACTTCTTAGCTCCCCCTCTAGGTCTACTTCCCCTTCTTCTTCTTCATCTTCTAGTAGGAGTCCCTCAAGATCTTCTATGGCCATCAATAAAAATTCTGAGGTTCCTTCTTCACTTGAGGGTTCATCTGAGTCTTCAGATGCACTGCTGTCTTGCTGAGCATAGAAGGATTTTCTGCTGAATTTCTTTCCTTTCTGCCAGAACTTTGATGTGTCTTTCTCTGATTCTTGAACTTGATTTCTTACTTTCTTGTGAGGACATTTAGCAGCATAATGTCCAACTCTTCCACAGTTAAAGCATTTGAAAGGAAGTTTACCTTTGTATCTACCTGAGCCTCTATCCAATTTCTTGACAAATTTAGCCTCTTCTTCATCAAAGCAAGAGCATATTTTTTCCCTTTCTTCTTTCTTCTTTTCTATTTTGAATGTTGCTTCCCTTGTACTTGGCTTCTTCTGTGGGAGCCTCATTTCATAGGCTGTTAGATTTCCAAGTATCCGGTTCATGGTCAGAGTCCCCCAATCCGCTGTCTCTTCTATTGCAGATACCTTGGGATTAAATCTGGATGGGAGTGATCTTAGAATATTTTGCACAACTATACTTTCTAGTATGGTTTCTCCAAGAGCTTTCATATTGTTAACAATTTCTGCAACTTTTAAGAAGAAGCTGCCAACATCCTCATCATCATTCATTTTTAAGTTTTCAAACTGGGCTCTATATACTTGAAGTTTGGCAGTTTTTACTTTCTGGTCTCCCTCATGTATGTCTTCAATTGTATCCCATATCTTCTTGGCAATGTCTTTGTGCATTACTTTAATAAACTCTGCTTCACATAATCCATTCAAGATGGCATTCATGGCTTTTGCATTAGCCACAAAATCTTGTTTTGCGTCCTTTTCTGAGTCAGTTGCCTTCGGGGCATATCCTAATTCCACAGCAGCCCAGACTTCTATTCCTAGAGACATTATGTATGTCTTCATTCTGATTTTCCAGAAAGCATAATTTTCACCGGTGAAGAAAGGGGCTTTATTGGTTGAGCATCCTTCTTTACTAGCCATCTTGGGAACCTAGGATCTCCTTTCAGTTGTTAGACTTGTACAAAGGAACTGGCTCCGATACCAATTGTTGAATCTCTAATTAAACTGAGAGGGGGGGGGTGAATCAGTTTAATACATTCCTGATCTTTTAAACTTTTCAATAAACTTATTTACACCTTCATTTCAAACTCTATTTAATGTGAGAGTAATCTTAGAATGTAATCTGAAATTATTAGTTTAATAGAGCAGTAGACTTAATTTGAGAGCAGCAGGTATTAATCAAATGATACATATCAGATCAATACATAAATATCATGCACAGAGACACCAGATATAAGTGGAAACCCATAAAGGGAGAAAACCACATCTTATTATTGTTGTGATGCAAAGGCAAGCTCCAACTCCCTCTCACCACTGTTTTTCTGCAAGCACCAACCTACAAGAGGCTCCTACCTCAATTCTGCAAGCTACAACTTGCAAGGAAGCACCAACTCCTTTCAATTTTCTGCAGGCACCAACCTACAGGAGGCTCCAACCTCAGTCAGCTACAACTGACAGCTATCAAGCTGCAACTTGATAGGGAAGCTCCAACTTCCTCAATTTATCAAACTGAAAGTTTGTTGATTTACCTCAGATATCAGCCCTGTTCTGTAGCTTCTCCTTCTGTTATGCTTTTCTTAATCTTCTCTGCCTCACACTTCTTTATTCTTCCTTCTCTTGATTAACTCTCTCTCTCTCCTTTTTTTTTTTTTTTTTTGAATATCAAGATGATATTATTTATAGATTTCCTCACATGACTGTTTGTATTCTGCTTGGAATTCGAAATGGAAAGTCATGTCTCTTTGCCTTCTGCCTTCTCACTCCTTTTATCAGCTTACTCAGAAATTATAACTGTAGGTGTCAATTTTAACATTACAGTGGGAGTTTGTTTTCTCTCGGAGACTTGCCAATGCATCACAAAAAATAAAAACAATTAAAACATTTACATTCGAATTACAATCTGCATCTGTGTATGCTGTCAAGGTGAAGCTTTTGCCTTTAGGATACCAAAGCCCATACTGTGCAGTTCCTTGTAGATATCTGAGTATTATTTTTACTGCCAGAAGATGGTTTTGTTTTGGTGCTGCTTGATATCTTGCCACTAGTCCTACTGCTAGCATGATGTCTGGTCTTGAAGCTGTCAAGTACAGCAGGCTTCCTATCATGGATCTGTAGAGTTTTTGATCTACATCTGCAGACCTATCATCAGCACACAGCTTGCATCCCGTGATCATGGGGGTTTTCATTGGTTTGCAGTCCTCCATTTTGAATTTTTTCAGCATTTCTTTTAAGTATTTTTCTTGAGAAATGAATGTGCCAGTGTTCTTTTGCTGAATTTGCAGTCCTAAGTAGAAACTGAGTTCTCCAATCATAGACATTTCAAACTCTGTTTTCATCTCATCAGCAAACCCTTTTTCTAGATCATCTTTGTTGCTTCCAAACATAATGTCATCAACATATACAACAACAATTAGGAGTTCATTTTCATGCGCTTTTATGTATAGATTGATGTCTACTCCACCTCTCTTAAAACCATGTTTTTGCAAATATTTGTCCAGTCTTGAGTACCAAGCACGAGGAGCCTGTTTCAGTCCATATAGGGCCTTCTTCAGTCTGCACACATAGTCTTCTTTGTCTGTCAATGAGAAGCCTTCTGGTTGTTCCATATACACTTCTTCTTCTAGATCTCCATTAAGAAAAACAGACTTTACATCCATTTGATATACCTTGAAGTCTTGGTAGCATGCAAATGCCAGGAACATTCTGATAGCCTCCATTCTGGCTACAGGTGCAAATGTTTCATCATAGTCAAGTCCTTCAATTTGTGAGTATCCTTTGCAGACCAGCCTGGCTTTATTCCTGATTACTTTTCCTTGCTCATTCATTTTGTTTTTGAATACCCATTTTGAACCAATGATATTTTTCTCAATAGGTCTAGGAACTAGTTCCCAGGTATTGTTCTTCTCAATTTGGTCCAATTCTTCATTCATTGCTTTTACCCAATACTTATCCTTGCTGGCTTCTTCAAACTTCTTTGGCTCTATTTGTGATAACATGGCTATGTATACTTCTTATGTTTGTTCTGTTAGCTGCCTTCTTGTCTGGACTCCTGCTTTCTTGTCTCCTATGATCTGATCTTCAGGATGATTCTTCTGAGTGTATCTTGAGGGGGTTTTCGAGCTCAGCTCTGCATCATCTGTTGTCTTGCTTGTTTCATCATCATTCTGGTCTTCCTCTTCATGGTTGTCTGATGGACTGCAGCAGTCTGTATTTCTTGTGGAGGGTGATATTGTCTTCTGTTCAATATTTTCAACAACAATTCCAGTCTTATTGAGTGTATATGAGAATCCTTCATCTGCTCTTGCATCAAATTTCCCAAGGTTTTCATCATTATTCTTTATGTAACACTTGCTACCAAAGACTCTGAAATGTTTTATTGAAGTTGGCTTTCAATGCCATAGTTCATATGGAGTTTTGTCACTGCTTGGCCTTAAGTGAGCTTTATTAAGGATATGTACTGCTGTGTGTACTGCTTCTGCCCAGAAGGTTTGAGCAATATTATTCTCTTGCATCATAGCTCTGGCTATTTGTTGTACAGACCTGTTTTGTCTCTCTGCTACTCCATTCTGCTGAGGTGTCCTTGCAATAGTAAATTGTTGCTTTATTCCATGTTCATTACATAGGTCTGCAAAGTCATAATCTGTGAATTCTCCTCCTCTGTCTGATCTGATACATTTCAGCTTGCATCCAGTTTGATTTTCTGCTAATGCTTTGAATATCTTAAATTTTCCAATGCTTCTGATTTATTTTTGAGAAAGGCAACCCATGTCATTCTGGAGAAGTCATCTATTATCAGCATGAAATAGGATTCTCCACTTGGTGTTCTAGTTCTAGCAGGTCCACACAGGTCCATGTGCACAAGCTGGAGTGGTCTTCTTGTTGACAACTCCTCTTTAGATTTAAAGGATGTGCGAGTCTGTTTCCCCAATTGACAAGATTTGCATATAGTACTTGAAGGCATTTTTATTTCTGGCATGTCTTTGGCAGCTTTCTTCTTGCTCAATTTGATGATATGGTCAAAGCTGAGATGTCCCAATCTCCTATGCCACAACCATGACTCCTCAATTTTGCTAAGATGGCAGGCTTCATCTTCCTCTTTCACTATGTATACATTTTTCTCTATTCGAACACCTTTGAGCAGAGTCTTTCCTGTTGTGCTTGACCTGACTACACAATCTTGTGCTCTAAAAAGAACTTCACAGCCTTTGTCACACATCTGACTGACACTCAGTAAATTTTCTTTCAGTCCATCCACAAATAGTACCTCTTGGGATTTTCCTCTGCCATTGTCTATGCTAACTGAGCCTTTTCCCTTGATCTTTCCTGATTTATCATTACCAAAAATAACATTGCCAGATTTCTTTTCATCAAGAGTTATAAACTTGCTTCCGTCTCCAGTCATGTGTTTGGAGCAGCCACTGTCCAAGTACCACTGGCTTTTCAGATCTTGAGCAGTTAGAGCCAGGTCACAGTTATTCACCTTCTTTATCCACTGGAGGCCCCCTTTTGAAAATTTGATTATAGTTTTTGCAGAATTGTGAGCATGAACAAAATTGCTTTGACTCATAAACCTCCTTGAGGTATTGAACGTCAGTCTTTGTCTATACTTTCTACATTCAATAATTTTATGGCCAAATTCCTTACAATAAAAACAATAACCATAGAAATTATTTGCATACCTGATGTAAGGTTGTTTTCTCCATTTGTTTGTTTGAGATAGCCTCTTCACTGTTTGCATATTTTGCAGATCTGAATTACTCTTCCTTGCATAACAATATGCAGCAATGTGTCCTGGCTTGTGGCAGACATAGCAGGTGGCATTCTTCATAGGAGGGAAGAATTTCCTCTGATGACTTCCAAATTTGATATACTTAGGGGCATATGATTCTTTTTCTGCCATCTTAGTATTCATTATATTCTTTGTTACTAGAGGTTTCTTCTGCTCTTTGTCTCTCTTATTGCAGATTTCTTCTTTTGTTGGAACTATTTGAGCTACTTCCTCATCCTTCTTTGCTTTTACAAAAATAATATCTCTCTCAACCTTTTCTTTTCCTTTACTTGATTCTCCTTCGTAGCCTATTCCAGTCTTTAACATAGGGGATCTTTGAGCAACCAAAATTTCATTCAACTTAATAGAGCTTGTTGTTTGAGAAGGGTATATAGAAACTTTCTGTTGAGAATTTTCTAATTTCTTACTCAGACACAGAATTTCTTCTTCCAGCTTCTCTTGTTCTCGAGATTTATCTTTGATTTGATGAAGTAACATATCTTCTATCTTCTTGGCTTCTTCAAGTTTTACCTTCAGCTACATGAGGACTTCTGAATTTTGCTCTTCTTCCACACATTTTAGGAGAATCTCTTTTTGTTTTCTGCATTTTAGTTTGAGTCTATCAATCTCCTCCAGAGCACTTCTTAGCTCCCCCTCTAGGTCTACTTCCCCTTCATCTTCTTCATCTTCTAGTAGGAGTCCCTCAAGATCTTCTATGGCCATCAATAAAAATTCTGAGGTTCCTTCTTCACTTGAGGGTTCATCTGAGTCTTCAGATGCACTGCTGTCTTGCTGAGCATAGAAGGATTTTCTGCTGAATTTCTTTCCTTTCTGCCAGAACTTTGATGTGTCTTTCTCTCATTCTTGAGCTTGATTTCTTACTTTCTTGTGAGGACATTTAGCAGCATAATGTCCAACTCTTCCACAGTTAAAGCATTTGAAAGGAAGTTTACCTTTGTATCTACCTAAGCCTCTATCCAATTTCTTGACAAATTTAGCCTCTTCTTCATCAGAGCAAGAGCATATTTCTTCCTTTTCTTCTTTCTTCTTTTCTGTTTTGAATGCTTCTTCCCTTGTACTTGGCTTCTTCTGTGGGAGCCTCATTTCATAGGCTGTTAGATTTCCAAGTATCCAGTTCATGGTCAGAGTCCCCCAATCCGCTGTCTCTTCTATTGCAGATACCTTGGGATTAAATCTGGATGGGAGTGATCTTAGAATATTTTGCACAACTATACTTTCTGGTATGGTTTCTCCAAGAGATTTCATATTGTTAAAAATTTCTGCAACTTTTAAGAAGAAGCTGCCAACATCCTCATCATCATTCATTTTTAAGTTTTCAAACTGGGCTCTATATACTTGAAGTTTGGCAGTTTTTACTTTCTGGTCTCCCTCATGTATGTCTTCAAGAGTATCCCATATTTTCTTGGCAGTGTCTTTGTGCATTACTTTAATAAACTCTGCTTCACATAATCCATTCAAGATGGCATTCATGGCTTTTGCATTAGCCACAAAATCTTGTTTTGCGTCCTTTTCTAAGTCAGTTGCCTTCGGGGCATATCCTAATTCCACAGCAGCCTAGACTTCTATTCCTAGAGACATTATGTATGTCTTCATTCTGATTTTCCAGAAAGCATAATTTTCACCAGTGAAGAAAGGGGCTTTATTGGTTGAGCATCCTTCTTTACTAGCCATCTTAGGAACCTAGGATCTCCTTTCAGTTGTTAGACTTGTACAAAGGAACCCGCTCTGATACCAATTGTTGAATCTCTAATTAAACTGAGAGGGGGGGGGGGTGAATCAGTTTAATACATTCCTGATCTTTTAAACTTTTCAATAAACTTATTTACACCTTCATTTCAAACTCTATTTAATGTGAGAGTAATCTTAGAATGTAATCTGAAAGTATTAGTTTAATAGAGAAGTAGACTTAATTTGAGAGCAGCAGGTATTAAGCAAATTATACATATCAGATCAATACATAAATATCATGCACAGAGACACCAGATATAAGTGGAAACCCATAAAGGGAGAAAACCACATCTTATTATTGTTGTGATGCAAAGGCAAGCTCCAACTCCCTCTCTGCTTGTTTTCTACGAGGCACCAACCCTACGAGCTCCTACCTCAGTGCCAGCTACAACTTGCAAGGAAGCACCAACTCCCTTCAATTTTCTGCAGACACCAACCTACAGGAGGCTCCAACCTCAGTCAGCTACAACTGACCGCTATCAAGCTGCAACTTGATAGGGAAGCTCCAACTTCCTCAATTTATCAAACTGAAAGTTTGGTGATTTACCTCAGATATCAGCCCTGTTCTATAGCTTCTCCTTTTGTTATGCTTTTCTTAATCTTCTCTTCCTCACACTTCTATATTTTTCCTTCTCTTGATTAACTCTCTCTCTCTCCCTCTTTTTTTTGCATATCAAGATGATATTATTTATAGATTTCCTCACATGAATGTTTGTATTCTACTTGGAATTCGAAATGGAAAGTCATGTCTCTTTGCCTTCTGCCTTCTCACTCCTTTTATCTACTTACTCAGAAAATATAACTGTAGGTATCAATTTAACATTACAGTGGGTTGTTTTCTCTTGGAGAATTGCCAATGCATCACAAACAATAAAAACAATTAAAACATTTACATTCGAATTACAATGTGAACTCGGCTCACTCATTTTGTCTCTTGGCTTGCTTCGCATTTGTCTTTTCTCTAACTGTCTCTTTGTCCCTTTCTCTTCTCTGTATGCCTTTCTGTTTATGGCTGTTGCGTAACTCCTGAATTTATGAACTGCATTTTTTATTTTATTTTTATACCAGCGCTTTATATATAAATGAATCTGCTGACTGTAATTCAATCCTTTACACGCAGCAAGTGTCTTGTTGATGTGGCGAGTTTCGCAGGCCGGAACATACATATATTACAATTGTATTACATTAATAATCGCCCTCTCGTGAAGCTGAGGCCCGTGGGTCTACAGACCACGCGGCATGTTTTAATACAACCGCAACCATGTTTTATATATCTCACAGCAATTATTTTATATAAACAATCGCCCTCCACCTTAAGCCGAGGCCTGTGGGTCCACAGACCACGCGGAACTTTTCAATACAATCGCAACATTTTTATATATATATATATATATTTATATATAATAGCTCCTTCACAAATTTCCATTTGCGATTAGAACTGGAACTCAAACACTTGTTAATCATAGTTAATAAGCCCATCGGGTCCGGGCTTCAATCAAATGCAATCGGGGCGCATAATAGAAAAGTTCCGATTGCGATCAGAACACGGATGCGATTTGCATATATCAACTCCCGCTTATAACTGGATCGGGTCTGCCACTTCAATCGCAGCGTTTTACAAAGTCGTGCGATCAATCGGAGAGTTCCGATTGCGATTGAGATTCCGGATGCGATTTGCATAAATCAACTCGCTTATAGCGGATCGGGTCTGGCATTTCAATCGCAGCGTTTTACAAAAGACATGTGATTGGGAACTCGGATGCGATTAGCAATTAACTGTGGTATATAACTCAATCGGGTCCGGCCTTCGATCGCAATCGCAACTTTCTGTTGCGATGTTCCGCTGCCCTTGCGATCTCCAATTGCGATTGGCGAGAGGTCCCACCATCTAAAACTTCGTTTTGTGCGCTCCATAATATAACAGACATATATGTATACTTTGCCAAAGGGTTAAGCGATTCCCAGAATATTGTTTATATGTTATATGTAACACCCATCGGGTAATGATTCTCGGAATTATACATACGACTGTATCTGCCGGCTTGGGCGATTCTCGGAATTTTATATCTGTCCTCCGGGTTGGGCGATTCTCGGAATTATAACAGCTCTCTGCCTCTGTCTCTTCCTCTGCTCCGCCGGTTGGAGAGTGCGATTCCCGGAATTTTGTAACTTCTCTCTGCCTCTGTCTCTCCTCTGCTCCACCGATTGGAGAGTGCGATTCCCAGAATTTTGTAACTGCTCTCTGCCTCTGTCTCTCCTCTGCTCCGCCGGTTGGAGAGTGCGATTCCCGAAATTTTGTAACTGCTCTCTGCCTCTGTCTCTGCTTCTGTCACTCTGCCTCTTTCCCTATCTTCCGATAACGGTTCTTCACTGTGCTTCTATGACTGTTACATTTTGACTTTCTTCTTGTTGCCTCTATTACTTTCGTTGTGCCTCTTTTGCCTTCCTTTTCTACAGCGCTGCCTCTTTTGCCTGAGTGCTGCCGCCTTTGCCTGAGTGCTGCCTCCTTTGCCATCAATGACAATATTTCCAACAGTCTCCCCCTTTGGCATTGATGGCAATCCACTTTCTTTGTTTGATTTCTCTTTCTCTTGTTGCTTGCTCTTCCTATTTTCTATTTGTTCTTCCTCCCCCTTTGACATCAATGGTAAAGGATGACTCCTCATCCCTCTGTATGGGTTCTGTCGTTGTATTTCCTTTCTCTGAGTTACGTTTAGGTCCTCTTCTGCCGAAATTGGACTATGCTATGTTTCATTTGTAGTGCCTGTAATATGTGCTAGATTGCAGACAGAGATGATGCATTTTACGATTGAAAGGTTCTTGTTTCTTCTAAATGCTGATAATATTGATAATGCTGATCCTGTGGACTTGTTTTATGCTTATCTTGCTGGCTGTTCTCCCCTGGAATGATATCTTCGTTTTGTTCTCCCCCTAAGACTGTACTTTCTCTTCATATTAGAGAATAGTATCTACAGATACTACCCCTAGTTTGTCTCTCAAATATTCGAATGGTTCTCTGGCAAGTGGTTTGGTAAATATATCTGCTATATGTTCTTTCGTTGATACATAGTCCAGTTTAACTATCTTCTGAGCCACTTGTTCTCGGAGAAAATGATACTTGATTGGTATATGTTTAGTTTTTGAATGAAGCACAGGATTTTTAGATATACTTATAGCACTTGTATTATCACATTTGATTGAGATACGTTCATTAATGCTTACCTTCATGTCTTGAAGTGTCTGCTTCATCCACATGACTTGTGTGCAACATGTTGCTGCTGCTATATATTCTGCTTCAGCTGTAGACAGAGAGATGGATGTTTGTTTCTTGCTTAGCCATGCCACCAGACTTTCTCCTAGATAGAATGCACCTCCACTTGTACTCTTCCTATCATCCACACAGCTGGCCCAATCTGCATCTGTGTATGCTGTCAAGGTGAAGCTTTTGCCTTTAGGATACCAAAGCTCATATTGTGCAGTTCCTTGTAGATATCTGAGTATTCTTTTTACTGCCAGAAGATGGTTTTGTTTTGGTGCTGCTTGATATCTTGCCACTAATCCTACTGCTAGCATGATGTCTGGTCTTGAAGCTGTCAAGTACAGCAGGCTTCCTATCATGGATCTGTAGAGTTTTTGATCTACATCTGCAGACCTATCATCAGCACACAGCTTTCATCCCGTGATCATGGGGGTTGTCATTGGTTTGCAGTCCTCCATTTTGAATTTTTTCAGCATTTCTTTTAAGTATTTTTCTTGAGAAATGAATGTGCCTGTGTTCTTTTGCTGAATTTGCAGTCCCAAGTAGAAACTGAGTTCTCCAATCATAGACATTTCAAACTCTGTTTTCATCTCATCAACAAACCCTTTTGCTAGATCATCTTTGTTGCTTCCAAACATAATGTCATCAACATATACAACAACAATTAGGAGTTCATTTTCATGCACTTTTATGTATAGATTGTTGTCTACTCCACCTCTCTTAAAACCCTGTTTTTGCAAATATTTGTCCAATCTTGAGTACCAAGCACGAGGAGCCTGTTTCAGTCCATATAGGGCCTTCTTCAGTCTGCACACATAGTCTTCTTTGTCTGTCAATGAGAAGCCTTCTGGTTGTTCCATGTACACTTCTTCTTCTAGATCTCCATTAAGAAAAGCGGACTTTACATCCATTTGATATACCTTGAAGTCTTGGTAGCATGCAAATGCCAGGAACATTCTGATAGCTTCCATTCTGGCTACAGGGGCAAATGTTTCTTCATAATCAAGTCCTTCAATTTGTGAGTATCCTTTGCAGACCAGCCTGGCTTTATTCCTAATTACTTTTCCTTGCTCATTCATTTTGTTTTTGAATACCCATTTTGAACCAATGATATTTTTCTCAATAGGTCTAGGAACTAGTTCCCAGGTATTGTTCTTCTCAATTTGGTCCAATTCTTCATTCATTGCTTTTACCCAATACTTGTCCTTGCTGGCTTCTTCAAATTTCTTTGGCTCTACTTGTGATAACATGGCTATGTATACTTCTTCTGTTTGTTCTGTTAGCTGCCTTCTTGTCTGGACTCCTGCTTTCTTGTCTCCTATGATCTGATCTTCAGGATGATTCTTCTGAGTGTATCTTGAGGGGGTTTTCGAGCTCAGCTCTGCATCATCTGTTGTCTTGCTTGTTTCATCATCATCCTTGTCTTTTTCTTCATGGTTGTCTAATGGACTGCAGCAGTCTGTATTTCTTGTATTGTTTGTAAGTTCTTCATCAAATCTCACATCAATACTTTCAACTATCTTCCGAAGGATCTTGTTGTAGCACCTATACCCTTTGCTTTTGGAAGCATATCCTAGAAAAATCCCTTCATCTGCTCTTGCATCAAATTTCCCAAGGTTTTCATCATTATTCTTTATGTAACACTTGCTACCAAAGACTCTGAAATGTTTTATTGAAGCTAGCTTTCCATGCCATAGTTCATATGGAGTCTTGTCACTGCTTGGCCTTAAGTGAGCTTTATTAAGGATATGTACTGCTGTGTGTACTGCTTCTGCCCAGAAGGTTTGAGAAATATTATTCTCTTGCATCATAGCTCTGGCTATTTGTTGTACAGACCTATTTTGTCTCTCTGCTACTCCATTCTGCTGAGGTGTCCCTGCAATAGTAAATTGTTGTTTTATTCCATGTTCATTACATAGGTCTGCAAAGTCATAATCTGTGAATTCTCCTCCTCTGTCTGATCTGATACATTTCAACTTGCATCCAGTTTGATTTTCTGCTAATGCTCTGAATATCTTAAATTTTTCCAATGCTTCTGATTTATTTTTGAGAAAGGCAACCCATGTCATTCTGGAGAAGTCATCTATTATCAGCATGAAATAGGATTCTCCACTTAGTGTTCTAGTTCTAGCAGGTCCACACAGGTCCATGTGCACAAGCTGGAGTGGTCTTCTTGTTGACAACTCCTCTTTAGATTTAAAGGATGTGCGAGTCTGTTTCCCCAATTGACAAGATTTGCATATAGTACTTGAAGGCCTTTTTATTTCTGGCATATCTCTTACAGCTTTCTTCTTGCTCAGTCTGATGATATGGTCAAAGCTGAGATGTCCCAATCTCCTATGCCGCAACCATGACTCCTCAAGTTTTCTAAGATGGTAGGCTTCATCTTCCTCTTTCACTATGTATACATTGTTCTCTGTTCGAACACCTTTGAGCAGAGTCTTTCCTGTTGTGCTTGACCTGACTACACAATCTTGTGCTCTGAAAAGAACTTCACAGCCTTTGTCACACATCTGACTGACACTCAGTAAATTTGCTTTCAGTCCATCCACAAATAGTACCTCTTGGGCTTTCCCTCTGCCATTGTCTATGCTGACTGAGCCTTTTCCCTTGATCTTTCCTGATTTATCATTACCAAAAATAACATTGCCAGATTTCTTTTCATCAAGAGTTATAAACTTGCTTCTGTCTCCAGTCATGTGTTTGGAGCAGCCACTGTCCAAGTACCACTAGCTTTTCAGATCTTGAGCAGTTAGAGCCAGGTCACAGTTATTCACCTTCTTTATCCACTGGAGGCCCCCTTTTGAACATTTGATTATAGTTTTTGCAGAATTGTGAGCATGAACAAAATTACTTTGACTCATAAACCTCCTTGAGGTATTGAACATCAGTCTTTGTCTATACTTTCTACATTCAATAATTTTATGGCCAAATTCCTTACAATAAAAACAATAACCATAGAAATTATTTGCATACCTGATGTAAGGTTGTTTTCTCCATTTGTTTGTTTGAGATAGCCTCTTCACTGTTTGCATCTTTTGAAGGTCTGAATTACTCTTCCTTGCATAACAATATGCAGCAATGTGTCCTAGCTTGTGGCAGACATAGCAGGTGGCATTCTCCATAGGAGGGAAGAATTTCCTCTGATGACTTCCAAATTTGATATACTTAAGGCATATGATTCTTTTACGCCATCTTAGTATTCATTATATTCTTTGTTACTAGAGGTTTCTTCTGCTCTCTGTCTCTCTTATTGCAGATTTCTTCTTTTGTAGGAATTATTTGAGCTACTTCCTCATCCTTCTTTGCTTTTACAAAAATAATCTCTCTGTCAACCTTTTCTTTTTCTTTACTTGATTCTCCTTCGTAGCCTATTCCGGTCTTTATCATAGGGAATCTTTGAGCAACCAAAATTTCATCCAACTTACCAGAGCTTGTTGTTTGAGAAGAGTTTACATACACTTTCTGCTGAGTACTTTCTAATTTCTTCCTTAGACATACAATTTCTTCTTCTAGCTTCTCTTGTTTTCGAGTTTTATCCTTGATTTCCTAAAGTAACATATCTTCTATCTTCTTGGCTTCTTCAAGCATTACCTTCAGCTGCATGAGGACTTCTGAATTTTGTTCTTCTTTCACACATTTGAGGAGAATCTCTTTTTGTTTTTTGCATTTTAGTTTGAGTCTGTCAATCTCCTCCAGAGCACTTCTTAGCTCCCCCTCTAGGTCTACTTCCCCTTCTTCTTCTTCATCTTCTAGTAGGAGTCCCTCAAGATCTTCTATGGCCATCAATAAAAATTCTGAGGTTCCTTCTTCATTTGAGGGTTCATCTGAGTCTTCAGATGCATTGCTGTCTTGCTGAGCATAGAAGGATTTTCTGCTGAATTTCTTTCCTTTCTGCCAGAACTTTGATGTGTCTTTCTCTCATTCTTGAGCTTGATTTCTTACTTTATTGTGAGGACATTTAGCAGCATAATGTCCAACTCTTCCACAGTTAAAGCATTTGAAAGGAAGTTTACCTTTGTATCTACCTGAGCCTCTATCCAATTTCTTGACAAATTTAGCCTCTTCTTCATTAGAGCAAGAGCATATTTCTTCCTTTTCTTCTTTCTTCTTTTCTGTTTTGAATGCTGCTTCCCTTGTACTTGGCTTCTTCTGTGGGAGCCTCATTTCATAGGCTGTTAGATTTCCAAGTATCCGGTTCATGGTTAGAGTCTCCCAATCCGCTGTCTCTTCTATTGCAGATACCTTGGGATTAAATCTGGATGGGAGTGATCTTAGAATCTTTTGCACAACTATACTTTCTGGTATGGTTTCTCCAAGAGCTTTCATATTGTTAACAATTTCTGCAACTTTTAAGAAGAAACTACCAACATCTTCATCATCATTCATTTTTAAGTTTTCAAACTGGGCTCTATATACTTGAAGTTTGGCAGTTTTTACTTTCTTGTCTCCCTCATGTATGTCTTCAAGAGTATCCCGTATTTTCTTGGCAGTGTCTTTGTGCATTACTTTAATAAACTCTTCTTCACATAATCCATTCAGGATGGCATTCATGGCTTTTGCATTAGCCACAAAATCTTGTTTTGCATCCTTTTCTGAGTCAGTTGCCTTCGGGGCATATCCTAATTCCACAGCAGCCCAGACTTCTATTCCTAGAGACATTATGTATGTCTTCATTCTGATTTTCCAGAAAGCATAATTTTCACCAGTGAAGAAAGGGGCTTTATTGGTTGAGCATCCTTCCTTACTAGCCATCTTGGGAACCTAGGATCTCCTTTCAGTTGTTATACTTGTACAAATGAACTGGCTCTGATACCAATTGTTGAATCTCTAATTAAACTGAGAGGGGGGGGGGGTGAATCAGTTTAATACATTCCTGATCTTTTAAACTTTTCAATAAACTTATTTACACCTTCATTTCAAACTCTATTTAATGTGAGAGTAATCTTAGAATGTAATCTCAAAGTATTAGTTTAATAGAGCAGTAGACCTAATTTGAGAGCAGCAGGTATTAAGCAAATGATACATATCAGATCACTACATAAATATCATGTACAGAGACACCAGATATAAGTGGAAACCCATAAAGGGAGAAAACCACATCTTATTATTGTTGTGATGCAAAGGCAAGCTCCAACTCCCTCTCACCACTGTTTTTCTGCAGGCACCAACCTACAGGAGGCTCCTACCTCAATTCTGCAAACTACAACTTGCAAGGAAGCACCAACTCCCTTCAGTTTTCTGCAGGCACCAACCTACAGGAGGCTCCAACCTCAGTCAGCTACAACTGACGACTATCAAGCTGCAACTTGATAGGGAAGCTCCAACTTCCTCAATTTATCAAACTGAAAGTTTGTTGATTTACCTCAGATATCAGCTCTGTTCTGTAGCTTCTCCTTCTATTCTTCTTTTCTTAATCTTCTCTGTCTTACTCTTCTATATTCTGCCTTCTCTCGATTTACTCTCTCTTAAAAAAAAACTCACTCTGCATATCAAGATGATATTATTTATAGATTTCCTCACATGACTGTTTGTATTCTGCTTGGAATTCGAAATGGAAAGTCATGTCTCTTTGCCTTCTGCCTTCTCACTCCTTTTATCAGCTTACTCAGAAATTATAACTGTAGGTGTCAATTTTAACATTACAGTGGGAGTTTGTTTTCTCTTAGAGACTTGCCAATGCATCACAAACAATAAAAACAATTAAAACATTTACATTCGAATTACAATGTGAACTCCGGCTCACTCATTTTGTCTCTTGGCTTGCTGCGCATTTGTCTTTTCTCTAACTGTCTCTTTGTCCCTTTCTCTTCTCTATATGCCTTTCTGTTTATGGCTGCTGCGTAACTCCTGAATTTATGAACTGCATTTTTATTTTATTTTTATACCAGCGCTTTATATATAAATGAATCTGCTGACTGTAATTCAATCCTTTACACACAGCAAGTGTCTTGTTGATGTGGCGAGTTCCGCAGGCCGGAACATACATATATTACAATTTTATTACATTAATAATCGCCCTCTCGTTAAGCTGAGGCCCGTGGGTCTACAGACCACGCGGCATGTTTTAATACAACCGCAACCATGTTTTATATATCTCACAGCAATTATTTTATATAAACAATCGCCCTCCACCTTAAGCCGAGGCCTGTGGGTCCACAGACCACGCAGAACTTTTCAATACAATCGCAACAACTTTATATATATATATATATATTTATATATAACAGCTCCTTCACAAATTTCCATTTGCGATTAGAACTGGAACTCAAACACTTGTTAATCATATTTAATAAGCCCATCGGGTACGGGCTTCAATCAAATGCAATCGGGGCGCATAATAAAAAAGTTCTGATTGCGATCAGAACACGGATGCGATTTTCATATATCAACTCCCGCTTATAACTGGATCGGGTCCGCCACTTCAATCGCAGCGTTTTAAAAAGTCGTGCGATCAATCGGAGAGTTCCTATTGCGATTGAGATTCCGGATGCGATTTGCATATATCAACTCCCGCTTATAACTGGATCGGGTCCGCCACTTCAATCGCAGCATTTTACAAAAGACATGCGATTGGGAACTCGGATGCGATTAGCAATTAACTGTGGTACATAACTCGATCGGGTCCGGCATTTCAATCGCAATCGCAACTTTCTGTTGCGATGTTCCGCTGCCCTTGTGATCTCCGATTGCGATTGGGGAGAGGTCCCACCATCTAAAACTTCATTTTGTGCGCTCCATAATATAACAGACATATATGTATACTTTGCCAAAGGGTTAAGCGATTCCCGGAATATGGTTTATATGTTATATGTAACGCCCATCGGGTAATGATTCTCGGAATTATACATACGACTGTATCTGCCGGTTTGGGCGATTCTCGGAATTTTTATGTCTGTCCTCGGGTTGGGCGATTCTCGGAATTATACCGGCTCTCTGTCTCTGTCTCTTCCTCTTTGCTCCGCCGGTTGGAGGTGCGATTCCCGGAATTTTGTAACTTCTCTCTCTGTCTCTCCTGCGCCACCGATTGGGAGAGTGCGATTCCCGAATTTTATGGCCTCTCTGCCTCTGTCTCTCCTGCACTCCGTAGGTTGGAGAGCGCGATTCCCCTAAATTTTGTAAGCGCTCTATGCCTCTTTCTCTATCTTCGAATGCGGTTCTTCTTTGTGCTTCTATATTTGTTACATTTTGACTTTCTTCTTGTTTCCTCTATTACTTTCGTTGTGCCTCTTTTGCCTTCCTTTTCTCACAGTATTTGCCTCTTTTGCACAGTGCGCCGCCTTTCTTTAGTCTTGCCTCCTTTGCCATCAATGACAATATTTCCAACGGTCTCCCCCTTTGGCATTGATGGAAATCCACTTTCTCTTGTTTGCTTTCTCTTTCTCTTGTTGCTTGCTCTTCATGTTTGCTATTTGTTCTTCCTCCCTTTGACATCAATGGCAAAGGATGACTCCTCATCCCTCAGTATGGGATTCATCGTTGTATTTCCTTTCTCACGAGTTACGTTTAGGTCCTCTTAGAGTGTGGACTATCTTTATTGTTTCATTTGTAGTGCACCTTAATATGTGCTAGATTGCAGAGGACGAGAGATGATGCATTTTACGATTGAAAAGTTCTTGTTGCTTGAATGTTGATAATATTGATAATGTTGATCCTCTGGACTTGTTTTATGCTTATCTTGTTGGGCATTCTCCCCCCTGGAATGATATCTTCGTTTTGTTCTCCCCACTGACTGTACTTTCTCTTCATATTGAAAATAGTATCTACGGAATGCTACCCCTAGTTTGTCTCTCAAGTATTCGAATGGTTCTACGGCAAGTGGTTTTGGTAAATATATCTTCTATATGTTCTTTTTGCGTTGATACATAGTCGATTTAACTATCTTCACGAGCCACTTGTTCTCGGAGAAAATGATACTTGATTGGTATATGTTTAGTTTTTTGAATGAAGCAAGGGATTTTTAGATATACTTATAGCACTTGTATTATCACATTTGATTGAGATAGGTTCATTAATGCTTACCTTCATGTCTTGAAGTGTCTGCTTCATCCACATGACTTGTGTGCAACATCTTGCTGCTTGCTATATAATACCTTCGGTGTAGACGAGAGAGATGGATGTTTGTTTCTTGCTTAGCCATGCCACCGGACTTTCCTAGATAGAATGCACCTCACTTGTACTCTTCCTATCATCCACAATTTTGGCCCAATGCACGCATCTGTGTATGCGCCTCCAGGTGAAGCTTTGCCTTTAGGATACCATCCATCTTTGTGCGGTTCCTTGTAGATATAAAGGTATTCTTTTTACGCCGGAAGATGGTTTTGTTTTGGTCTTGCTTGATATCTTGCCACTAGTCCTACGCTAGCATGATGTACGGTCTTGAAGGTTTATCCAAGTACGGCGGGCTTCCTACCATGGATGCGTAGAGTTTTGATCTACATACGCGGACCTATCATCGGCCCCACACGGCTTTCATCCGTGATCATGGGGGTTTTCATTGGTTTGCGAGTCCTCCATTTTGAATTTTTTCGGCATTTCTTTTAACTATTTTTTTCTTGAGAAATGAATGTGCCGGTGTTCTTTTGCTGAATTTGGAGTCCTAAGTAGAAAGCGGAGTTCTCCAATCATAGACATTTCAAACTGTTTTCATCTCATGGTAAAACCCTTTCTCTAGATCATCTTTGTTGCTTCCAAACATAATGTCATCAACTTGCACCCTTTGTAACAATTAGGTGTTCATTTTCATGCGCTTTTATGTATAGATTGTTGTCTACTCCACCTCTCTTAAAGCCTGTTTTTGCAAATATTTGTCCGAGTCTTGAGTACCAAGCACGAGGAGCACATTTCGATCCATATAGGGCCTTCTTGATCTACACACATAGTCTTCTTTGTACGCCAATAGAAGCCTTGGTTGTTCCATATACACTTCTTCTTACAGATCTCCATTAAGAAAAGCGAGACTTTACATCCATTTGATATGCAGCAAGTCTTGGTAGCATGCAAATGCCGGGAACATTACGATAGCCTCCATTACGGCTACGGGTGCAAATGTTTCATCATAGTCAAGTCCTTCAATTTGTGAGTATCCTTTCATGATTGACCTGGCTTTATTCCTAATTACTTTTCCTTGCTCATTCATTTTGTTTTTGAATACCCATTTTGAACCAATGATATTTTTCTCAATAAGTCTAGGAACTGGTTCCCGGGTATTGTTCTTCTCAATTTGGTCCAATTCTTCATTCATTGCTTTTGCAATACTTGTCCTTGATGGCTTCTTCAAATTTCTTTGGCTCTATTTGTGATAACATGGCTATGTATACTTCTTTTGTTTGTTACGTTAATTTCTTCTTGTACGGACTCTGCTTTCTTGTCTCCTATGATCGATCTTGGGGATGATTCTTACGAGTGTATCTTGAGGAGGTTTTCGAGCTCGGCTCTGCATCATCTTGTTGTCTTGCTTGTTTCATCATCATCCTTGTCTTCCTCTTCATGGTTGTCTAATGGTGTTGCGGCGGTCTTGTATTTCTTGTATTGTTTGGAAGTTCTTCATCAAATCTCACATCAATACTTTCAACTATCTTCTGAAGGATCTCCACCTACCCTTTGCTTTTGGAAGCATATCCTAGAAAAATCCCTTCATACGCTCTTGCATCAAATTTCCCAAGGTTTTCATCATTATTCTTTATGTAACACTTGCTACCAAAGACTACGAAATGTTTTATTGAAGTGGCTTTCCATGCCATAGTTCATATGGAGTTTTGTCAACTGCTTGGCCTTCGTGAGCTTTATTAAGGATATGTCTTGCTTTGTGTGTCTTCATACCTTGAGAAGAGTTTGAGCAATATTATTCTCTTGCATCATAGCTGCGGCTGTTGTTTGTACGGAACTGTTTGTCTCTACGCTACTCCATTCTGCTTTGAGGTGTCCACGCAATAGTAAATTGTTGCTTTATTCCATGTTCATTACATGGGTACGCAAAGTCATAATACATGAATTCTCCTCCTACCTTCATTGATACATTTCAGCTTGCATCCCGAGTTTGATTTTTGCTAATGCTGCGAATATCTTAAATTTTTCCAATGCTTCGATTTATTTTTGAGAAAGGCAACCCATGTCATTAAGGAGAAGTCATCTATTATCGACGCAGAGCTAAGTTCTCCACTTGGTGTTCTAGTTCTCGCCAGGTCCACACGGATTCCATGTGCACAAGGCTGGAGTGGTCTTCTTGTTGACAACTCCTCTTTAGATTTAAAGGATGTGCGAGTGTTTCCCTAATTGACAAGATTTGCATATAGTACTTGAAAGGCCTTTTTATTTCGCTTATCCCTTACGACTTTCTTCTTGCTTAGTCTAATGATATGGTCAAAAATTTGAGATGTCCCAATCTCCTATGCCACAACCATGACTCCTCAAGTTTGCTAAGATGGCGAGGCTTCATCTTCCTCTTTCACTATGTATACATTGTTCTACGGTCGAACACCTTTGAGCGAGAGTCTTTCTGTTGTGCTTGACGACTACACAATCTTGTGCTCACGAAAAGAACTTCACGGCCTTTGTCACACATCGACACTCGGTAAATTTGCTTTCGGTCCTTCCACAAATAGTACCTCTTGGGCTTTTCCTCTGCCATTGTCTATGTTAGGCGAGCCTTTTCCCTTGATCTTTCACGATTTATCATTACCAAAAACAACATTGCCGGATTTATTTTCATCCAAGAGTTATAAAACTTCCTTTGTCTCCGGTCATGTGTTTGGAGCAACCTTTGTCCAAGTACCATGGCTTTTCGAATCTTGGCTTGATTGGAAACCGAGTCCATGATTATTCACCTTCTTTATCCACAGGAGGCCTTTTGAACATTTGATTATATTTTTTGCGGAATTGTGAGCATGAACAAAATTGCTTTGACTCATAAACCTCCTTGAGGTATTGAACATGGTCTTTGTCCATGCTTTCATTCAATAATTTTATGGCCAAATTCCTTACAATAAAAACAATAACCATAGAAATTATTTATGCACAGTGGCTAAGGTTGTTTTTCTCCATTTGTTTGTTTGAGATAGCCTCTTCTTTGTTTGCATCTTTTGTAGGTGCGAATTACTCTTCCTTGCAACAATATGCAGCAATGTGTCCTGGCTTGTGGCAGACATAGCGGTGGCATTCTTCATAGGAGGAAGAATTTCCTACGATGACTTCCAAATTTGATATACTTAGGGGCATATGATTCTTTTGCCATCTTAGTATTCATTATATTCTTTGTTACTAGAGGTTTCTTGCTCTTTGTCTCTCTTATTGTGATTTCTTCTTTTGTTGGAACTATTTGAGCTACTTCCTCATCCTTCTTTGCTTTTACAAAAATAATCTCTCTGTCATTTTCTTTTCCTTTACTTGATTCTCCTTCGTAGCCTATTCGAGTCTTTATCATAGGGATCTTTGAGCAACCAAAATTTCATTCAACTTAATAGAGCTTGTTGTTTGAGAAGGGTATATAGAAACTTTATGTTGAGCATTTTCTAATTTCTTACTCGGACAGGAATTTTATTCTTCCGACTTCTCTTGTTCTAGAGATTTATCTTTGATTTCTTTGAAGTAACATATCTTCTATCTTCTTGGCTTCTTCAAGTTTTACCTTCGGTACATGAGGACTTAAGATTTTGTTCTTCTTCCACACATTTAGGAGAATCTCTTTTTGTTTTTTGCATTTTAGTTTGAGTCATCAATCTCCTCCGAGCACTTCTTAGCTCCCCTACAGGTCTACTTCCCCCTTCTTCTTCTTCATCTTCTAGTAGGAGTCCCTCAAGATCTTCTATGGCCATCAATAAAGTCTGAGAGTTCCTTCTTCATTTGAGGTTCATACGAGTCTTCGGATGCCTTTGTTGTCTTGAGCATAGAAGGATTTTCTCTTGAATTTCTTTCCTTCTGCCCAGGCTTTGATGTGTCTTTCTGCGATTCTTGAGCTTGATTTCTTAATTTATTGTGAGGAAATTTAGCGGCATAATGTCCAACTCTTCCCACGAGTTAAAGCATTTGAAAGGAAGTTTACCTTTGTATCTACACGAGCCTCTATCCAATTTCTTGACAAATTTAGCCTCTTCTTCATCGGTGCAAAGAGCATATTTCTTCCTTTTCTTCTTTCTTCTTTTCTGTTTTGAATGCTACTTCCCTTGTGTAGCTATTACGTGGGAGCCTCATTTCGCAGAACATTAGATTTCCAAGTGTCGATTCATGGTCGAGTCCCCCAATCCATTTGTCTCTTCTATTACGGATACCTTAGGATTAAATGCGGATGGGAGTGATCTTAGAATATTTTGCACAACTATACTTTACGGTATGGTTTCTCCAAGAGCTTTCATATTGTTAACAATTTCTGCAACTTTTAAGAAGAAATGCCAACATCCTCATCATCATTCATTTTTGAGTTTTCAAAGCTAGACTCTATGTGAAGTTTGAGTTTTTACTTTACGGTCTCCCTCATGTATGTCTTCAAGAGTATCCCATATTTTCTTGGCGGTGTCTTTGTGCATTACTTTAATAAACTGTTTTGCTTCACATAATCCATTCGGGATGGCATTCATGGCTTTTTCATTGTCCCTAAATCTTGTTTTGTGTCCTTTTAAGTCGAGTTGCCTTCGGGGCATATCTAATTCTCTGACATTAAACTTCTATTCCTAGAGACATTATATGTCTTCATTGCGATTTTCCGGAAAGCATAATTTTTACGGTGAAGAAAGGGGCTTTCTTGGTTGAGCATCCTTCCTTATAGCCATCTTGGGAACCCTAGGATCTCCTTTCGGTTGTTAGACTTGTACAAAGGAAGCAGAAGCTCGATACGAATTGTTGAATCTCTAATTAAGCGAGGAGAGTGCCAATCGAGTTTAATACATTCACGATCTTTTAAACTTTTCAATAAACTTGTTTACCACCTTCATTTCAAACTCTATTTAATGTGGGAAGTAATCTTAGAATGTAAATACGAAAGTATTAGTTTAATAGAAGTAGACTTAATTTGAGAGCGGTATTAAGCAAATGATACATATCGGATCAATACACATAAATATCATGCACGAGACACCAAATATAAGTGGAAACCCATAAAGGGAGAAAACCACATCTTATTATTGTTGTGATGCAAAGGTAGCTCAACTCCCTCTCACCCCTTTGTTTTTGCGAGGCACCGGCCTACGGGAGGCTCCTACCTCAATTACGCAAGCTACAACTTGCAAGGAAGCACAGCTCCCTTCGAGTTTTCTCGTGCACCAACCTATTGGGCTCAACCTCGATCGGCTACAACAGGCGCGACTATCAGGCCACCAGCAGTGAGGACTCCAACTTCCTCAATTTATCAGCCGAAATTTTGTGATTTACCTCGGATGTCGGCTCACATTCGTAACTACTCATACATTACCTTTTTCTTAATCTTCTCTGTCTTACTCTTCTATAATACTGCCTTCTCTCGATTTACTCTCTCTTAAAAAAACTTTTGTATATCAAGATGATATTATTTATAGATTTCCTCACATGGCCAATTTTGTATTACGCCGGAATTCGAAATGGAAAATCATGTCTCTTTGCCTTCGCCTTCTCACTCCTTTTATCAGCTTACTCGAAATTATAGCGTAGGTGTCAATTTTAACATTACGGTGGGAGTTTGTTTTCTCTTGGAGACTTGCCAATGCATCACAAACAATAAAAACAATTAAAAAATTTACATTCGAATTACAATGTGAACTCCAGCTCACTCATTTTGTCTCTTGACTTCTTTAACGCATTTGTCTTTTTCTCCTACTGCTTGTCTCTTTGTCCCTTTCTCTTATCTATATGCCTTCTGTTTATGAGTACAACTGCGTAACTCCACAATTTATGAGCTTGCATTTTATTTTATTTTTATACCGGCCTTTATATATAAATGAATACACGTGTATTCAATCCTTTACTGCCAGCAAGTGTCTTGTTGATGTGGCGAGTTTCGCGAGCCGGAACATACATATATTACAATTGTATTACATTAATAATCGCCCTCTCGTGGGCGGGGCCCGTGGGTCTGGAGACCACGCGGCATGTTTTAATACAACCGAAACCATGTTTTATATATCTCACGGCAATTATTTTATATAAACAATCGCCCTCCACCTTAAGCCGAGGCACATGGGTCCATAGACCACGCGGAACTTTTCAATACAATCGCAACAACTTTATATATATATATATTTATATAACGGCTCCTTCACAAATTTCCATTTGCGATTAGGCCGGAACTCAAACACTTGTTAATCATAGTTAATAAGCCCATCGGGTACGGGCTTCAATCAAATGCAATCGGGGCGCATAATAGAAAAGTTAGAAGTTGCGATCGGAACACGGATGCGATTTTCATGTATCAACTCCCGCTTATAAAGCCCGGATCGGGTCCCGCCGCTTCAATCGCGGCGACGTTTTACAAAGTCGTGCGATCAATCGGAGAGTTCCGATTCCGATTGAGATTCCGGATGCGATTTGCATATGTCAACTCCCGCTTATATAGCGGATTCGAATTAGCCACTTCAATTGCGGCGTTTTACAAAAGACATGCGATTGGGAACTCGGATGCGATTAGCAATCAAAGCGCGGTACATAACTCGATCGGGTCCAGGCATTTCAATCGCAATCGCAACTGCATTGCGTGTTCCCGTACCCTTGCGATCTTGCGATTGCGATTGAGAGAGGGTCACACCATCTAAAACTTCGTTTTGTGCGCTCCATAATATAACGGAGACATATATGTATACTTTGCCAAAGGGTTAAGCGATTCCTTTAATATGGTTTATATGTTATATGTAACGCCCATCGGGTAATGATTCTCGAGATTATACATCTGTTTGTATGCGCGGCAGGCGATTCTCGGAATTTTATATCATCCTCCCGGGTTGGGCGATTCTCGGAATTATAACGGCTCTCTGCCTCTTGTCTCTTCCTGCGCTCCGCCGGTTGGAGGTGCGATTCCCGAGGAATTTTGTAACTTCTCTCTGCCCTCTGTCTCTCCTCTGTCACCCAGGTTGGAGGTGCGATTCCCGAATTTTATGGCCCCCGCTCTCTGCCTCTGTCTCTCCTACTGCTCCAGCCGGTTGGAGAGTGCGATTCCCGAAGTTTTATGCTTGCTCTCTGCCTCTTGTCTCTGCCACATCCTCCTCTTTCCCTATCTTCCGATAACGGTTCTTCACGCTGTGCTTCTGCTGTTGTTACATTTTGACTTTCTTCTTGTTGCCTCTATTACTTTCGTTGTGCCTCTTTGCCTTCCTTTTCTACGAGCGCGCCTCTTTGCTGAGTGCGCCGCCTTTGCAAGTCTTGCCTCCTTTGCCATCAATGACAATATTTCCAACGAGTCTCCCCTTTGGCATTGATGGCAATCCACTTTCTGTTTGCTTTCTCTTTCTCTTGTTGCTTTCTCTTCATGTTTGCTATTTGTTCTTCCTCCCCTTTGACATCAATGGCAAGGATGACTCCTCATCCCTCCGTATGAGTTCGTCGTTGTATTTCCTTTCTGCGAGTTACGTTTAGGTCCTCTTCTACCGAAATTGGACTATGTTGTGTTTCATTCGTAGTGCACCGTAATATGTGCTAGATTCTTGATGGAGACATAGATGATGCATTTTACGATTGAAAAGTTCTTGTTGCTTAAAGATATTGATAATATTGATAATGTTGATCCTGTGGACTTGTTTTATGTATCTTCTTTGGTTGTTCTCCCCCTGGAATGATATCTTCGTTTTGTTCTCCCACGGGGCGCTGCTTTCTCTTCATATTAGAGAATAGTATCTACGGATACTACCCCTATTTTGTCTCTCAAGTATTCGAATGGTTCTGCGGCAAGTGGTTTGGTAAATATATCATAACTGCTCATTCTTTCATTGATACATGATCAGTTTAACTATCTTCTGAGCCACTTGTTCTCGGAGAAAATGATACTTTATTGGTCTATGTTTAGTTTTTGAATGAAGCACGAGTTTTTAGATATACTTAGCACTTGTATTATCACATTTGATTGAGATAGGTTCATTAATGCTTACATTCATGTCTTGAAGTATACCCTTCATCCACATGACTTGTGTGCAACATCTTGCCTCTGCTATATATTGCAGCATTTTGTAGACGAGAGAGATGGATGTTTGTTTCTGTAGCCATGCCACGGACTTTCTCCCTGGACGAATGCCACCTCCACTTGTACTCTTCCTATCATCCACACGAGTGGCCCAATGCGCATCGTATGCGTGAGTGAAGCTTTGCCTTTAGGATACCAAGCCCATCTTTGTGCGTTCCTTGTAGATATGCGAGTATTCTTTTCATGAGAAGATGGTTTTGTTTTGGTGTTGCTTCGATATCTTACTTTTAAGTCCTACCTTTAGCATGATGTACGGTCTTGGGAAAATTTTATCCGTCGGCGAGGCTTCCTATCATGGATCTGTGGGATTTTTGATCTACATTTGCGGACCTATCATCGGCCTGACTTTCATCCCGTGATCATGGGGGTTGTCATTGGTTTTGCGGTCCTCCATTCTGAATTTTTCGGCATTTTCTTTTCTGATATTTTCTTGAGAAATGAATGTTCCGGTGTTCTTTTGTTAGTTGCGATTCTAAGTAGGCGAGTTCTCCAATCATAGACATTTCAAACTCTTTGTTTTCATCTCATCGGCAAACCCTTTTGCTAGATCATCTTTGTTGCTTCAAACATAATGTCATCAACATATACAACAACAATTAGGTGTTCATTTTCATGCGCTTTTATGTATAGATTGTTGTCTACTCCACCTCTCTTAAAACTACTGTTTTTGCAAATATTTATCCGATCTTGAGTACCAAGCACGAGGCTTTGTTCGGTCCATATAGGGCCTTCTTGGGTACGCTTTCTCGTCTTCTTTGTACGCAATGAGAAGTATGCAGTTTGTTCCTTATACTTCTTCTTCTAGATCTCCATTAAGCAGACTTTACATCCATTTTGATATACCTTGAAGTCTTGGTAGCATGCAAATGCCGGGGAACATTCGATAGCCTCCATTCGGCTACGGTGCCAAATGTTTCATCATAGTCAAGTCCTTCAATTTGTGAGTATCCTTTCTGGAACCCATTTTCGGCTTTATTCCTAATTACTTTTCCTTGCTCATTCATTTTGTTTTTGATACCATTGAACCAATGATATTTTCTCAATAGGTCTAGGAACTAGTTCCCGGTATTGTTCTTCTCAATTTGGTCCAATTCTTCATTCATTGCTTTTACCCAATACTTTTCCTTCTTGCAGATTCTTCAAATTTCTTTGGCTCTATTTGTGATAACATGGCTATGTATACTTCTTGTTTGTTCGTCGTGCCTTCTTGTACGGACTCCTGCTTTCTTGTCTCCTATGATCGATCTTCGGGATGATTCTTACGGTGTATCTTGAGGGGGTTTTTAAACTCGACTCATCATCTGTTGTCTTGCTTGTTTCATCATCCTTGTCTTCCTCTTCATGGTTGTCTAATGGTGCGGCGGTGTATTTCTTGTATTGTTTGGAAGTTCTTCATCAAATACATCAATACTTTCCAACTATCTTGAAGGATCTTGTTGTAGCACCTATGCCACTTTGCTTTGAGCATATCCTAGAAAAATCCCTTCATCTTGCTCTTGCATCAAATTTCCCAAGGTTTTCATCATTATTCTTTATGTAACACTTGCTACCCAAAGACTACGAAATGTTTTATTGAAGTGGCTTTCCATGCCATAGTTCATATGGAGTTTTGTCACTCCTTGGCCTTAGTGAGATTTATTAAGGATATGTCTTTGCTATGTGTCTTTTGCTTGCTTACGAAGGTTTGAGCAATATTATTCTCTTGCATCATAGCTGCGGCTATTTGGTATACAGTTGTTTTTTGTCTCTACTGTTACTCCATTCTATTTAGAGTGTCCCTATGACCAATGGTGTTGCTTTATTCCATGTTCATTACATGGGTACGCAAAGTCATAATACGTGAATTCTCCTCTCTGTACGATTTGATACATTTCAGCTTGCATCCAGGTTTGATTTTAACGCTAATGCTACGAATATCTTAAATTTCCAATGCTTAGAAGTTTATTTTGAAAGGCAACCCATGTCATTACGGAAGTATCTATTATCGACGCAAAATAGGATTCTCCACTTGGTGTTCTAGTTCTAGCGGGTCCACACGGGTCCATGTGCACAATTTGAGTGGTCTTCTTGTTGACAACTCCTCTTTAGATTTAAAGGATGTGCGGTCATTTCCTAATTGACAAGATTTGCATATAGTACTTGAAGAGCCTTTTTATTTTCGCTTATCACGACGACTTTCTTCTTCACTTGGTACGATGATATGGTCCGACGTATGTCCCAATCTCCTATGCCACAACCATGACTCCTCAAGTTTGCTAAGATGGCGGGCTTCATCTTCCTATTTGTATATACATTTTCTCTTGTTCGAGCACACCTTGGTGAAGGAGTCTTTCCTATTGTGTGACACGACTACACAATCCTGTGCTGCGAAAAGAACTTCACGGCCTTTTTCACACATCGTGACACTCGATAGAATTTGCTTTAGGTCCATCCACAAATAGTACCTCTTGGGATTTTCCTCTGCCATTGTCTATCGGTAAGAGCCTTTTATGATCTTTCCACGGTTATCATTACCAAAAACAACATTGCCGATTTCTTTTCATCAAGAGTTATAAACTTGCTTAAATGCTCAGGTCATGTGTTTGGAGCAACCTTTGTCCAAGTACCATGACACTAGGATCTTGGCCAGTTAGAGCCGGTGCAGATTATTCACCTTCTTTATCCTTTGGAGGCCCCCTTTTGAACATTTGATTATAGTTTTTGCAGAATTGTGAGCATGAACAAAATTGCTTTGACTCATAAACCTCCTTGAGGTATTGAACATCGATCTTTTGTCATACTTTCTACATTCAATAATTTTATGGCCAAATTCCTTACAATAAAAACAATAACCATAGAAATTATTTGCATACGTGTAAGGTTGTTTTCTCCATTTGTTTGTTTGAGATAGCCTCTTCCTTGTTTGCATCTTTGCGAGGGTGCGAATTACTCTTCCTTGCATAACAATATGCGGCAATGTGTGAACGGCTTGTGGCAGAACATAACGGTGGTCTTCATAGTAGGGAAGAATTTCCTGCGATGACTTCCAAATTTGATATACTTAGGGGCATATGATTCTTTTTATTTGCCATCTTGGTATTCATTATATTCTTTGTTACTAGAGTTTCTTAACTCTTTGTCTCTCTTATTGCAATTCTTCTTTATTTTGGAACTATTTGAGCTACTTCCTCATCCTTCTTTGCTTTTACAAAAATAATCTCTCTGTCGACCTTTTCTTTTCCTTTACTTGAGTTCTCCTTGGTAGCTATTCAGATCTTTATCATAGGGGATCTTTGAGCAACCAAAATTTCATTCAGCTTAATAGAGGCTTGTTGTTTGAGAAGGGTATATAAAACTTTCTGTTGAGCATTTTCTAATTTCTTACTCGGACACGAATTTCTTCTTCCGACTTCTCTTGCTCTTGAGATTTATCTTTGATTTGCTGAAGTAACATATCTTCTATCTTCTTGGCTTCTTCAAGTTTTACCTTAAATTTACCTGGGACTTGATTTTGTTCTTCTTCCACACATTTTAGGAGAATCTCTTTTTGTTTTTACCATTTTAGTTTAGTCTGTCAATCTCTCCCGGGCTTGCTTCTTGGCTCCCTCTCCATTCTTCCCTTCTTCTTCTTCATCTTCTAGTAGAGTCCCTCAAGGTCTTCTATGGCCATCAATAAAAATTACGAGGTTCCTTCTTCACTTGAGGGTTCATCGAGGTCTTCGGATACCTTGTATAATCTTGCTAAGCATAGAAGGATTTTATATTTGAATTTCTTTCCTTTCTGCTAGAAATTTGATGTGTCTTTCTGCGATTCTTGAGCTTGATTTCTTACTTTATTGTGAGGACATTTAGCGGCATAATGTCCAACTCTTCCCCACGGTTAAAAAAATTTGAAAGGAGATTTTTGTACTGTATCTACACGAGCCTCTATCCAATTTCTTGACAAATTTAGCCTCTTCTTCATGATTGCAAGAGCATATTTCTTCCTTTTCTTCTTTCTTCTTTTGTTTTGAATGATGCCTTCCCTTGTGCTGCTTCTTGTGGGAGCCTCATTTCATAGGAGACATTAGATTTCCAAGTATATGGTTCATGGTCGAGAGTCCCCAATCCGTTGTCTCTTCTATTGCGGATACCTTGGGATTAAATGCGGATGGGAGTGATCTTAGAATCTTTTGCACAACTATACTTTACGGTATGGTTTCTCCAAGAGCTTTCATATTGTTAACAATTGCACCGCCTTTTAAGAAGAAGAGCGCAACATCCTCATCATCATTCATTTTTAGTTTTCAAGCTGAGCTCTATATACTTGAAGTTTGGCGGTTTACTTTACGGTCTCCCTCATGTATGTCTTCAGAGTATCCCATATTTTCTTCGCGGTGTCTTTGTGCATTACTTTAATAAACTACTTGCTTCACATAATCCATTCGGGATGGCATTCATGGCTTTTGCATTAGCCACAAAATCTTGTTTCGTCCTTTTGCGAGTCGAGTTTCCTTCGGGGCATATCCCTAATTCCACGGCCCAAACTTCTATTCCTAGAGACATTATGTATGTCTTCATTACGATTACCCGGAAAGCATAATTTTCTCCGGTGAAGAAAGGGCTTTATTGGTTGAGCATCCTTCCTTACTAGCCATCTTGGGAACCTAGGATCTCCTTTCGAGTTGTTAGAATTGTACAAAGGAACCGGCTGCGATACCAATTGTTGAATCTCTAATTAAGCTGAGAGGGTGGGGTGAATCGGTTTATTACATTCTACGATCTTTTAAACTTTTCAATAAACTTATTTACACCTTCATTTCAAACTCTATTTAATGTGAGAGTAATCTTAGAATGTAATCTGAAAGTATTGGTTTAATAGAGAAGTAGACTTAATTTGAGAAGCGTGAGGTATTAAGCAAATGATACATATCGGATCAATACATAAATATCATGCACGGAGGACACCGGATATAAGTGGAAACCCATAAAGGAGAAAACACATCTTATTATTGTTGTGATGCAAAGGCAAGCTCCAACTCCCTCTCACCCTTGTTTCTGCAGGCACCAACCTACGGGAGAGCTCCTACCTCAATTAACAGCTATAACTTGCAAAGGAAGCACCAACTCCCTTCGAGTTTTGCGGGCACCAACCTATTGGAGGCTCCAACCTTAGTCGGCTACAGGCGGCGACTATCATGCAACTTGATGAGGAAGCTCCCAACTTCCTCAATTTATCAATGAAAGTTTCTTGATTTACCTCGGATATCGGCTACGATACACGCAGCTTCTCTTACGTACCTTTTCTTAATCTTCTCTGTCTTACTCTTCTATATTACGCCTTCTCTCGATTTCTCTCTCTTAAAAAAACTTTTTAACAATATCAAGATGATATTATTTATAGATTTCCTCACATGACTGTTTGTATTCTGCTTGGAATTCGAAATGGAAAGTCATGTCTCTTTGCTTTCTGCCTTCTCACTCCTTTTATCAGCTTACTCAGAAATTATAACTGTAGGTGTCAATTTTAACATTACAGTGGGAGTTTGTTTTCTCTCGGAGACTTGCCAATGCATCACAAACAATAAAACAATTAAAACATTTACATTCAAATTTAAATGAGAACTCCAGCTCACTCGTTTTGTCTCTTGGCTTGCTGCGCATTTGTCTTTTCTCTAACCTGCCTCTTCGTCCCTTTCTCTCTCTCGTATGCCTTTCCGTTTATGGCCGCTGCGTAGAATTCCCGAATTTATGAACTCGCATTTTTATTTTATTTTTTATACTCAGTTGCTTTATATATAAATGAATATGCTGACTATAATTCAATCCTTTACACGCAACAAGTGTCTTGTTGATGTGGCGAGTTCCGCAGGCCGAAACATACATATATTACAATTGTATTACATTAATAATCGCCCTCCCGCTAAGCTGAGGCCCGTGGGTCTACAGACCACGCGACATGTTTTAATACAACTGCAACCATGTTTTATATATCTCACAACAATTATTTTATATAAACAATCGCCCTCCACCTTAAGCCAAGGCCCGTGGGTCCACAGACCACGCGGCACTTTTCAATACAATCGCAACAAATTTTTATATATATATTTATATATAACATCGCCTTCACAAATTTCCTTTTGCGATTAGAACTGGAACTCAAGCACTTGTTAATCATAGTTAATAAGCCCATCGGGTCCGGGCTTCAATCAAATGCAATCGGGGCACATAATAGAAAATTTCTGATTGCGATCAGAACACGGATGCGATTTGCATATATCAACTCCCGCTTATAATTGGATCAGGTCCGCCACTTCAATCGCAGCGTTTTACAAATTCGTGCGATCAATCGGAGAGTTTCGATTGCGATTGAGATTCCGGATGCGATTTGCATATATCAACTCTCGCTTATAACTGGATCGGGTCCGCCACTTCAATCGCAGCGTTTTACAAAGTCGTGCGATCAATCGTAGAGTTCCGATTGCGATTGAGATTCCGGATGCGATTTGCATTAAACTGTGGCATATAGCTCAATTGGGTCCGGCCTTTAATTGGAGCACATAACAAAACTCCGCCGATTGAACCTTTTCTCCGATTGCGATTGGGGAGGGGTCCCACCTTATACGCCATTTCGTTTTGATAGAACCTTTGGTTAAAGCGCTCCGCTTGTATATAACTGATATATATGTTTATATATATATTTTTCTGCTGGAGTGAAGCGATTCCCGGAATAATGTTTGTATATGTTATATGTAACGCCCATCGGGTAATGATTCTCGGAATTATACATTTGACTGTATCTGCCGGCTTGGGCGATTCTCGGAATTTTATATCTGTCCTCCGGGTTGGGCGATTCTCGGAATTATAACAGCTCTCTGCCTCTGTCTCTGCCTCTGCTCCGCCGGTTGGAGAGTGCGATTCCTGAAATTTTGTAACTGGTCGTTTGTCTCTCCTTCCGTCCGCCGGATTGAGAGTGCGATCTCGGAATTTTTTAATCGTTTCGCTTCTATCGCTTCCACCTCTGCTGAGAGTGCGATTCGGGAATTTTGTAAATCGCCTCTCGTCCGTTTCGTCGTCACCGTCTCATCTTCCGAGCACCTGCCATCGTGTGCTTATGACTGCTACATTTTGACTTTCTTCTCTGTCACTCTATTACTAGCCTCTTTGCCTCCTCTTTCTACAAGGCTAATTTTTTGCCTCGAGTGCCGCCGCTTTGCCTCGAGTGCCGCTCCTTTGCCATCAATGACAATATTTCCAACACTCCCAAGATCAAGAAAACAAGTCAAGGTAAAATTCGAAATCCAAACTCAAAAAACTCAACTGCTTCTAGATCTATGAGAACAAATTATTTCTAGCACAGAGATCGACTATAAGGGAATTTACTGGATATATCACCTTTCAGAGAAAGGATGGATCCAGAGGCTACCTGGCCCGTTACAGACTCTGTCTACCGAAATAAAATTGTAATCACTGTAATAGATCTCGATGATCAATTCGCTCCGATACCATGTAGAAATTTGCTGAATAATGAAGATTTATCCATTGAGATTATCCTGGTCACACACTAATTCGAATTCATGCATAACACATAACCTCTTCTACAATTGATCATCAATATGCGGAAATAGAAACAGTCGCATGCGCACATAAACACAATATGTAATGGGGAAAGCTTATAGCTGAAAACCCCCAACTATTTTGTATATTATAATAGAAGAGAACATGTAACAATCTCAGTACAATACTCCTCACAAGTACTCAGTACTGTCTCCAAAAGTTACACATAAACTAGCTCAGTTTTGAACAAGTCACAGGTTCAAAACTCATCCACTAATTGCCTGCCTCTATTGCGCAATCCAAGTTGGTTCAATGAGAGATCCAAGTTTGAATCTCCTTGGCTTCAACTGCGCAATCCTCATGGGAAATCTCCTCCAATGCTTGTGCAAATCTCATGCACAACTGCTGTCGCAACTAATAGCAAACTCACCCTTTCATCCACCTCTTCCACTGGTCTCCACTGAACTGTCCATGCACTGTAGTGAACTGATGTGTTCTTGAGTTGAATAATGAGTTAATAATTAGTGAATTAAATAATATTTAATTCAATCCACTCATTACTAGTGTATTAGCTAATTAAACTAAACACAACTAGTTCAACTAAGTTAAACCAAACACAACTCCACCAACTGTCTCATCAACTCCACCAAACTCCGCCACTTGAGTTCTAACTGAATTCAACCATGCATGAGCTCACCAAACCCCTAGGAATAGCGTAATTCCTTCTGTCAGATGCATGAGCCACATCCGTAGCTCCAACTGAAGTGCTGTAAGAGAATAAACTGAAGTTTAGAGTCCAAATATTATTAAGGGCTAATAATATTTGACTGACCTATTTTTAGACAGGCAGTCTAAAAATAGACCTCGACCTGTATGTCTAAAAATAGAGGTCCATCTATTTTTACCAACTTGACCAATCATCCAAGAATAGCATATTGCAACTCCTAGACCATGCTCCATATGTCTAAAAATAGACATAGTCTAAAAATAGACTTTGCGCCAAAAATAGCCTGCAGGCTCACTTAGTGAAGGCGACTTCATTTCACTAAGCTCCATCATCTTGTTGCATTTTCAACATGGATGACTTGTTGATATTTGGGGCTATTATGAGAAAATACTGGTTTTATATTCATTATCTACTGACCCGATTTTCTGTTGCTACTGGTCTATGTATTAACAATGAAAAGTTTTTTATAATCTTTGATTTGGAAGATGAAAATGAGATCGCCTTCATTGCTAGTTTTTTGGGGGTTGGAAAAGTCCGTGCAGCTGAAGGTTTCATCTATCTTGGCTTCAGAATTAAACCCAATGCATATAAGAACAAGGACTGGCTGTGGGTTGTAGAAAAATTTAAAAATAAAATTTCCAAATGGACTCATCAATATTTATCTCTCGGGGGGCGATATATTTTGGTCCAAGCGGTCTTATCTCAATTAATATTCTATTGGGGACACCTTTATTATTTCCCACAGGGCATCATTGGCCGTATTATATCTATTATGTCTCACTTTCTCTGGGGTGGGACGGACTCTACCAAAAAATTTCATCTATGCAATATGGAGATGCTTTTTTTCCCAAAGAAGCTCGGAGGCTGGGGCATTCTTAATCCTAGGGATTTCAATGAATCTCTGCTCACTAAGTCACTATGGAGGGCTCTCAATGGAGATGGCATATGGGCGAACATCATAGCTGTAAAATACCTACCACAGGAGGCCTTAAGATTTCTCTACAGCAGACAGATCACCTTCCCCCGGCGAAGATCTGCAATTTGGAAAAGCCTTATTAAAATTCATATCACGATATCAGAGGGGCTGGTGTGGAGATTTGGCAGTGGACAAAAAAATTTAATAAGCGGGGAAAAGATTCATGGCATGAATGATATACTGGTTATGAGTACTAGACTGATGCACACTCTTAATACCAGAGGTATTCTTTATCTTGGGAAATTTATTGACAATTGGTTGCATTATGCCTTGATCTTCAAAACGGCGACACAACTCCAATTATCGGGCAGGGATGCATTGGAGTGGACGAAGTATCGGGAAGGCCTTCAAGGGGCCGGCCTTACATTTTCTATGGAAGGAGACACTCTGACTTGGGCGGGGGTTATGAAGGAGGGTACGCTGGTTGTCAAACAGGTATACTTCAACATAACACTCTTCCACAATTTAAATCATATGTCAATGGGTTTTGAAGGATTTTGGAAGAGAAATTTTCCTACTAAAGTCCTTCTATTCAGATGGCTTGTATGGAGAGAGAAAATCTTAACATGGGTAACCTCACCCGTAGAGGATATCACGGTCCTAGCAGATGTATTTTCTGTAGAGAAGAGGAGGAATCCATTAATCACATATTTTTCACATGCCCATGGACTGTTCACTTGTGGTCTCTATTCAGCAAGCCTTTATTGGAATCGGATTGGTCACCTACTAATTTTATGGACGCTGCACTCCGTTGGGACATGCTCAAGGGCCAATTCCAATCCCTTCCCTTCTTCTTTATATGGGAAATATGGCTGGGCTGGAACAGACACATATTTGACAATGTGTCGATTGATCACCTTCGTATCTATGGTGCTATCATGGCATGGATCCGGGGAAGGATGCCACACACCCCCAGCATACAGGATGCATAAAAATGCACTAGGCCTCACCCCATCTCCCTTCCGGCTAATTTCTTCGATGGAGAATGCCGGGGTGGAATTATGGGGTGTGGTGCCTGGCTGAAGTTATCAAAGGATGAAAGGATCGAAATTTGTTGGAACGGAGGAAAAGGTACCAACAATCTTGCCAAGCTTTGGTGTGGTCTTAATGCTGCAGTAAACATGGGTCTGAGTGGAGTCTCAATTTATGGGGATTCCAAGTTGGTCATTGACACAATGATCGAAAAGGCTTCAAACTCTTCCATATCTGGCCACGGATGGTATAGAAGGGCTAAACGCCTATGGGAACGATTGAATTGCCCGCCCATTTCCCATATTTACAGGGAAAACAATACCAGGGCCGACGGATTATCCAAACAGGGTGTGGGCATGGTTTTTGGTATATTATGGGTTTCTCAGTATAAGCACAACAAAAAGGTATGGACCAATGACATCCCAATACCTTGAGTGATAGGATATGTGCCCCATTTGGGATATCACCATTTTTGCTATACAATTTTGCCTACTACAGTTACACTTTTCCCCATCAAGCGAGCCTGCTCATGATAACAAGCGAGCCTGCATTGCAAGCGAGCTGGTTTCAATAATCAAGCGAGCCAAAATGATACAATGATACAATATCTTTCTCTATGTTTTTGTTGGGTTCTGATTACCATGGTCAAGTGAGCCTGTACTTCACAGCAAGCGAGCCGGATTCAGTCACAAGAGAGCCAGTTTCGATTCAAAGCCACATTAAAATCCCTCTGTTTTTGTGGGATCTGCCGCACATATGAACCAGTTTTTTAAATTTTAAACATGCAGGTTTATTTTGACTGATGCAGTTGTATTGGCCATCTGATCTTTCTTCTAGATACAAGAGAGCCTGTCGCACTAAAGGTAAATGGCCAGTCTACGGGAAAATACACACTCGCACATGACTTTCAATCTAACACAAATCTCTGAAGCTACTCAAGAAAGAATTATTGAGGATGCGGTCAACCAGATATATTGTTGGAACTGTCCTATTCTTTAAGCTAATGTTTTTGTAATGCTGTGTTGAGAATGTTTATTAGCTCTATGATATGATATGTATTATATCAGTTATATGTGGGTTCAAAAAGGAACTGTATCAAGACCATCAGTTTATTATACATCCCTGAATATGGAAGGAGTAATGTACTAAACGATGTACTGTTTATATATTTTCTATATAATACAGCATTTTTTTCTCTCTGACACAAAAAAAAAAAAAAGAAAGAAAGAAAGAAAAAGAAAAAAAAAAAAAAAAAGAAAAAAAGGAAAAAAAAGAAAGAAAAGAAAAAGAAAAAAGAAAAAAGAAAGAAAGAAAGAAAGAAAAAAGGAAAAAAAAGAAAAAAGAAAAGAAAAAAGAAAAAAAAAAAAGAAAAAGAAGAAATGAAGAAGAAAAAAATGTGAAGATTAGAACCAAAGCAATGAAAAGAAATGTCATGTGTTAGCAAAAGGTCTCGATTCACTTAGAAAATTTTGGGATTCCAAGGTTGCCAACACCATGATTTTAACCTAGAAATAAGTTTAAATAGTGTTTAGATGTGCTTCATAATAATAATGCATGAAAAACAAATTGACATCTTCATCTAAATGCAAATAATTGTGACATTATTAACCTTGAATTAGTTGTCAAAACTTGTAATTTTAGAATGGAAAAACATTTCAATGTGTCTATAATTACATAAAAATCACATCTAGAAAGCACCATGTTAAGTGCTTATATGTAAGTAACAATCTTAAAGCAACAAGATGTAAAACATGGTAGAAAGGAACAAGGTGTAAGACAACCAATTGTAAAACATGGTAAAAAACAAGGTATAAGACATGAGTAGTGCAACGGTGATTCAAAATAAATTTAAATGTTAAGTTTAAAAATTATGAAATTGAAATTTTTTTAAATATATTTTTAAAATTATGATCAAATTACATACTAAATTGATATAAAATACCTTTTTATTTATATGAAAAAAAAAACTTGCTTCTATACAACTAACTAATTGACTACTAAAATTATAAAGGTGTTATACTCTACTTCTCTACATTTAAACCTTCAAACAAACAAAAAATTAGACATTCTTAATTATTAAATCCATTCATATTATATGGTTTGTCCATCATTAAACCACACCCATCAACCAATCTTTAAAAAAATACTTTATCCACACCACCGCATTCCATTGCCCAACACACAAAAATACTTTATATTGTTTTAAACGTTGCGGACTTGCTATTTCATATATAAAAAAGTAGTGCCATTTTCACATCATAGCCAAAACCTTTATCACTTCAACTGATTATGCTCAGCCCATTTTATATGTTTGATATTATATGGGGTGGGGCTAAATGCATATCATTTTAATATGCATGCTAAATATTTAGATGCATACACAACATTGATTTAATAGTGGTTACCATGTTTAAATAAACAAATAATATGAAAGCCATTATTGGTTGTCATGGACTTATGGTTGGCCACTACTTGTGGGCTATTAATAGGAAACATTGATATACTAGAATGTGTACAACTACAGATTCTTTCTAGAGTTTAAATATTGGAAAATGGTGAGGAATAAAGGAACTAAATTAATTAATAATGGCAGCACCAAAGGAATAAAATTAATTAATAATTGTAATTAATTTTAAATGTTTTATATTTTATTATGTAAAATGAAAATTTAAAATTATTATAAAAATTATTGTGAAAATTAAGGTATTAATCTTATTATAATTTTTATGATTTATTTTTTTAAGTAATTAGATTATAAAAATGGTTGAACATCACAATTGTGTTTATTCTTAATTCTATTTTGTCTAATAAATTTTATAGAATCATTCATGTTAATGTGTTTTAGGGTTAGTTATGTTATTCCTTGAAAAAAAATGTATGGTGTGTTCATTTTTAGTCTTTATTATATCATAAATTTTATATATGTATTTATTTCAAAGTATTTTCTTGTTAGTGATGTTATCTTTTTAAAATGTATGTATGGTATTTGTGGGATTACTTATCAATAATATTAGGATATTATTAAAGGAATGACACATAAGTCTTATTAAATATATGTTATAAGGATTCTTACTATTTATGTTCTATTATACTTAGAATCTAATTGAGTGAATCTTTCCAAGTTGGTTGCATTAGAAAAACCTGTTTTTTTTTTTTAAAATCTCATTTTAAATAGCATGAATTCTTTCTAAGTGGGAGGTTTGCCATGACATTACCCTCATGGGTAATATTGATGGCTAAATTACTTCATTAATTGTCAACCAAGGTTTGTGTACTTGTGAAGTGCATGTGCATAGTATATGTTAGGAGTTCTATTTTTTATTTTAAAATATGGAATTGAATTAAATATAAATGCCACTAGATTAACTCAAAACATTCCTATGCACATGTTCTTTCCACCAAAATTACTTTTTTAAAAGAAAATCAAACTTCAAGGCGAAATCAATTGAAAATTCTAACTATCAAACTGAATTGAAATTCAATCTACTGCAACAAGAATTAAAAATTACTCTATTTGAACTAAATTGAAAAATCTATTCTAATGGGTAGAAATGAAATTTTAATTCTACTTACAAGAAATTGAAATATTATTCTAAATGCTCTTGCAAATCAAAATTTCTATTCTATTCAACATAAGAGGAAAATTAAATCTAATCGCATCAGCAAAATAGAAAACTAAAATGTGATTTTGAAGGATTACAGATGTGTGCAGTTATGATTAGAATTTCTTTGTCCATTACTCATGAAGTCAAAATAAAACCAACTGAATAAAACTCTATGAAAAGGAAGTATTTTCATCTTTTATGAGCACTCGGCTTGTTCAAAGCTACTAAAGATTAAACCAGAAATCAATGAGAAAAATACCAAAAAAACACATTAACTAATTGCAATGAAGAAGAGACTATTCATGGAACGAGTTAATATTAACATAAACAAATACTAAACTAACATACAACTCCCTTGGGGGACCTCTTGTTGAGTGCAAGCATGAAATCGACTATCAAAGTGTTCACCCACACATTGATCACCAAAGGAACAAAATAATTTGTATTAAATGTTGAAGCCTTCGATAAAAAATGATTACAAGTTTAAAGAGTAACTATGTCTATTACTTCGCCTCAAGGCCTTTTATAATCCTTTGTTAAATAACAGTCTTCAGAGTTATAAGCTAAGAAGCAAGTTTCGACTTTGACAACAAAGAAATTAAATCGAAATTGGAATCTTTCTTTCCATGATTTGCTATTAAAAGAGAAAATCATGAGAAGATTTTGATTTGACATATCATAACTTATGATTCCAAATTATTCTCGTCCAATTCCATGCTCGCCTAATAATGCCACGATCCTCCTTCAAATCCTGTGCACCGTTGGAGTATTACAACCAGAGTTGTATTTTAGTTTGACGATTAGATCTCTCAAACTGGGTGACTTGCCATATCATTGTGATAGGTGGATGTCCATATGTCGATAATTTTCCATCTACCTATATCCTTTATTCCTTCTCAAGTGTGCTAGAACCCATCTAACAATGGATGTAGTTTCAGAATCTTTGGTTAGTTATAGAATGAGTGCAATTCAATAGTTATATGAATGTTTTGATTAAATTTAATAAAGAAACAGTAGATTATAAACCATGAATGATTGATACCTTTTATGATGTTTGAGCATATCTAAGGTGAGAATATGGAAAGGAAAGAAAAAGGGTTATAAAAATGAATACAATTTTGGACTTCAACAATGATATTTCAAATTAGCTTTATTCAATTCCCTATAATTAATGCACACTCGTCATTTTCCATTCATATTTGTAATAATTACTAAATGTGAAATCCATTGACTATTTGATTTCAGATAAATGAAATTCACATTAAGTATCTTTTGTAATTCCTCCTTAACAATTTCTCTCTTATTAGGGTTTTTTCTTCTTTGAGGTTGCCTAATTGGCTTGGAATTTTCTTGGATATAAATATGATGCATACATTTTTTAGGATCAATTACCTCCATATCAGTGTATTCCCATGTGTAAGCAAAAAAATCTTTTTGTAGCATCTTTATCAACTTTCTCTTTTGAAATTATTCTAGGTTGTTATTGATGTTTAATTTTTTACCTGGAAATATTTCTACTAAAGAGTTGTTAAACTTTTCCATAGAATGTGAATCCATTTGATGAGATGATAAATATTCAATATTACATTTTTCTTGAAAACTTTTATCTTGCTCACAATATGAAGAAGAATCATTAGTGTTCAGCAAATTTATTAATTGGTCTTCCTCATCTATCTGTGAAAGAGTAAATACTGGTTGAATATCATCAAAGTCTTGACTATAATCATCTATCCAAACTTCACTTTCTGCTTCAGTTATTGTTTTTGTAGGTGAATACAAAATGAATTTCTTAGTAGAGCTACCATTGGAGATATGCATGTTACCGGATATACAACTTATTAATGCATCAACTGTAGCTTGTCAGGGTCTACTAAGGATCAATGTATGACCTCCTAAATTATTCTTGGGAGTTAAAATCATAAAATAAACAGGATACTCCCATGAATCCAAAGAGACATACATATTCTAATATACCATTTGGTTTCATAACATTTCTACCCGCCAATTGTAGTAATGGTGGGGCATATTGAAGATTCGGAAGTTTCAATTGATCCATAGTTTGTTTGCTCTTAATATGATGGTTGCTCCTAAATCAATCAGGGTGTTTGGAATTTCAATACCATTAATGTGAATTTTCACAATAGGGCTACCTGGATCTAGATATTTTTGAACTATTGGTTTCCCCATCATAATATTTGCAATCTTTCCTACCAATTGGATTTTCTTGTCATCTTTTATTTTTCTTCCTGGTTTTTTAATGCAAAACTCCTTAATTGTTTTTGTAAATATTGGTATTTCCTTTATATCTTGGAGTAAAGGAATTTTGATGCAAAGATTGTTCAAGTCATCTAGCATATCGTATTCTGGTAAAACAATTTTCCTTTATATTCCCTTATTGATTTTAAGCCTTTCAAGAAAATGTGGATTTTGTAGGGAAACAAGAGGTTGTTAAACTAAAGGAATTGTAGAAGATGGATTTAGTTTATTATCATCTGAATGTGTAGGAACATATTCCATTGGAGGAGTCTTTTCTTGACCACTAAGTGTTTCCTTTTCAAGAACCTCATCCTCTTTAGTTTTTTGGATGACAACTGGTGGTGGCTTCTTTTGCAAAACCCTACCAAATCTAAGTTGGACATCAGTTAGACCTAATGGGGCTATCATAAAAGCTTGAAATTTTTTACCTTCTACATTGTAGATAGGTGGTTATTTGAGAAGGTAGTTGATTGGCTTTCTAAGGAAATGGAGTGTGTTAGTGTCTGTCAGCCCTGTCAATCACCAGTAATTAAATTGTACTCTTTCAGGTTGTTGATAGGGTCCTAAGTCAAATTTTTTATATTTTCAAGTGAGTTTTCAAATAAAAATTTGATCATTAGTTAGTATGTCTAGGTATGTTAATGCTCCCATTATCTCATGGTCAAAATTGTCATCTTGTTCATGCCATCACACATTGTCATGATTCATCAATAAAGTGTCTTGATCACCATTTCATTCATCATCTCATGGTCATTCATACTGCAAGGTTCAAAGGTCAAAATTATTAGTTTATAAATCCATTAGGTGTCTTTATTAGGTCAAGTCATAAAAAGAGTCATGACATCACCTAGGTCATTATTATGGGAGTAGAATTTAGGGAAAATGCTTAAAAAATGATTTCTAAAGTAAATTTTATTCTCTATGAAGATGTAACTATGCATACTAAGGTTTAAAGTTGCAGTACACTATCCTATCAAGTCATTTTTCAAAAATACAAAGTGGTGTCACATCACCACCCAAGAAAAAATCGACCTACCATCTATAAAAAGACAAATAAAGCACATTATTTGCTCATTTGACTCTCATGAAACATCTCTCCATCAAAAAAGTTCATTCCAGCCCTCTGAGGATCGAATTTTTTCCTCCAAGCATCATTCTCTCTCCTTCATTACGCTTCTGGCAGCCTTCACTACACTTATGGAAGAAGTGTTGCACTTTTGTAAAAGGAGCCAAATCACCCATTGTAGAGTTTTCTTCAGCAAATTATAGGTCCAACACATCATCATCAAGTAGGTGGACTTCATTCACTTCTCCTTCATCCTTCCTTTGCTTCAGTTTCCTCATATAGCTCAGTGAATCACCCTCTCCTGGGATTTCGCTGTGCTTTTGGTCTCTTAGTCATTTTATTTATTTTTGTGGTAAACCCCTACATTATATGCTCAAAAAACCTCATTCATACTCCATCCATCTCCCCTAACCTTTTCCCATGCACATTCCGCTCATTTCCATTTCTTTCCCACAAATCTTGGCCTATTGCTACACTTTTAACACTTTCCTAGGCTATGAATGTGTTTTGCACTTTTATACACCTTCCCCTCACTCATTTAACAAAATTACACCTCCCTACACCCCCTAACCCCTGCATTCCCTTCCCTCTATAAAAAATTCTCAAATCCCTTGTTTTCCCAAAATCAAACCCTAACCTTCCTCCAAGTTAGTTAGGGTTTTACCATGGAGGCAGAGACCATAGACACTGATAAGAAAAAGTACAAAGGAGAGAAAAATTTCCAGGCATGAGCCCACTAAATTCCAAGAAATCATGGCTTCATCTTCCATCAAGAAATCCTTTCAAGATGTGGGATGCCTAGGGTTTACATTGCTCACAGGGACAGTTCTACTTCAAAATTAGTTTCTGACAAAAGGAAGATGAATTTGACAAATGTGATAGAGATTTTGGTCCATCATAGACCAAGGAATAAAAATATCCTTTATTGTATGCACTTGTGTTATTATTTGATATAAATTCCCAAAATACAGTTGCTACAGGAGCGTTTCTTCACTTTTGTAAACCTTGACTTCAAGCTAGTTTTTCAGGGGTTTGGAGTAGGGTTTTGCAGTTCTTGATCACTCCATTGTGTATCATACATCCTCAGCTTTTCAGCCATACCAATTTTAGCCCAAAAATCCTCTGGGAAGGCCTCCAAACACCCTCTCAAATACCACGTTGTGCTTCTACTGAGAACGCATTGTGCTTCTGCAATTTTAAGTAAACAACTTCAAACTTGGCTTATGAACAAATGGGGAAGAAGTTTTGAAAACTAGAGGAGGTTGTTGTTCATAACATATCAAAGAACAAAAACCTATATCAGTTTTTCAAAATTTAATATGGTTAGAGGGATCTTGATCTACCTTTGAGCCCTATGTTTGCAGAAACTTTTGGGAAATTTTGGTCAAATTTTGGAATTTTTGGCAATTTTGAAAATCAATGGTGCACATAAGCGCAACGAGCTCATGCTACACTTATTATTAGAGTATCTAAATGAGGTAAAACCTACATGTTTGGATATATATTGACAAGTACATCACATATATGTACTTGGTTTTGCATGAAAACTCACCATTTGGGATAAAAAGTCAAAAAATATGTCAAAAAACATGTTTCTGCCACCTTTTCAGACCCCTCATTTCGCTTATGGAGTAGATATGGGAAATTGAGTTTTTGGGTGTCATGGAGAATTATTTTTGTATACTTTTAGGTTCAGGAGGTTAGTAGACATCCAGGGCTATATTCAGCATCTTTCAGTTCAGCATAATCATCAAGGGAAGCCCCTCAAAATTGCCTTCCAAGCAGCACATTGCGCTTCTGACATGACAGCAATGTAATTTTTTGAGTATTGTCAGTCAAGGTCGAGTTTTCATGGTGTGATTTTTCCTTTTATGCTTTGACATGATGTAATTAATTGTAATAGAGCTTGTGAAAGACAATTTTATGTAATTTTGATGGTCATTAATGCTTCTAAAGTCAGTCAAAGGCTAAATGGAGAGTTAGTTCCTAACCTCCCTAGTTTTAGGTTTGGTTAGAGAAATTAGTGTGATTAGTTCATATCTTGATGGATTCGACCCTTGAGAGGGGCGAATCTAGTTTTTTGTCTACATGTAGATTTTTTTAAGTCAGATTCAAGGTTGGACATTAGAGAGTAGAAGGCTTGGAGCTTTGTGTACAGTATATTTTTGCAGAAATACAAGGCAAGTTGCAGCTATTATATAGGGATTCATGTGGTATGATTTTGTGACAATTTTTTCCTTCTGTAAATAACTTTTATGAATGTTTAGTTTTCCTTCTTTCCATATCTTTTCTTTCAATGATCTTCCTATAAGTTTTAAACAACACTCTCAAGTTTATGCTCTGTTTTGATAAGAATTTCATGTTTATGTTATTCAACTTCTGATAAATGAACTCGTTCTTGTCATGCTCATTTTGAACCTTTACTTTTCCACCCTAAACTACAATTCACAATATCAATGTGTCACTGAACATACCTGTCTTTCCCCTTTGTTTCCATGAAACTCTTTTGAGATCTAACCTAGTTTCCTTTACCTCTCCTTCTGATCCAGCTAAAACCCTGGAGCTCAGTACCTAGCCTAATATTCTTTTTACCTACTCCAATAACCTTGTTGGTTGTGGGATCATAGAGAGAGCCCTCTCTGATTTGGTAGGGCTACCTACCAAATCCTAAGTGGTTTGAGGTTACCTCCTTCGATCTCCTTTCTTAGCCTTGGGACACTATGGAGGATAACATTTTTGGCGTCATTATCGATGATCTAGGTGGATATTAGTGGCCACCCGCCTATTCCACTTGGGGCCCCACCATGGTCTCTTTCAGTTTTTTTTCACAACTTACTATTTTTAGCATTTTTTCGGGTCCTGAAATTTCGAAGCCGTTTTGAAGCCCCAAACGGAGATAGTATGCCGAAGTTACGTCCCTAGGAAGTTGAAACACCAATTTACCCAAATGGGGCCCATATTTTTGGCGCTTCATCTCCTAGGGTTAGGTTTTTGGACGTTTAGAGTTCTCCATTGTTTCTCCATAATAAATAGGCCCTCGAGCCTCATTGTAACATAGTTCAGAGGTCTGTAGCCACCACATCTCTTCTCAGAGATTCGCTACCAGCACCCTAGTTATTTTATTTCCATCATGTTTGTAAGCATATTTCTGTGATTTGATATTAATGAAATGAAGCCTTATTTCCGTTGTATTTCTATGTTTATGGTTATTTCTGTATTCTGTTGCGTTCCTGCATAAATCTAGATCAGTGGTATCATAGCGGTCTTCTTTTTCTCGATCCTTCTTTGCATGTCCCCAACGAGGTTGGGGTATAAGGAGTTAGGGCTCGATCTGGTGGAACCCTTGCAAGATTAGCCTCGCAAACCCCAACGGACGCCCATGGGAGACGAAAAGAAAGATGAGGCAGCAGGAGATCCTATCAAAATATTGCTCGAGGAGGCCCTTGAAAAACAAAGGAACGCGATGATGGATAACTTTTCCCAGATACTTCAACGACTGCCCATCGACAGCGCATCTGCATCCAGCAGCCACTCTGGAGGCGCAACTCCCTTTAAGATACAAGTAAACTTTGACATTCCCATATTTGAGGGTCAAACAGATCCAGATGCCGTAGATAGATGGTTGTATCTATTAGAAGGATATTTCTCAGTTCATGACTTTTCCGACCGGGAGAAAATTATTTTTGCACTCCTCAAAGCTACCCCCCATGTCAAGGATTGGTGGGAAACCTAATGTGAGAAAAAGGACGAGACAGAACCCTCTTAGCTCTTAGTCGTAACCACTTGGAATTATTTCTGAGATGCCATCAAGAAACAATACTATCCTGTGGGGAGCTATGAGGACAAGTACATACAATGGACCACGCTATGGCAACAAAGGGATCAAGATGTTCATGAGCTAACAAATCTGTTCCATACCCTTCGCACAAAGTTGGGTATCAAATATTCAGAGAAACATTTGGTGCTAAACTATCGCAGTTATCTGCACAGATACATTCAGGAGGAAATGGAGTTCCTCGACATCTCCTCACTTGGTACAGCATACCGATATGCTGCCAAGATTGAGCAGAAATTCAAACAGAAGAAGCGAGACTTTGGATCTGTGAATAAAAAGAAAGGGAAAGGTGCCCCCAAACCGAAAAAAGCCAAGGCATGGCAGCCCAAGACAACCTACCAAAGACACAACCAAAGATAAACACCGTGAAGCCAAATAAGGACACGGGAAAATGGTGTGAGTTCCATAAGAGCTCCACTCACAACACAAGTGAGTGTCAGGCCAAGCAATCGCTGGTGGCTGAGATGAGGGCTTTTGAATCAGATGCATGCTCCGAATCTGAATCAGAACCTAACAAAATGAATGACAAAGGGAAGTAGATTATTGATGCAGAGCCCAACGCCACTGTTGCCACTACGAAGATCCAGAAGGAGGAACCAGAAGATCCAGAGGAGGTAGAGCGTCTCTTCCACTCCCAGATGTGGGTAAAGGGTTCTCCGCTATGGTTCATTATCGACAATGGGAGCCAAAAGAACCTCATTTCAGAAGATGTCATGAAGTGGTTGGGATTGCCGACCACAGTGCACCCACAACCATACACCATCAGGTGGCTTCACCAAGGACGGGATCTCCGCGTCAGCCAGCAATGCCGCCTTCCCTATAGCATCAAGCCCTTCACGGATGAGGTATTGAGTGACATTGCTCCTATTGATGATTCTGATTTATTATTAGGCCAACCATACTTGCGGAAGTGACATGCTGTGTATGAGTCCTGGCCTCGCACTGTTATTGTTACTTTGGGAAATAAATTGTACAAGATACTAGAGGTACCACCGCCTCCCACTATCTCTTTAGTGACTACAAAACAATGTAGTAAGCTCATTTCCAAAACCAGGAAATTTGTTTTCCTGATGATCCACCCCCAGGGCAAGAAGAAGATTATGGCCACGACCTCCAAACATGGCTCCTCTATACGAAAACAACAAATGGACAAGGTTGTGGAGGAGTACGGGGACATCTTCACCTCACCCACAGGGGTGCCTCTACACTGTCAGGTCAAGCACCCCATTGACCTGACCCCAGGTGCGCCGCTACCCATTGGACCGATCTATAGGCGCTATGTTTTGGAGAATGATGAAATCAAGAGGCAGATTCAGGAGCTATTGCAGAAAGGTCACATCCGGCCAAGTTCATCGCCCTGTGGGAGCCCGATCATGTTGGTATAGAAGAAGGATGGGACTTGGAGACTCTATATTGATTATCGGGCACTGAAAAGGATCATTGTACAGAATAGGTACCCGATCCCACGGATTGATGACCTTTTGTACCAACTCAAAGGGGAAAAATATTTTAGCAAGATCAACTTGAATTCTGGGTATCACCAGGTACCAATCGAACCCTCTGATATATGGAAGACTGCCTTCAAAGCCAAGGAGGGCATTTTTGAATGGCTCGTCATGCCTTTTGGATTGACAAATGCTCCCGCAACCTTCATGAGGTTGATGGATGACATCTTGCGTCCATGGACCAACTCATTTGTAGTGGTATACTTGGATGACATTATGATCTTTAGCCAGACTTGGGAAGAGAACCTCCACCACATCCGAGAAGTCCTCCAAACAGTGCGGCAACACAATTTGTGTGCCAATTTGGAGAAGTGCACTTTTGGCATGACCCAGGTTCAATATCTAGGATACATTATTGATGAAAGGGGGGTGCATGTGGATCCAGCCAAGATCCAAGTCATTCGGGATTGGCCAACCCCAACCACCCTAACAGAGCTTCACAGCTTTCTGGGTCTTGCTAATTTCTACCGCAAGTTCGTGTTTGGATTCTCTCATATCACTTGGCCCTTGAGTCAAGTCACCAAGGGAGGATCGAAAGAAAATTTCTGTTGGTCAGAATCTCAACAGAAGGCATTCGTAGAATTGACACATCACCTCTGTTCTACCCCACTTCTCACATTACCAGACTTGCAACAACCATTTGAGATCGATACAGATGCCTCTGACTATGCTATTAGGGAAGTTCTTACTCAATAGGGGCATCTAGCGGCATATCACAGTGAGACATTGTCTTACACAGTTCTAAAGTATCCCACTTATGACAAAGAAATATATTCCATTGTGCAGGCTTGTCGACAATGGAAGCATTACATTTTGGGGAAGGAGAAAATCATCCACACAGACCACCAACCCCTGCAGTTCATACAGACACAAGGGAAGTTGCAGAACGATCATCATCAGAAGTGGTCCACATATCTGCAAAAATTTCATTCGAACATCAAGTACATAAAGGGTAGCACCAATAATGTTGCAGACTGCCTCAGCCGGCCACCGATCGTGGCCATAACCACCATTCTCAACTCTTGTGGGCATGAGACTTCTGATTGGCCACTTCTCTACAAGAGCGATCCAGAATTCAGCTACACATACAAGGCACTCTTGGGGGGTATGCAAGATATAAATTTTCACCTCCAAGATGCACTATTATTTCACCTGGGACACCTTTGTGTTCCTTCAAGCGAGCATGCCAAGATGATATGGGAAGCGCACTACCGTCGAGTCGCTGGGCATTTTTGGGTCGAGAAAATAGTGGCAGTACTGCAAAAGTATTTCTATTCGCTGAACCTTCAACAGGATTTCGGGAAGTACATAAGATCCTGCACTGCTTGCGCTATTTCCAAACCGACCATCAAGAAGCAAGGGCTCTATACTCTGCTACCTACCCCTAGTCGACCTTGGGAATCCATCTCCATGGATTACATGTCAGGCCTTCCTTCTAATAAGCATGGAAATGATTGTGTTTTCATGGTCGTCGACAGATTCTCAAAAATGGCCATTATGGTGGCCTGTAAGAAGAATATCACGGCAGAAGCCACTGCTAAACTCTTCTTTGAACGAGTGTGGGTGCACTTTGGGATCCCACAGTCTATCATATCAGATCGTGACAGCAGGTTCCTCAACACATTTTGGCCCAACCTCTGGTCAATGTGTTTAGTCAATTTAGTGTCCTGAATTGATAGCATCAATTATTGACCAAGGCTTGTAAACTGATGAGGTATACTTGCACTATACGTGCCTAAATATACTTATTCTTATTTCATTTTTTTCAGTATTTTGTTGATGTTTTTGATTTTTTTTATGTTTAGGTTTTAGTATACTATTCTATGTTCAAAGGATGACATCAAGTCTATGAAAAAAGGGAAAGAAAATGGAACCTTAGACTCAAAACAGAGTGTAATTGTAATTTCTGTCCCTAATAAGGAAAATGATGAAAAACATAGCATTTTAATCCATGGATTTCCTAGCTTGCAAATGAACATAAATGTAACTCAAGACATTATATTTCAACCTGATCCTTTTAGTTAGAGGTTTGTTGGAATAGTTTGTGGAAGATATTGAATTCCAATGTGATGAGGATATTAAAAACAAACAACAACTTAGAATATTATAGTGCAATCTTATTCATAAATAGAGATATTTTGGAACAGCTTGAGAAGAAAATTGCTATAATATGCTAAGGATCTCCTATGAATATTTGAACTACTTATGACATTACAGCTAGATCTCGTTCATCAGCTAGAGATTTATTGGAAGATTTTATTGAAGGAGACTAGATATAACGAAATAAGGATCTTCTAAACAACAAGTAGCCCATAGTATTACAATTAGGTATTTTCTGTGATTTAGAGATTTATTGGAACAGTTTTGAGAAAAGAATGCTTGTAACAATATGGGGATCTTCTATCTAATTGCAGAATAGAAAATGCTAATTAACTCAACATAGTACAACCAAATCTCATTCACATAATAGTGATATGTTGGAAAAGCTTTTAAGAAAAATAATGGTTGTAGGATACTGAGGATCTTTTAATCTAAATAACAGAGCTAAAGTGCTGGTAACTCAAGATGTCACAATTAAATCCATTCATTAAATAGAGATATGTTGGTAAAGCTTTAAGAAAATACTAATTATAACATCATGAGGATCTGTTAGTTAAACAAACAGTGCAAGACATGATACTAAAAGATATGAACTCAGAAAATTGTCTAAGTGAAAAATATAACAACATAGAATTAAAAGCTACTTATCTAGAAATCATGTAGAAGCCTCCTTAGATAGCAGGGGCCCTTTGCTATCAATTTGGCATAAAAATCTTTAACTCCTCAAGTTTGTCTTCAGTACAGCATCAAAGTTATGCTTCTTCTTATTATAAAAAATACTTCGAAACAGAGTATCACAGCCTTGGCAAAATAAAAGTTAACTTTTTTTGTTTCTCGGTCTCACTGAGCTGAATTTATAGGAAATTACATAACTGATATTGAATGAAAGTAGGAACAGGTGTATTCTAAAGTCAAAATCAAACTAAAAATCCTTTTTAGGACTCGTGATTTGCTGAAAGCAAATCAAGAGTCCTTATCCTTATATAAATTTGCTTCTCAAACTTTTGGTTTGACCATGTACATAAGCATATCCAGTTTTTTATTCAGCCTTCGTGGATGACAAGGAATGATGTAGGAAAGATTTAGAATCTAACCATATACTCCTTTTCTTCGGTTGACACTTGTAATATGTTCAAACACAAAAATGGCTACGGAATGTGTAACTGGCTACAGAATGACTGCATTCTGCAGCTAAAACTGCTCAGAAATCATTAAGACAACAAAACCACAAAAGTAAAACAAGTTAGTCATTGCATGTATTCCTTAAGTGATTTTAATCATATTATTGATCTTTAGGTCTATAAAATGACAAAAGGAATGATAAGATGAAGTGTAATTTGGCAAAGGAGAAGACACTTTTAGGGCTCAACATACCCCCACTGCAAAACTTTTGCATGTCCTCATGCAATTTCATTCCATTTGTACTGATACTTCTGCAAGAACATCTAACCTTATTTTTCTGCTTCTTCTGGTGGTTAATGCCATCCTTGGTTTCCTTATGAGTATCTTGAACTTCAGGTTAATGAGTGCCCTGTTCAATTTCTTGTTCCTTTTCTTCAACTTCTTGTTTTCTTTATATAATCTTTCCATTTTCTGAGAGAGAGTGATGTTAATGTTGCCTTTCAATTTACCCTGCTCCCTTAGAATTTCATTTTCATTCTTAATATGGTTATTCAGTATCTCGAATTCATAATTTTCTCTTCTTAATTTTTCAATTTAAGGTTCTTGTGGACTGGGGGATCTTTCTCTGTTTTCTAAGGCTTTTCTCTCTAATGATTCCACATGGTCATAAAGCTGCTGCTGAGCTGGGTCTACATCTGGGGGTCTTCTACCAGAGTTTTCTTCATATTGGTATACAGTAGATCTGTCAACTGGGGTCTGAACTGGAACTTCTTCTTCTTCAATGTTTATGATTTCAGTTCCTTTAATACATGTATTTTTCATCATGCCCTTAAGCCTATAGCTTCTTCTCAATTTGGGTGGATTTTCATCTTTACATCCTCTTCTTCAACACATTCATTTGTTAATTCCTCCTTCATTTTATTCCTGAGTTGTTTCCTGATTTTTACCGATTTCTCAGAGATTATTTCATCACTATCTTCCTATGTTGATACATTAGGCCTGACTTCAACAGTTTTAACATATTTTCCTCTCCTACTTCTTCTCACAGGTTTTTCTTTAGACAATTTTTCTCTAGGTTCCTCAAAATGGTTCCTTAGGAGGAATTCATCCCAATTATCTCCTATCTTCTTTAAATGAAACTCAATTAACATCTTAATTAATCCATGATGATGTAAGGTAGTTTCTAAGAATTGAAGCCTTTTCTGGACATTTAAAGACATCCTTTTCAAACTATTAAGTAGGAAAAAGGGCAGATTTATTTCTTCATCTAGAAAATTCATCATGAGTCTAATGTGATAAACATACAAAGTGCCAAATCTGCCTTCACAGTTTATGAACTTTTGTAAAATTAATAGCATATTCCTCCATTTATTCTTCAAATCTAAACTAGGAATACCTTTCTTAAACACTGCAATGTCCATACCTGGGTTTTTTAGCATTTGTCTCCAAGCCTCATTATGAAATTATTTGTTTTTAAACCAACGTTCTCCCTGTCTTGGCAGCTCTGTTGCTTCTGCTATGAATGCCTCTGTGATGGTGAATTTGATATCCCCAATCTCCACTTTTGATCCATTGAACGACCTGGAAAATGACTTTGTGATTTCCTTTTGGAATCCATTAAACTTCTCTATAAAGCTCAGCCATCCAGCCTATTGCAATAACCCTTTAATCTGAGGGTATCCTTCTAAATACTTAGTTCCAATTGGCTCTGATCTTACAATAAGCCCCATTTCTTCTTGATGAAGATTGCTTCCTTTCTCTGGCTTCAATTCTCTACTTTGTTCATGTTCTTAAAGCAAAAGAAACTATGAAGTTTTGTCTTACCCTAAAATGACTTCTCTGCAGGTAAGGATTTGTCTACGGAAAGAAATAACAGTGAGTGGATGTGAACGGAACACGGTAGTGGTAAATCATAAGGATAATTGGGTGTAAGAGTTTGACATGGAATGAATGACCGCGAAGAAATCTGATGAATATTTTCAAAAATCATCAATGAATGTCATGGTCTGATGACGTGACCTAATAGGTCACTTCTAGGTTCTGACCGTTATCTTTCAATTAATGATGATTTGTTATGGAGCGGGCTGAAAGGGATTTTGTCGAGAAATGTTTATGATAGGGGTTTGATTAATTCGAATCATAAAATAACTTAGGAAAACATATGACCTAACCACATTATACCTTTAATGATTTGCTATCAAAAATAATTTCATACAGTTTTACCTTAGCCCTTTTTAAAATCTTTGTTGCTTTGATGTGCTTTGTCTTTCATCTGAAAAATAATGATCTCTTAGGTTCAATAATCTTCTTTGACTCGTCCTCTATTTACTGAAGTATATTTTGCAAAATCAATTGGCTGCAGAATGGATCTGGCTACAGAACAGGTAGCTACAGAATGTACATGTAAAAACTCTGAAATATGAAATGGAATGAAGTGAAATGTGGATGGAATGAAGTATGGAATGAAATGAAGTGAAAATGTGGATGGAGTGAAGTACGAGATGGATCATGAAATATGGATAAAGTAAGATATGGATGGAATGAATGAAATGAATCATGAATATGTAAAGTGAATCTGCAACTTATGATTTTATGATACTTAATTGCAAAAAAGAACAATTTTTGAAAATCTAAAGTGTCAAAAGAACTCTGATTTTCACCTTAGATTTTCTGTATAAACATGCCAATCAATAATTTGTTTTCATGTTTATACCCTTTTTTTTATATATATAATTTATTTATATATATACATATATATATTTTTTTATTTTTTTATTTTATTTTTTTATTTTTTTATTTTTATTTTTATTTTTTATGATTGAAGAAGAATACAATTAAGTTAGTGAAGAAGAAGGATTCTTCTTCACTAACTTCATATCAATGTTATCTTGAAATTTCTTGACAAATTCCTCTCTTGAAAGTGGCTTATGATACAATTTCAGTCGGTGTCCATTTACAAGAAAGGCTACCTTTCCTTCATCTATTGTCCTGATTTTTATTGCTCCATTTTCAAAGATTTTCGCAATCTCATATGGCCCAAGCCAATGAGTCTGAAATTTTCCTGAAAAATCCTTGAACTTTGAATCAAATAAGAGGGCCCAGTCACCTTCTTTAAATTTATTTTCCTTGATGTACTTATCATGCCATCTAGTCCTTTTTTGTTGGACTATGCTTGTTCTCTGGACTACATCTTGTCTGATCTCATCCAATTCATTAATCTGTTCTAGTCTGTGCTTTTGTGCTTCTGTTAGATCAAGTCCTAACTGGACTGCCATTTTAAAAGTTTGGATCTGCAACTCTATGGGAAACAAGATTTGTTTTCCATAAACAAGTTCATAAGGAGTGTGACCTGTTGTGTTTCTCCATGTAGTTTTGTAGGCCCACAAGGCTTCAGGAAGCCTTTCTGCCCAATCTCTCCTGTGTAAATGAACAGTCTTTGTTAGGATCCCTTCAATAATTTTATTGGTAGATTCCACTTGACCATTTGCTTGTGGATGGTAGGGAGTAGATTTTTTGTGTCTAATTTTGTACTTTTCTACCATTTTCTCCACTAGATTTGATGTGAATTGAGCTCCTTGATCTGTAACAATTTCTCTTGGGACACCAAAACGAGTAAAAATATCCTCAAAAAAAAATTGACTACAGATGCTTCAGTAGCAGAAAGTAATGGTTTGGCCTCTACCCATTTGGTAACATAATCAGTGAAAACTAATATATATTTCTTTTGTCTTGATGGAGGATTAATAGGTCCTAAAAAATCCAAAGCCCATTTCTGAAAGGGTTCAATGTGTACCTAAGGTTGCAGTGGCATTTCACCTGAAAGAGAAGGTTTCCCTACCCTTTGGCAACTATCACGCCTTTTAACATACTCTTTAGCATCCTTAAAGAGGGATTTCCAATAATATCCTAAATGAAGGATCTTATAAGCTGTCCTCTTATCAGCAAAGTGTCCACCACATGGTTCATCATGACATGCCTTGAGGATCTCTGGCATCTCATCTTCTCAAACACATCTTTTGATAATGAAATCTGGACCTGTTTTGTATAACTCATTAGAAATCCATGAATATTTTGCACTGTCATAAATGATCTTTCTTTTATCTCTTGTATTCATAATTGAAGGAAATTTTCCTGAAACGAGATAGTTAGCAATATCAACAAACCAAGGAGTTTGAGTGGTAATTGCAAAGAGATATTCATCAGGGAATTTGTCTTCAACTCGATTATTGTCTTTAATGTTTTGGAGTCTAGATAGGAAATCAGCTACTATATTTTGTTTCCCAGGCCTATCTAGAATGGTGATGTTTAACTCTTGTAAAAGCAATAACCATCTTGTGACTCTGCCATTAGTAATTGATTTGTTCATTAAGTACCTAATTGCAAAATGGTCTGTGTGAACAAAACTTTCATAGCCTGTTATATAGTGTCTAAATTTATTTATGGCATGAACAACAACTAAGAACTCTTTTTCAGTTATAGTATAGTTCAACTCTGAAGGAGTTAAATTTTTACTTGTATAGTAGATGGCATAAGGAATCAGGTCTTTTTGTCCCAATACAGCTCCTAAAGTTGTATCTGAGGCATCTGTTGAAATATTAAAAGGTAATTTCCAGTTAGGTCCCCTTAAAATAGGTGCTTCAGAGATTTTTGTTTTCAGGGTTTCAAAGGCTAACTCAGAGTCAAAATTCCAATTGAATTCACAGTCTTTGGTAAGTAATTTTAAAAGTGGAGATGCTATCTTGGTGAAGTTTTCTATAAATCTCCTATAATACCCTGTAAATCCTAGAAAACTCTTAACATCTTTTTGACAACTTGGAACTAGTAGTCTAGAGATGACTTCAACTTTTGACTTATCAACTTTGATCCCCTCTCCTGAAATGTGATGTCCTAGAACAATCCCTGTAGTAAACATCATAAAACACTTTTCATGACTTAATGAAAGATTTTCTTCTTTACATCTCTTTAGAACTTTTTCCAAGTTTGCTAAGGCTTCTTCAAATGTGTTTCCATAGACTGTGAATTCATCCATGTATACCTCTACACAGTCATGTATTAGATCTGAAAAGATTCCTAATACTACCCTTTGGAATGTTGTAGGTGCATTGCATAATCCAAATGGCAATACTCGGTAGGCATAGGTACCCCAAGGACAGGTAAATGTGGTCTTGTCTTGATCCTCAGGTGCTACTTGAATTTGATTATAGCCACTGAACCCATCCAAAAATGAAAAGTACTTCTTGCATGCTAATGTGTCTAACACCTGATCTATGAAAGGTAAGGGAAAATGGTATTTAAGAGTAGCTTTGTTAAGTTCTCGGTAACCAATACATACCCTCCATTTTCCATTCTTCTTAGGTTCAATCACAAAAGGAGAGACCCACTGACTATTTGAATGGGATAAATAAAATTGACATTTAACAATTTCTGCAATTCTTCTTTAACAATCTCCCTAAGGTTTGGATTCATCCTTCTCTGAGGTTGTCTGATTGGTTTACAATTTTCCTCTATATATATATGATGAGTGCAAGTCTTAGTATTGATCCCTTTCATGTCAGTGTACTCCCAAGAATATGAAGAATAATGTCTCTATAATGTTTTGACTAGCTTTTCTTGTTGAAACTTATCTAGGTTTTTGTTTATGTTTAAGGTTTTTCCTGGGAATATTTCAATTGTATAGCTGCCAAATTCTTCAATGGAGTAAAGAGACATCTACCTTGATGATAAGATCTCAATGCTAGATTCTTCTTGAAATTTCTCTTTTTGAAATTCTGAAGAAGATTTATAATTTTCCAAAGTATTCGGAATCTGACTATCTTCACTAATTTCTGAAATTGTGAAGAGAGGTTGTATGTATTCTTCATCATCAATCCACTGAGTCTCATCTAATTATGTGATTGTTATTTCTGGAGGATACAAGGTAAATTTCTTGGTTGAACTTCCATCAAAGATGTACATATCACCAGATCTATAGCTAATGAAAGCATCAGTTGTAGCTAACCAAGGTCTTCCTAATATAATAGGATGTCCTCCTAGATCATTTTTAGGAGTTAGGATCATACAATTCACAAGATACTCCCAAGAATATAAGGACACTGGAATGTCTTCTATTATCCCATTTGGTTTGATCACAGATCTATCTGCTAATTGTAGCACTGTGGGTGTAAAAAGAAGATTAGGAATTTTTAGTTTTTCCATGATTTGTCTACTCATGATATTGATTGTTGCTCCTAAATCAATAAGTGTGTTCTGGATTTCAATTCCAATGATGTGTATTCTGACAACTGGATTTCCTGGGTCTACAGAATTAGGAATGGCAATCTTACTGATCATTATATCTGCTATTTTTCCTACCAGTTGTATTTTCTTTATCTCTTTTATTCTTTTTCCTGTTTTTTTCGTACTCAACTCCTTTATTGTTTTTGCTAAGATTGGGATTTCCTTGATAGCTTGTAATAATGGAATATTAATACAAACATTTCTTAACTCATCTAGGAAATCATAATTAGGCATCATAATTTGTTTTTATACACCCCTATCAATTTGTAATCTTTCTGGAAAAGGAGGTGTAGAAGTAGATGTTGATGGATGCTCTAATATAGGATTTGAAATTATTGGCTCTTTCTGTTTGGATTTTTCAATTTTTTGGTCTTGAAAAGATGTGCTTCCCCCAAGACTTTTATTTACCCGTAGAGAATCTTCCTCAGAATTGTTTTTCTCTTGTATAATTACAGAAGGTTTCTTCTTTTCAAGTATTCTTCCAGACCTCAGTTGAACATCATTAAGGTCTAAAGGAGTAATAAAATAGGTTGGAAATTGTTGACCTTCTATCATATCTGTATTCTGAGGGCTTTTATTTTTGGGGTTTGGTATTGGCTGGGCAGGCAATTGATTTGATTTTTGAGGAAATGGTAATGGAAGTGGTGGATTTTGATTCTGGTTTTGATGTTGTGGATTCTGTTGAGGACTTTGTTGTGGGGGGAAGTTTGAATATGAGGGATAAGAAGGTGGATATTGATAATACTGGGAGAACCTTCCATAAGGATTTTGTGCTCCTTGTGCCCAAGGTTGAGATTGATTTTGAAATTGGGGCCAAGGTTGCTGCCAAGAATTCCAATTTGGTGGGGGTTGATTATACATTTGATTATTAAACCCATTTGTCTGAGGTCCCTGCCAAGGTCTTATAGAGACAAAGTTAAGAGATTATGTGGAATTTGTGGGTGTTTCTTCTTGAAAGACTGCCTTAAGACCAGGGAGTGAAGTACAACTCTTGGTCTCATGTTTTTCTGAAAAAATTGCACAAGTCTCTATTAATTTTGCATCTAAAGGACACTCTCTCAAGGCATGCTTCTTCCTACATTTGGGACAAAATATTGCTAAGGCATCAGCTTCAGCTTTTTGCTTGTTTTGTAACTTAAGGGTGTCTATTTGTTCACTAAGACTCCCTAGAATGTAAGATTTAAATTCATCAAGCATATTACCTATTTCTACCCTAATTATTATTCCAGCTGCAGATTTACTTGCCCTTACAAGAGCAGGGTCTCTTGGTCCTTTTAGAATTTTATATTTTCCTCTTGAAATATTGATATATAACTCAGCTATATCAAGTAATGGAAGCTGAGATATGTCCCTTTTTCCCATCATATTCAGGATATCTATCCATTCATCCCTAATTGTTTTCAACAAGAGAGCTTTCAAAGTTTCTTGATCTAGGGTTTCCATTTTTTCCCTCTTGATGTTATAATTAAATCTTTCCAAAAAATCTTTAAATTTTCATCCTCTTTTTGCATCATCTTGAACACTTATTCCTTATGGTTGACTGGTATACAGTAATCCAAGTATCTCTGTAGAAATTCTCTCTTCATATCATCCCATGTCCTAATATACCTATTGATTAAACTCATAAACCATTTTAATGCTGCTCCTTTCAATGTTGAAGGGAACAATTTAAGTTTCTGGGCATCTTTTAGATAATCATAGGTTCTACATAGAACTCCAAATTCAAATAAGAAGGTTTCGGGATCCTCACTTTTTAGTCCATGAAAGTTTGGAAGAATAGAATTGAGATGTTTTTCATAGTTGCATTAGTCTCTTCATCTACTATAGGGAATCCAAAATAACTTCCAGTTTCCCTTCTACCTTTTCCTATTTCTGCATTTCCTCTTCCTCCTTCTACATTTCCTCTACCTCTTCTTTTGTCTCCTCCTCTTCCTCTACCTCCTCCAAATAGTGTATGTTTTCCATTAAATACTTCTCCTTCCCATTCTTTTGCCATGATAGACTCTTCTGAACTGATATAGGGTTCAGTTGGAAGAGCTAGTTGTTCTACTGGTTCTTCTATTAAGGGTATATTGAAGAAATAGTCCTCTTCTTCCTCTTCACTAGGGATTTGTAATTCTTCTGCTGGAATATATTCCCCTGTGGAAGTGAAAAAAATTTATCCCTTCTGTAGGAGTCCTTGGATCTTCTTCCTCTAGAATTGCTTAAGTGGATGAAGTGGGGGATCTTCCTAATGGGATATCTGATCTTGAGACTTCCAGAAGCCTATGACCAGTATAATATGGAATGTGATTTTGGGTTGGAGGTGTGCTACTTCTTGGTCTTGGTGGAGTGAGTGGAGTTGTGGGAATTAAACTTCTGCCTCTTACAAATCTAACCCTAGAATCTCTTTCTCTACGCATATCATTGTTTTTGGGAAAATAGGAAATAAGGCTACCTAGTTATACCTCCCCGGCAACGACACGAAAATTTTTAGTCAATTCAGTGTCCTAAATTGATAGCATAAATTATCGACCAGGGCTTGTAAACTGATGAGGTATGCTTGTACTATATGTGCCTAAATATCCTTATTCTTATTTCATTGTTTTCAGTATTTTGTTGTTGTTTTTGAGTTTTGTTATGTTTAGGTTTTAGTATACTATTATATGTTCAAAGGATGACATCAAATCTATGAAAAAAAGGAAAGAAAAGGGAACCTCAGACTCAAAACAGAGTGTAATTGTAATTTCTGTCCCTAATTAGGAAAATGCTGAAAAATAGAGCATTCTAATCCATGGATGTCCTAGCTTGCAAATGAACATAAATGTAACTCAAGACATTATATTTCAACCTGATCCTTTTAGTTAGAGGTTTGTTGGAATAGTTTGTGGAAGAGATTGAATTCTAATGTGATGAGGATATTAAAAACAGACATCAACCTAGAATATTATAGTGCAATATTATTCATATAATAGAGATATTTTGGAACAGCTTGAGAAGAAAATTGCTATAATATGCTAAGGATATCCTATGAATATTTGAACTACTTATGACATTACAGCTAGATCTCGTTCATCAGCTAGATATTTATTGGAAGAGTTTATTGAAGGAGACTATATATAACGAAATAAATATCTTCTAAACAACAAGCAACCCACAGTATTACAATTAGGTCTTTCTTGTGATTTAGAGATTTATTGGAACAATTTTGAGATAAGACTACTTGTAACAATATGAGGATCTTCTATCTAATTGCAGAATATAAAATGCTAATTAACTCAACATAGTACAACCAAATCTCATTCGCATAATAGTGATATGTTGGAAAATCTTTTAAGAAAAAGAATGGTTGTAGGATACTGAGGATATTTTAATCTAAATGACAGAGCTAAAGTGCTGGTAACTCAAGATGTCACAATTAAATCCATTCATTAAATGGAGATATGTTGGAAAAGCTTTGAGAAAATACTAATTATAACATCATGAGGATCTATTAGTTAAACAAACAGTGCAAGACATGATACTAAAAGATATGAACTCAGAAAACTGTCTAAGTGAAAAATATAACAACACAGAATTAAAAGCTACTCATCTAGAAAGCATGCAGAAGCCTCCTTAGATAGCAGGGGCCCTCTGCTATCAATTTGGCATAAAAATCTTTAACTCCTCAAGTTTGTCTTCAATACAACATCAAATTTATGCTTCTTCTTATTATCAAAAATACTTCGAAACAGAGTATCACAGCCTTGGAAAAATAAAAGTTAACTTTTTTTGTTTCTCTGTCTCACCGAGCTAAATTTATAGGAAATTACATAACTGATAGCTTCTTCTTATTATCAAAAATACTTCGAAACAGAGTATCACAGCCTTGGAAAAATAAAAGTTAACTTTTTTTGTTTCTCTGTCTCACCGAGCTAAATTTATAGGCAATTACATAACTGATATTGAATGAAAGTAGGCACAAGTGTATTCTAAAGTCAAAATCAAACTAAAACTCCTTTTATGACTCGTGATTTGCTGAAAGCAAATCAAGATTCCTTATCCTTATAGAATCTGCTTCTCGGACTTTTGGTTTGACCACGTACATAAGCATCTCCAGTTTTTTATTCAGCCTTTGTGGATGACAAGGAACGATGTAGGAAATATTTAGAATCTAACCATATACTCCTTTTCTTTAGATGACACCTGTAATATGTTCAAACACAAAAATGGCTGCGGAATGTGTAACTGGCTACAGAATGACTGCATTTTGTAGCTAAAACTGCTCAGAAATCATTAAGACAACAAAACCACAAAAGTACAACAAGTTAGTCATTGCATGTATTCCTTAAGTGATTTTAATCATCTTATTAATCTTTAGGTCTATAAAATGACAAAAGGAATGATAATATGAAGTGGAATTTGGCAAAGGAGAAGACACTTTTAGGGCTCAACACAATGTTGGACACCAAGCTCACCAAGTCCATAGATTTCCATCCCCAAACTGATGGCTAGACAAAGGTCGTCAACAGGATGATTGTACACATTCTGTGCATGTACAATTCAAAGAATCCACGCACATGGTATGAGAGCCTTCCCTATGTACAACACAGTTATAACCGGGCTATCCACATCTCAACCGGCCACAGCCCCTTTCAGGCGGGCTTGGGATTCCAGCCACTATGTCCCATTGACATAACCATGCCATTTGTAGCTACTCAGGCCGATTCGGCTCATGTCCAGTCTAAAGCTGACAAAGAAAACAACTTCATCGAGTGCATTCAGCAAATCCACCAATAGTTTCATGACATATTGGACAGAGCCAATGCTAAGTACAAGCAACGACATGATCAACATCGGGTGCCACACAACTTCCAAGTGGGCGAAAAAGTGTGGTTACATTTGCAGAAGGAGCGCCTCACTGGACCCCACCGCAAGATTCACCTGCTCTAATATGGGTCGTACACCATCACCAAGGCTGTAGGGAACAATGCCTTCGAGCTCAGTATTCCACCATTCCTTGGTATGCAACCAGTATTCAATGTAGACCGCCTTCGTCCCTACTTCCCAGCTCTATTGGACACCTCTAACATTGCAGAAGAACTCACACCAAAAGATTTAAACCCAGACTGCATGGAACATGCCACCACAGAATGGATCATGGACATGAAAATCGAGAACACTCGCCGATAGAAGATCCAACTGTATCGGGTTGTCAAAGCTGGCCAGCTTCTGCACCGAGGCAAGCGGTTCACCAGGGACCAAGTTCAACAGAAGTTTCCTCATATCATGGAAGAACTCAACGCAATGGGGACCATTGCTTCCTAAGGGGGGAGGAATGATCCAGGTGGATATTGGCGGCCACGCGCCTATTCCACTTGGGGGCCCACCATGGTCTCTTTCAAATTTTTTTCACAACTTACTATTTTTAGCATTTTTTCGGGTCCTGAACTTCCGGAGCCGTTTTGAGGCCCCAAACGGAGATAGTATGCCGAACTTACATCCCTGGGAAGTTGAAACACCAATTTACCCAAACGGGGTCCATAGTTTTTGCGCTTCATCTCCTAGGGTTAGGTTTTTGGACGTTTAGAGTTCTCCATTGTTTCTCCATAATAAATAGGCCCTCAAGCCTCATTGTAACACAATTCATAGGTCTGTAGCCGCTACATCTCTTCTTAGAGATTCGCTACTAGAACCTTGGCTATTTTATTTCCATCATGTTTGTAAGCATATTTCTGTGATTTTATATTAATGAAATGAAGCATTATTTTCATTGTATTTATATGTTTATGGTTATTTCTATATTCTGTTGCGTTCTTGCATAAATCTGGATCAATCAGGGACACGAAAGATCATATTTTCCATAGGTGAGAACGAAAAACATCAAATCTGATTGCTAATGGTGGACAGCAGTTGGATACATATCAAGGCTAAAACATTCACTTGGCGACTCCAATCAACTTCAACTTGATCCAAACATTCCACGGGAAATAGGATCTAGAAAGCAGGGTTTCATTGGTAATTTCACTAGCCTAAGAATCAATAGTATAAGAATCACAGTTCTGTTGTCTCAAGATGGATTCAACTGCTAGAAGGTATGCTCCTATGAATCGAGCTCATATTCCTGGTTTTCCGAATCAAATACCTTGCAATGATTGGCAAACATATCTGCCTAGGTTCAAAAATGAAAAATATCACAATGTTGTTATACATTTGATAAAATTTCATATACATATACATAGGCTAGGTTTGCAGTTTCCTAGGGATTGTTTAATGAAGATGTTAATGGAAACCTTAGAGGATGATGCCAGGTCATGGCATGAGGGATTGCCTACAGCCAGTCTATATTCACATACATATTTTCATGTATATGAAAATTATAAGAAACATTATCCTTCCTTATTGCTACTAGAGAATTTATGTCCAAAGTTTGAGAACCTTTTTCAGTTTGTAATATTCCAAAATTAGCATGCAACTAATTTAAATATTGATTTTTGATTTTGACACCTAGGAGATAAATAAATGGGAAAGGAGGCCCATACATTTCTAAAATAAGAATAAAATCCCTCATGATGTGAAAATGGATCATTATAATAGCTGGATTTCACACCCTCATGTGTGAACAAGGGAAATTACATGTGGACAAGGTCAAGTTTGATCATGTCAATAACGCTGGAATGGAAGGTGGAGATCATCTATGGAGACAATGGAGTGATAGTGGGAGGAAGATTCCTTGGTGGAGGAAACCCTAATGAGTGGGACCCAAGATGAGAAGGCTTCCACTTTTTTATAAGGAGTGCAAGGCAGCCATAGCAAGACAGGTTGTTGATTATTGAATTTGTGGTCTACATGACTATTGTGCATTCTTCAATTGTTTAGTTGAGATTGTTGTGTTTCTTAGCACAAGGAATTCTTGTTTAGGAATTCCTTCTCCTTTCTAGAGAGGCCTCTTGAGGGAGCTTGTACTTAATTTCTCCACATCCAAGCTTGAGGCCAAGCTACCTCATTCAGCTACAATGCAGTTTCTATTTAGAGTTGGGTTGTGTTGCAGGGTGTTGTAGTGGAGGGTTGATAACACCACTTCCGGAGCTTGTTTTTCAGAGGAGGAATCATTATTCCCTTTCGGAGATCAATGAGGAATACTTTGGAGCTGATTTCACTTCTTGGCACTTGGCCAAAATATTTCCCATCACCTATAGCATAGTATCCTTCTTTGACTGCGTTATTTTAGTGAGCATTTACAATGGGAATTGTAGTGCTTTATTTGGAGGGTAAGATCTTCAGTGTTAGGATCAGCCTTTCACTTGGAAGATCCATTGGATGAGATTCATTCATCATATGTATCATCTACATCCATATTCATCCAGTTCTTGAGTTGTATCTACTACTCATCCCTAGGGCTGCACTCCAGTATTTTGTAGTTTTGCATATTTCAGGAAATCCTCTCTATATTGTCTTGGAATTGCTTTTGGGAGTCTATATCTTCACTCCCAACATTGTATGGGCCATATAATTGCATATATCTATTATTGTGCCTTATCAGTAGCAATGTACCTTCTATTACTGCGATGTTGTTGTTCATGAGCATTCTGCAATGTAGCAACATTCCATCTTTGGCATATGTATGCTTGGGAGGCTTTTTTGCCTTGATTATTTGAGTTGTATTGTAATTATTTGCTGTTGATTTACTTAATAAAATGGCTCCATGGTTTCTACACATTTTGGTGTAATTTTATTCACTGCTATTTCCATTACTGTGTTCATATATTGTTGCTTCCCCATTTTGGAATATTACAATGGTATCAGAGCATAATCTTGGCTCAGCCTGTGGATCTCAGCCATTATGCTATCAGAAGAATAAGAAGAAAAAGAGGAAGATCATAAGGATGGATAGAATGAGTTTTATCTCATCTCTTTTCAGATCTAGAAAGGACCTCAACAAGGATGTCAAGAAAAGAAGAGGAGAAAGAAGAAGAGGGACTATACCCTTTCCTTTTGAAAAAGGAGACAAATTGCAGAAAGATGGAGGACACTTGGATCATAAGGTTCTAAGTGAATACCTTGTTGAGTACAAATCTAAAACTAGAGCCCTCAAGGAGACTAGCTTTCCCATAGTTCATTCATCTGGAGGAAGAAAGGAGACCTTGTAGCAAAGGAAGAATCAAGGGCAATAGGTTTCTATTGTCTACTTTTGATGGGTCATCTACAGCAAGGGCTTGGGAAAGGAAACTAGTTGCATTCTTCCTACTACATCCAATGGTAGAAATAGAGGTTGTAGAGATTGCAGTGCTGCACCTTGAAGGTGAAGCACACATTTGGTGGTTCAGCCATTTGAGTCATGCAAGGGTGACTACTTTTGCAGAATTTACTCAAAGGTTGATTAAAAAATTTAGCAAGGAGAAACCAGAGGAGGAGGAGCCCTCACCACCATTGGAGGAGGCTTGTACCAGTGTTGATACAACTATGGAGGAGCAGCCAGCAACACTAGCAGTTGGAGGAACCATCAAATTTGAGGAAGGAATTTTTGCAACCATAGAAGATGTTCCCAAGTTTCACCAAGGTATGCCTAAGTTTCCATTTCCTATTGTTTCAGCAAATCTCATGGAGGGTTGTATACCATTGCATACTGCTAATTTGGAACAACAAAATTACACTGCGTTGTGCAACCTTGAATTGTTCAAGGAAGGGATGACCCATCATCCTAATGTGCCATCGATGAGCTACACACAACACTTGAAGTTTGGGTGTGGATTTTTGAAGGATAGGATGAACTTTTTCCTAAACAATCCTATGCAGAACTCTATGTTCATCCTTGAGTTGGAGCATGAGGCAGCAGACACACCATTGAAGAGACTAGCAGCTCTGTCATTAAGCAGCAGTGAGGAGGTTTTTCCTCTAGCATACTTGGATCCCTATGGATTCAATGGGGTAATTGGTGTGGGACCTTCTCTAAGATATCTCCAAGGAGTTGTATTTCAACATCTCATGAATGCAAGAGGAGAAATCTGATTTGGGAGGACGGTAGTCGTCATTGGAAGAGTAGCAAGGTCGAGCATGATGGGAGGCACCCACATTTGGATGAATTGGTGTGGATGGTGAGCAAGAGACTGGAAAGATACTTTCAAATCTATGACACTGGGCAGCAAGAGGCTTGGCTACGTTGGCTACTCTTGAAGGAGTTTGGCCATCATGTGACATATCCTCTTTCAAAGGGTATGTGGGTGGAGGAAATTTGGAAAGGCACTTGCATCATATGGCAGCAAAGAGTATGGATGCATTGTGTTGATATGACATTAGTCATATCAATCATTATGTTTTCACCACATGATTTGTATGATGGAGGTGTGAGGAGGAAGCAAGAAATTTTGCTGCTTTGGTTTCTCTCAGGAGAGCATGGGCATATTTGCTCCCATACTTTGCATGATGTTGCAGGAGTAGGTGATGGAACTATCATGGTGCAAAGGGGCTACTCCTTAGCCTTGGATGATCAGGAGGTACATCCACTTTCGAAGGAATTTCCTATATATAGCAGCATTGTGGGAGATGACTTTGACAATGAAAAATTCAAAGAATGGAGCGCCTATGAGTTGACAGGAGCCTATTTACAAAGGCCAACAGCGCTGGCACTTGGGAGCTTAGGTTTATTGACGGATTATCCCCAGGATCACTTCACAGATGATGCACTTGGTGGACAAGGAAGAGGTTAGAGTGATGGAGAAGTGGATGGAGACATCTATTACAGTGATATGATCTTCTTAACTTGGATTTCCAAGCATAAGAAGGAAGATCTTCATGCAGCATATGGCTCATTCCTCTTCATGGGAGTATGTCATACCACTATGGAGGACTTATTCATGGATCCATATACCATCTTACTTCCAGTAAATGGTAATAATTTTGTTTTTGCATTTATGAATTATCTAACATAGTATTTGCATATTCTTACCCTTTCTATTCAATGCATTGCTCCATAAGAGGGCAAGCTTCTCATTGGGCTCCATGGACAATTTTGGGCCAAATTATATGATGGAAACAACCATCTTTTGTGTGGCCTTAGGAAAGTGTTTTGTTATTTTATGTATGCTCAGTTGATAAACCAAGCCATTTACTATTCACTAGTAGATGTGATGTCATACACAACTGGAAATTTATCAAGAAACAGCTTGCCATGTTATTTTCTGAAACAGCAGTTAGGAAAACTGCGTTGTGACCATTTGGGAAACTATTGTTACCTTCCATCACTACATGAAACCTTCAGTATTCCTCTCATTTTGATGCCATATGGCGGTGATTCCCTATTCATAATATATTGGATGGTTTGGGCCATCATTATTCATAATGTTGGAGAGAAGATCTTTGGAGATCCAGTCTTCTTCTTGCCACTTGAGGGAAACATTATTGCAGCCCAAGATCAGCAGCTATTCTACACTTATCATAAGTGGAGAGATGGACAGTGTGGGGTAGGCTACTTTTTCTACCATGTTTAGCTATGCAGCCAACCTATTCTACAGGGGCTACAGGTGGAGGGAAATTTTCAGGAGTTGCCATGTTGGAAGGTAACTCATTTTGTATGGATGATAGCTTAGGGATGGAGGATCCACATGGGAATGATGTTTCCAAATGAATTTCAGATCCCATGCCTCAAAGGGACCTCTAGACAACACCTTGTTTCCTCCTTGAGTATTTTACTTCCTCATGATGATAGCTATTTAGCTAGCTTGCATGCTTGGGAGGGGCAATATGGAGATTTATTGATGAGACAACATCTTATTCCTTGGAGGATTTTATCATATGAGGATGTTACAGGAGGAGGAGAGGAGGTTCTTCAGTTCTATCCTTGCATTTGCTTGAGGACAAGCAACATTTGGGAGGGGAGGACTGTAATATTCCAAAATTAGCATGCAGCTAATTGGAATAATGATTTTTGCTTTTAACACATAGGAGATGAATAAATGGGTAAGGAGGCCCATACATTTCTAAAATATGAATAAAATACCTCATGATTTGAAAAGGGATCATTATAATAGTTGGATTTCACACCCTCATGTGTGAACAGGGGCAATTACATGTGGACAAGGTCAAGTTTGACCAATTCAACAACGCTGGAAAGGAAGGTGGAGATCAGCTATGGAGACAGCGCAGTGATAGTGGGAGGAAGATTCCTTGGTGTAGGAAACCCTAATGAGTGGGACCCAAGGTCAGAAGGATTCCACTTGTTTATAAGGAGGGCAAGGCAGCCATATCAAGACAGGTTATTGATTATTGAATTTGTGGTTTCCATGACTATTGTGCATTCTTCAGCTGTTTAGTTGAGATTGTTGTGCTGCTTAGCACAAGGCATTCCTGTTTAGGAATTCCTTCTCCTTTCTAGAGAGGCCTCTTGATGGAGCTTGTACTTCATTTCTCCACATCCAGGCTTGAGGCCAAGCTACCTCCTTCAGCTACATCACAATTTCTATTTAGAGTTGGGTTTTGTTGCAGGGTGTTGCAGTGGAGGGTTGATAACACCATTTCCGGAGCTTGCTTTTCAGAGGAGGAAGAACTCTTCCCTTTGGGAGATCAGTGAGGAAGGATTTGGAGCTGATTTCATATCTTGGCACTTGGCCAACATATTTCCCATCACCTATAGCATAGTATCCTTATTTGACTGCATTATTTTAGTGAGCATTTGCAGTGGGAATTGTTGTGCTTGATTTGGACGGTGAGATATTCAGTGTTAGGATCAGCCTTTCACTTGGAAGATCCATTGGATGAGATTAATTCCACACATGTATCATCTACAGCCATATTCATCCAGTTCTTGAGTTGCAGCTGCTACTCATCCCTAGTGCTGCACTCCGACATTTTGTAGTTTTGCATATTTCAGGAAATCCTCTCCGGATTGTCTTGGAATTGCTTTTGGGAGTCTATATATTCACTCCCAACATTGTATGAGCAATATGATTGCAGATCTATATTATTGTGCCTTATCAGTAGCAGTGTACCTTTTATTACTGCAATGTTCTTATTCATGAGCATTCTGCAATGTAGTAGCATTCCATCTTTGGCATATGTATTTATGGGAGGCTTGTTTGCCTTGTTTATTTGAGTTGTATTGTACTTATTTGCTACTAATTTACTTAATAAAATGGCTCCATGGTTTCTACACATTTTGGTGTAATGTTATTCACTGTTATTTCCATTATTGTGTTCATATATTGCTGCTTCCCAATTTGGGAATATTACAGTGGTATCAGAGCATAATCTTGGCTCAAACTGTGGATCTCAGCGATTACGCTATCAGAAGAATAAGAAGAGAAAGAGGAAGATCATAATGTTGGAGAGAATGAGTTTTATCTCATATATTTTCAGATCTAGAAAGGACCTCAATAAGGAGGTCAAGCAAATAAGAGGAGAAAGAAGCAGAGGGACTATACCCTTTCCTTTTGAAAAAGGAGACAAATTGTAGAAATATGGAGGACACTTGGATCACAAGATTATAAGTGAATACCTTTTTGAGTACAAATCTCAAACTAGAGCCTTCAAAGAGACTCTAGATTTCCCATAGTTCATTAAGCTAGAGGAAGAAAGGAGACCTTGTAGCAAAGGAAGAATCAAGGGCAATAGGTTTCTATTGTCTACTTTTGATGGGTCATCTACAGCAAGGGCTTGGGAAAGGAAACTAGATGAATTCTTCCTACTACATCCAATGGTAGAAAGAGAGGTTGTAGAGATTGCAGCAGTACACCTTGAAGGTGAAGCACACATTTGGTGGTTCAACCATTTGAGTCATGAAAGGGTGACTACTTTTGCAAAATTTACTCAAATGTTGATTAAAAAAATTGGCAAGGAGAAATCATGGGAGGAGGAGCCCTCACCACCATTGGAGGAGGCTTGTACCAGCACTGATAAACTATGGAGGAGCAGCCAGTAACGCCAGCATTTGGAGGAACCATCACATTTGAGGAAGGAATTATTGCACCATAGAAGATGTTCCCAAGTTTCACCAAGGTATGCCTAAGTTTCTATTTCTTATTGTTTCAGAAAATCTCAAGGAGGGTTGTATACCATTGCATACTGCTAATTTGGAACAACAGAATTGCACTACGCTGTGCAACCTTGAATTGTTCAAGGGAGGGATGAACCGTCATCCTAATGTGCCATCGATAAGCTGCACACAACACTTGAAGTTGGGGTGTGGATTTTTGAAGGATAGGATGAGCTTTTTCCTAAAAAATCCTATGCAGAACTCTATGTTCATCCTTGAGTTGGAGCATGAGGTAGCAGACACACCATTTAAGAGACTAGTAGCGCTGTTATTAAGTAGCAGTGAAGAGGTTTTGCCTCCTTCATACTTGGATCTCTATGTATTCAATGGGGTAATTGGTGTGGGATCTTCTCTAGGAGATCTCCAAGGAGTTTCATTTCAACATCCCATGAAATGCAAGAGGAGAAATCTGATTTGGGAGGATGGTAGTCTTCATTGGAAGAGTACCAAGCTAGAGCATGATGGGGGGCACCCACATTTGGATGAATGGGTGTGGATGGTGAGTAAGAGGTTGGAAAGCTACTTGCAAATCTATGGCACTGGGCATCAAGAGGCTTGGCTACGTTGGCTACTCTTGAAGGAGTTTGGCCATCATGTGACATATCCTCTTTCAAAGGGTATGTGGGTGGAGGAAATTTACCAAGGAACTTGCATCATATGGCAGCAAGGAGTATGGGTGCATTGTGTTGATATGACATTCTTCATATCAATAATTATTTTTTCACCACATGATTTGTATGATGGAGTGAGGAGGCAGTAAGGACTATTGTTGCTTTGGTTGCTCTCGGAAGAGCATGGGCAGATTTTCTCCCATACTTTCCATGATGTTGTAGGAGTAGGTGATGGCACTATCATGGTGCAAAGGGGCTACTCCTTAGCCTTGGATGATCAAGAGGTACTTCCACTTTGGAAGGAATTTCATATATATAGCAGCATTGTGTGAGATGAATTTGACAATGAACATGTCAAAGAATGGAGCTATGAGTTGGCAGGAGCCTATTTACAAAGGCCAACAATGCTGGCACTTGGGGGCTTGGGTTTATTGATGGAGTATCCCCGGGATCACTTCAAAAATGATGCACTTTGTGGACAAGGAGGAGGTGAGAGTGATGGAGTAGTGGATGGAGACAACTATTACAGTGATATGATCTTCTTAACTTGGATTTCCAAGCATAAAAGGAAGATCTTCATGCAACATATGGTTCATTCCTCTTCATGGGAGAATGTCATACCACTATGGAGGAATTATTCATGGATCCATATACCATCTTACTTCCAGTAAATTGTAAGAATTTTTTTTTTGAATTTATTAATTATCTAACACAGTATTTGCATATGCTTACCCTTTCTATTCAGTGCATTTCTCCACAAGACGGCAAGCTTCTCATTGGGCTCCATGGTCAATTTTGGGCCAAATTATATGATGGAGACAGCCATCTTTTGTGTGGCCTTGGGCAAGTTCTTTGTTATTTTATGTATGCTCAGTTGATATACCAAGCCATTTACTATTCACTAGTAGATTTGATGTCATACACAACTGGAAATTTGTCAAGAAACAGCTTGCCATGTTATTTTCTAAAACAGCAGTTAGGAAAACTGCGTTGTGACAATTTGGGAAACTGTTGGTACCTTCCAGCACTACATGAAACCTTCTGTATTCCTCTAATTTGGATGCCATATGGTGGAGATTTCCTATTCATCATATATGGGATGGTTTGCGCCATCATGATTCATAATGTTGGAGAGAATATCTTTGGAGATCCAGTCTTCTTCTTGCCACTTGAGGGCAACATTATTGCAGCCCAAGATCATCAGATACTCTACACTTATCATAAGTGGAGATATGGAAAGTGTGGGGTAGGCTATTTTTTCTACCATGTTCAGCTATGCAGCCCACCTATTCTACAGCTACAGGTGGAGGGAAATTTTCAGGAATTGCCATGTTGGAAGGTAACTCATTTTGTATGGATGATAGCTTGGGGATGGAGGATCCACATGGGAATGATGGTTCCCAATGAATTTTAGATCCCATGCCTCAAAGGACCTCTAGATAGCACCTTGTTGCCTCTTTTAGTATTTTACTTCTTCATGATGATAGCTATTTAGCTAGCTTTCATGCTTGGGAGGGGCAATATGGAGATTTATTGATGAGATAGCATCTTATTCCTTGGAGGAGTTTATCATATGAGGATGCTACAAGAGGAGGAGAGGAGGTTCTTCAGTTCTATCCTTGCAGTTTCTTGAGGACAAGCAACATTTGGGAGGGGAGGACTGTAATATTCCAAAATTAGCATGCAGTTAATTGGAATATTGATTTTTTTATTTTGACACCTAGGATATGAATAAATGGGTAAGGAGGCCCATACATTTCTAAAATAGGAATAAAATCCCTCATGATGTGAAAAGGGATCATTATAATAGCTGGATTTCACACCCTCTGTGTGAACAGGGGCAATTACATGTGGATAAGGTGAAGTTTGACCAAGTCAACATCGCTGGAATGCAAGGTGGAGATCATCTATGGAGACAGCTCCGTGATGGTGGGAGGAATATTCCTTGGTGGAGGAAACCCTAATGAGTGGGACCCAATGTGAGAAGGCTTCCACTTATTTATAAGGAGGGCAAGGCAACCATAGCAAGACAGGTTATTGATTATTTAATTTTTGGTCTGCATGACTATTGTGCATTCTTCAGCTGTTTAGTTGAGATTGATGTACTACTTAGCACAAGGCATTCTTGTTTAGGAATTCCTTCTCCTTTCTAGAGAGGCCTCTTGAGGGAGCTTGTACTTCATTTCTCCACATCTAGGCTTGAGGCCAAGCTGCCTCCTTCTGCTACATCGCAATTTCTGTTTAGAGCTGGGTTGTGTTGCAGGGTGTTGCAGTGGAGGGTTGATACATCACTTCCAAAGCTTGCTTTTTAGAGGAGGAAGCATTATTCCCTTTGGGAGATCAGTGAGGAAGACTTTGGAGCTGATTTCACATCTTGGCACTTGGCCAACATATTTCCCATCACCTACAGCGCAATATCCTTCTTTGACTGCGTTATTTTAGTGAGCATTTGCAGTGGGAATTGCAGTGCTTGATTATGAGGGTGAGATCTTCAGTGTTAGGATCAGCCTTTCACTTGGAAGATTCATTGGATGAGATTCATTCATCACATGTATCATCTACATCCATCTTCATCTAGTTCTTGAGTTGCAGCTGCTACTCAGCCCTAGGGCTGCACTCCGACATTTTGTAGTTTTGCATATTTCAGGAAATCCTCTCCAAATTGTCTTGGAATTTCTTTTGGGAGTCTATATCTTCACTCCCAACATTGTATGAGCCATATAATTGCATATATATATTATTGTGCCTTATCAGTAGCAGTGTACCTTCTATTACTGCGTTTTTCTTGTTCACGAGCTTTCTGCAATGTAACAACATTCCATCTTTGGCATATGTATTCATGGGAGGCTTGTTTTCCTTGATTATTTGAGTTGTATTGTACTTATTTTCTGCTCATTTACTTAATAAAATGGCTCCATGGTTTCTACACCTTTTGGTGTAATGTTATTCACTGCTATTTCCATTATTGTGTTCATATATTTTTTCTTCCCCATTTGGGAATATTACACAGTTCATAGGGATTGATATTGATGATGAGGATTTAATGATTGATGAGATTGAAGAGGATTTCTTTGAGTTTTCTCTACATCAAGATGAAAGGTCAGAAATCGGTTATGAAAATTCCCAGCCAATAGATGTTTATCCTTTGACTGTAAATGAAATTGAGCATGATTTTAATAATGATAATCATATTCCATCTTCTGAGTTCAATAATAATGAAAAAAGGGTTTGTTGTCTTGAGATTTATGACATGCTAGCAACAAAGACAAAAGATTATCAGAGAGGTTTACAAAATTCCCTTAGCTCAATGCAAAGTCAATATAAGTTGAGGAACGGAAACATGCCTATCACTTCAAATCAGAAGAGGCCAACTTCTCCAAAGGATACTCAGCCCCAAGAACTGACCTCTATAATTCAGCAGTTTCCAAATCACCAAAAAATGTATGAATAGGTTCATTCACTTGTTTTTTTAGATTGTTATTTCTATGGGTGTTTATTTCAAGATCAGGTTTGTGAATACAAAAATGAGTTTTGTGACGAAATCAATGAACAAGGATCTCTAGACTTTATGGTATAGAATAAACATAAAAAATTATAAGCAGATTATGAAGAGGATAGTTGCAATAAAGAAAAAGTTGCTTTAGAGCCTCTTGCACATGATGATTTTCCTCCAGAGATAGAATTAGAGTTGCTCATACTTGAGGAATTTACAGCCAACACTCAGCTAGCAGAAATTCATAATTTCCTATGCCTTCCTATGGATCAACAACTAATTTTTCTTTCAGATCAAAATGAAGGGTGTGTTTGTGTTTCTGTTGGATCTCAAGACAAGGTAAAAATTCAAATTATTGAGGATCCTTTTATTGATTTCCTACAATTAGCGTGGAATATGTATTTTCTTGTATTTATGGATCATAAGCATAATTTCAACGGATACTTGGAGTTGCCTATATTATTTTTCTTTTTCCTGCTCGAGGAAAGTGCGATCGGGATTCAAGTAAGTAGCCATTTGCTTGATTGGTTACACTAGAGGGATCATTTCACATGATTGTATATATATCTTCAGCAAGCAGGTGGTTATCTTCAGGATTTGAAGCCCTCAAATCTTGATGGTCTGCTACCATAAATAAGTTCATTTAGTAGTCAGTTTAAGTTCGTTAATTCATTTCAGTTTGTCAAGACATTTCAGTTTGTCAATTCATTTCAGTTTTGAATCTTGTTTTTCATTTTTGACTCCATTTCCCAATGGATGAGGCTACCTGCTCTATGGTGTTCTTGACACCTCCTAAAAGGAGTTGTCATCCCCATCGGAGCCAATGTTAGTGTATGTCAGTCCTGTCAGTCACCAGTGATAAAATTTCACTCTTTCAAGTTGTTGATAGGGTCCTCAGTTAAATTTTTATATTTTCAAATTAGTTTTCAAAGAAAAATTTGATCATTGGTTAGTATGTATAGGTATGTTGCTGCTCCCATTATCTCATGGTCAAAATTTCCATCTTGTTCATGCCATCACTCATTGTGATGATTCATCCATAAAGTGCCTTGATCACAGTTTCAGTCGTCATCTCATGGTCATTCATATTGCAAGGTTCAAAGGTACAAATCATCAGTTTATAAATCCATTAGTGTCATTATTAGGTCAAGTCATAAAAAAGGTCATAAAAAGAGTCATGACATCGCCTAGGTCATTATTATGGGAGTAGTAATTAGGGAAATTACTTAAAAAATGATTTCTAAAGTACATTTTCTTCTCTATGAATATGTAACTATGGATACTAAGGTTTAAAGCTACAGTCCACTAGCCTATCAAGTCATTTTGCAAAAAGACAAAGTGGTGTCACATCACCACCCAAGGAAAAACTCGACCTCCAGTCTATAAAAATACCAATAAAGCACACTATTTTCTCATTTCACTCTCATGAAACATCTCTCCATCAACAAACTGCATTCCAGCCCTCTGAGAATCGAATTTTTACCTCCAAGCACCATTATCTCTCCTTCGCTGCACTTCTGGAAGAAATTTTGTGTTGTTGGAAAAGGAGCTAAATCACCCATTGTAGAGGTTTTCTTCAGCAAATTACAGGTCCATCACATCATCATCAAGTAAATGTACTTCATTGACTCCTCCTTCATCCTTCCTTTGCTTCGGTTCCCTCATATAGCTCAGTTAATCACCCTCTCCTAGGGTTTCGCTACGCTTTTGGTCTCTAAGTAATTGTATTTCATTGTTGTGGTAAAACCCCTGCATTATATGCTCGAACACCCTCATTCATACTCCATCCATCTCCCCTAACATTTTCCCATGCCCCTTCCCCTCATTTCCCTTTCTTTCCCACAAACCCTAGCCTATTATTACAATTTTAACACTTTCCTAGGCTAGGACTATGTTTTTCACTTTTATACCCCTTCCCCTCACTCATTTCCCAAAATTCCACCTCCCTACACCCCCTAACCCCTTCATTCCCTTCCCTCTACAAAATGGTCTCAAATCCCCTATTTTCCCAAAATCAAACCCTAACCATCCTCCAAGTGAGCTAGGGTTTTACCATGGAGGAAGAGACCAGAGACACTGACAAGAAAAAAGTAAAAAGGAGGGAAACTTTTCCAGGTATGATCCCACTAAAGTCCAAGAAATCATGGCTTCATCTTTCATCAGGAAATCCTTTCAACATGTGGGGGCCCTAGCGTTTACATTGCACACAAGGACAGTTCTACTTCAAAATTAGTTTTTGTAAAAGGAAGATGCATTTGACAAAAGTGAAAGATATTTTTATCCATAATAGGCCAAGGAGAAAAAAAACTCTTTAGGTTATGCATAGGTGTAATTATTTGAGAGCAATTCCCAAAATATAGTTGTTACAGGAGGGTTTCTTCACTTTTGGACAGCTTGAACTCAAGCCAGTTTTTCAGGGGTTTGAAGCAGCGGTTTGCAGTGCTTGATGACTCCATTATGTAGTATACATCCTCTGATTTCCAACCATACCAATTGCAGCCCAAAAATCCTTTGGGAAGGCATCCAAACACCCTCTCAAATACTATGTTGTGCTTCTGCAATTTTAAGTGACCAAATTCAAACTTGGATTCTGAACAAATGGTGCAGTAGTTTTGAAAACTGGAGGAGGTTTTTGTTAATAACATATCAAAGAATAAAAAAATCTGTCATTTTTTTTAAATGTATGGTTAGAGAAATATTGGTATACCTTTGAGCCCTATTTTTGTAGAAAATTTTGGGAAATTTTGGTCAAATTTTGGAATTTTTGGCAATTTTGAAAATTAATGGTGCATAGAAGCGCAGCGAGATCACGCTGCACTTCTTCTAAAAGGATATAAATGAGGTAAAACCTTTATGGTTGGATATATATTTTCAATTAAATCATAAATATGTACTTGTTTTTGCATGACAACTCACCATTTGGGAGAAAACGTCAAAAAAATAGGTCAAAAAACATGTTTCTTCACCTTTTCAAACCTCTCGTTGCGCTTATGGAGTAGCTATGGAAAATTGAGCTTTTTAATGTCATGGAGAATGAATTTTTCAGGATTTTAGGTTCAGGAGATTAGTAGATATCCAGGGCTATCTTCAACATCTTTCAGTTCAGCAAAATCATCAAGGGAAGCCCCTCAAAATTGCCTTCCAAGCAACATGTTGCACTTCTGACAACAATGTAATTTTTTTGAGTATTGTCAGTCAAGGTCGAGTTTTCATGGTGTGATTTATCCTTTTATGCTTTGAAATGATGTAATTAATTGTAATTGATCTTGTCAAAGACAATTTGATGCAAATTTGATGGTCATTAATGCTTGTAAATTCGGTTAAAGGCTAAATGGAGAGTTAGTTCCTAACCTCCCTAGTTTTACGTTTGGTTAGAGATATTAGTGTGATCATTTCCAATCTTGATCACATTTGTTAATGAAAATTAAGAAAAACAAGTTGAAAAACTATGGCCAAATTCCAAACAAATAAAAGAATATATATTTGTGCCAACAGTCAAGTAAGATATAATCGTCCCACCAATGAATGAGTACATAGAAGAATGGCTAAGGAAATATTTAAACAAAACATTTAATCCATAATAGTTGCCTCAGTGGTAAGATTAACAGACACAGAAAGCTACCTTATACTTCGATAACTGATATTCTAGGACAATCAAAGAGACACGATTCATTCCACTAGTCGATCTTTGTACAATTTTGTAAGTATTTTCTATTCTATCTAAAGCAATTCCCTTTCCTTCTTCCTAGTCTTTGATCATCCAACTTTGTGAATTGTATTATATATTTATAAATTTGATCCTCGACTAATTTCTACTTCTACGTTGCCACTTATTATTTGGACCATGGGATCTCAATCCTAGTCCATTATGGATGAACACCTTTAGTTTTATTTTTGAGTACCAAGATTTTGTTAAGCGCTTTAGGCACTTACGCTATTGAAAATTGAGGGTCTGTAATATTATTTTTTGACTCTAGGAAAGAGATATTTTTGAAAGGGCATATACTTTATGGTTTATATATTTTTAAATAAGAAATTAAATCCCATGAACGTTTTCCTGTGACTCTTTATGATCTTTGACAGAAATCAATTTAGAGTTCTCTCAAAATTTGTGCCATTTTCTTTACTTTTTGTGTATGAATTCACTTCAAGTATTGTTTCCTCAGAATGTATGAATAAATGTGTATAATGAATGAGTCAATGATATGATATTTATTTGTGTTATTTTATTTATTTTGCAAAACTACCTAGTCCACTCATTGGTAAATGTGTTGAATATGCTTTTAGTTATTTTGAATATCTAAGTGAATTAAAATATGAGTGCCACCTCTATAAATTTTTATGAGTCCCTAGTAGGTTGATTGTACTCCCTTACATGAAAAGAGATAAACACTAATCAAATCTCATATTGAAACTAGTATCATTAGTATTAATGGGAGGAGGGATTATCTCCCAATCCCCTAATAAACCAAGATTTCAATACGAAATTACCTAATTCACATATATGGGGCCTCAATATAGCACATTCCATGTTAATCCATGTGGTTATTTAATTCAAAAAGGTTTGAAATTGGAAAAGCCTATTCTCTTTATGTGTTTGTGGAGGTGGTTGGTATAGTGATGTGCAGAGTCATACTATCTAGTTTAATTGGGTTTAAGGTGGAATAGAAGCCTCTCCTATTAATGCAAATATATGGAATTCACTCTCGACATATCCACTCCCTAGGATGATGGTGTATGCAATACTTTCCCATGCTAGAATTGGATGGACCAGAGAAGGGATGATGAGTTTTAGTTTAATTCTGACTCCTAGATCCTCATGGGGAGTTGACATCCTAGAATGAGAATCAATTGCAATGATGAGTGGGGATTTGGGGACATATATGGAAATGAAGATACGACATAGGAGAAAATTTATGAGAGAAATGCAGTGTATTACAACACCCTTGTAGGTTAGATGGATGCACTTTGTCCTCTGTAATGAGGTAGACAAATTTGAAAATTTATCTGCATTCGAAGGAAAATATTGCAATTTTGTAGGTTTTTTGTTATATGTGGCCATAATTCCTAGAATTTATAATTGTGAGGATAGTGGAAACAATAGAAAATATTTTATTTGTGTGCCATAGGTTCGTAAGGATGTTGTAGGTTAGAGATTAAAGTGAAAGTGCTCTCTAGTTGGTGTAAATCATTGCCTCAACAAACCATTATTGTTGAATAGAGTTTGAAGTTAGTCAATATAATTTTTAGGAGCAACTATCATAACATAATTAATTAGGACCTCCAGAACTTGTAGGAGGAAATGTTGCAATTGTGAATCAGGTATAGCCAATTGGATTCCTATTTCATCTACCACCATGGATATACTTGTAGAAAATAGGACCCTATTGTATAAGGGTAAGGATGAAATTGGACATTTGTGACATCAAATGAAGGAACTTCAACAAGGAAATGAGCATGGTGTTAGTCATCTTTGGATTTTTGTAATTCGGTCTATTTTAATCTTATGTATTTCTAGAGCTAAGATCTATGCTCAGGGAAAACACACCTGCCACTCAAATTTAACCATCATGAAATGTAAATATTGTTGGTTCTTGGGTTGTTATGAAGGGTATATTAGAGGAATATAAATATAATGGGTGAAATATTTTTAAGTATTATGCTATACATCATGTGGGAGGAAAAGATGGATCTCACAAACCTGAATATACCATTTTTTTTCAATTTTCATATAATGTTGTACCCAAGCATAAATTTCTAATATAAATTATTTCTTATTCTCGTTAAAACAAAGAAACAAACTCAAAATAAAAACTATGGATAGTCGTTCAAGCATGCTTTAGTGAAGAAATTTTCAAACTTGTAAAATCTATTTACGATGAAACAATACTTTCTATCCATAAATGTGGTCAAGTTTTAATTTATTTCCAAATGATGACTACAATATTAGATTTGTTGATAATTATGTCAAACAAGTATTACCTTTCCTTCCTAGTTTCCATAATTCATAAGTTTTAATTTTCCTTCAAATGATGATTGCAATATTATTTTTGTTGTGTAACAAGAGAGATATCCGGGAATGCTTCAGGTTGGGTGAATTTGGTACCAAAACAAGATTTCACATCTGGCTCAGTTTCAATAAGGCTAGTACATTTTTCTTGACAAATCTGGAATGGTCTTTTGGTTGTGGAACCAAGATTATGGTCAGCGTTGATGACATACAGGGAATAAATAAATTTGAATTGACAGATCACACCTTACTTCATTTATACACCAAAGGTTACTTTTATCTGGATTGGGTCTATTGGTACATATCTAATACGTCCATATAATTTATTTGGAAAGGGGATATTGTATTTGGTCACACTTGGGTGAACAAGGTCAATTGGAATGCATATGTACATCAACTTCGAATGGTCAGTTTATGGAGAAGACCAGGTGGGGACTCTATAAAATGGGTTGCTCTATTGCGAGACGAGGTTGTTATTATAGTTGATACCTAGAAACATTTTTCTAGAATATGAGATACACGTTTTGGTCGTTGTTGGTTCTACTCTTTATGGTATTGGTAGGTACCTCTCAATATCATGACATTTCATTGGCTTATCTGGCACAACCATATCCTCACATGGGATAATCTCTCCAAACATGGTTTCATTGATCTAGGTTGGTGCTCGTTATTTTAATGTGGTCCTGAAAGTTTTAATCACCTATTACTACTATGCCCTTTCTCTAAGGTTGTCTGGAGTTATCTTATTGCACCTTTTCGGGTCCCTGCTCTGCCACCCTTCTCCTCTCTAATCTCTCGCTTTTCCTAGTGTGGTGCCCAGAAAGGAAAGACCAAAACTCCCCCCTTCTTTATTATTTGGGAGATTTTGAAATCAAGGAATCGAATGATATTTGACAATACTGCTCCATTGTTACATAGATTATGTTCTCACATTATTGTTTGGTTAGATTCTTCATGCAGGGCAACTCTAATTCCATATCCATCCAGACACCATGAAATATCATTTCAATTTCAATTTCCTGTAGGTTTCTTCGAAGAGGTTGCCCAATATGGTAAATGTGGATGTGGGGATGTGATTTGGATCAATGCTCATACCATATACCTTATTCATTGGAATGGTGGTATTGGTTTTGTTAGTGTCGGTCTTTGCATCCTATCACAAGTGATCAAATGGACTCTTATCATGTTTTAATAGGGTCCCTAAGTCAAGTTTTTGTCATTTCACTAAGTCTTCAAGAAAAAATTTGGTCACTGGATATTAGGTCTAGGACCATTCCACTCTTTCCAAAATTTTAAATTGTTGATTCATGTCATCAAATAAGCTGAGTGTATCATCACTTAGAGGTTGGCATCACCAATTAATTCATCTCCATAATGATTCCATTCAGTTAATAAGTATCCATTAGGTCATTAGGGTTTCAAGGTCATAAAAATGCCATTTCATGCGTAAAATCCAACAATTGGAGGAGTGATAATAGGCAAGTATAGTCAAAATAAATTTTTATTTCAAATGTAATTTATGTTTTTATATGTAATAATGGTTCTAAGGTTCCATATTTCAAAAAAGTCCTAAATTTCAAAAGGAAAAGGTAAATTGGTGAGGTGGATCATCCTACTTCATTAATTACTAAGACATCAAAAGTAACTCATAAAGGCCTATGGAGGAGCTCAATTAAATTCATTTTTACTATATATTTCTTTGTTCCCCTTGACATGAGTGTGCAAATCAAGAGAAGACGAAATTTGTGAGAAAAGGAGGGTTTTTTCTGCAGTTTCTGTGAGGCACGACCCTTCTGTGACCTTCTGGTTAGGTGCAACCTTTTCGCAACCTTTCTAGTTAGGCGCGACCTTTTCGCGACCTTCCTGTGAAATTTTCTAGAAAAATCATGTTTTAGACATATTTTTTCAGAGAACATTGTGAACAGCTGGAGCTGAATTTTGCGAAACTGGAGGAGGTTTTTTCTCCTAACATGCCAGAGAAAGAAAATCTCTCTATGTTTTGAAAAAAACCTCATGGTTAGATAGATATTTCTCCATATTTGAGACCCATTTTTCCAAAAACCCAGAAAATTTTCAGAAATTGGTACACATAAAGGTTGCACCTAGGTGCAACCCTTTATCCCTAGGCATCCAAATGAGATCTTCTCTACATGGATGGGTAGATAATGAAGTATACATGCTAAATATGAAGTGGGTTTTCCATGAAAACTTCTAATTTTTATGGAAAACTCAGAAAACCTCACCTTTTTCATGCTTCTGCCACTAAATATGGACTGGCGTGACCCTTCTGAGTGAGGTTGGAAAAATAAGGTTTTGGAGGCCTTCCTGTGGGAATTTTTTGGAGCTTGATGGCTCATTGGAAAGAAGACACGTGTGGCTACTTGACCCAGCTTTCAAAATGCAATTTGGATTCCTAAAATTCAGCCAAAAGCAGCTCTCAACTGGTGCGACCTCTTCGTGACCTTTCTGTTAAATTCTTGTTTTGATGCATTCTGGTGCGACCTTTTTGCTCCTGGTGTGACCTATCTGATCTAGAAACATTTTCATGCACTAAATGATAGAAATTCGATGTATTGTAATTAATTTATTTTATTTTAAGCTTTTAGGTTGGTTTTTGCCTCACTATATGAGGAAATTTGTAATTAATGAGGAGATAAGCTCTCCTAAACTTTGTCTAAAATCTTGGAAATTGTTTCAACTATCCTAGTATTTAGGTGAGGACTCATCAAAGGCATTTATGATGATCCTTGAATAGGATTTTTGACCTGATGAGCTGTCCTATGATGTTTTTTTCCTATATGAGGCCCATTGTAATCAGTTTCAAGGGTTGGATGATGTGATATTGAGCTTGGAACACTAGTGTACTTTGTGATTTTTGGCAGGAACTCATATACATAGTTTGAAGCTATTGTGGTGGGATTCATGTGGTATTTGTTTTAGCAGTGTTTCTTCTTATGTTATCATATTTTTGAAATTATTGTTCCTTCCATATTTCATTTCCATGTCTTATGTGATTGATTTCTAAGTTTTATAAGCATAATTCATTATTTCAATGCTCTGTTTTAGAGAAACTTTCACATTTATGTTCACTTTCTTCTGATATAAACGAATTCATGATTTCCATGCTCATTTTGAAACCCTATCAATCTACTATATTCCCCAAGATACCTTTAAAGTGCTAAAGTGTGTGCCTATCTTGCCCCACTACATCTCTGCAAATCTGATTTTTAGAGCCCTAGCCTAGTTTTTCCTAGACCTAATTCACTATCCAGTACAAACATCAAATCAACCAAACCCTAATCTGCATATCTAGCCTAAAATATCCATGATCCATTCAAATTGGTTGTGATCTCATTAAGATAGCCCTACTAGGTCAAAGTGGTATGTGGTTACCTTTGTTGGTCTCCTTCTCAGCCTTCGGAGAACTAGTGGAGTGATAACAAGTTCCAATACTTGCATCGAACTATTGGCACTTTAGGGACTGCTACAATTTACACAAAAAATCCATATTCGTTGTATTGCCATATATGGGGATTCAAAAGTCATTATTGAGACTATAAATGGTTGAGTTTTTCTCTCCAATACCTCTTTGTCCGATTGGATGGAGCACATCTCTATTTTGATTCAATCATTCATGGAAATCACATTCTCACATATCTTCAGATACTGGAATGATCTCGTTAATTCTGTATTGAAGAAAGTATTGAATGTTGCTCCTAGCATTATCCAATACCAACATAAAGAGGATAATGTGATCACTGATGAAGGGGTTGTCAATATCGAGTTATCTGGAACTTGGAAATATACTCCCTCGAGTTTTTTTATTATGTGTTTTGGAGACTTTTATTTATGTATTTTTGACAGTATATTTGTTACAGTTCTCCTTTTCATATATCTCAGTAAATATTGTGGTCAATAGTTCTAATCAAATGAAGAATAAGGTTGGTGGCTTGTACTTAGCATGCAGTTCATTTTGAACTTATTTTGGATACATGTCCTCGTTATATGTACAGGTATTTTACATAATAGAATCCAGTGTTTTTTTCCTCTGAAAAATAAAATAAAATAATAAGCATTACCTTTCCATAATTTTCATAGTTCGTTAGCACCAAAATCATACTTCATTAGATATAATACCCTAAAAAATAAAAAAAGTCATTTCATCTATAATATATAAATATAATAAAACCCTCATCTATAATATATAAATATAATAAAACCCAAAAAATTATTAAGAAATAACTATTTCTTTTATATAAAATAAATCATATTAAATAAAACCAAAAAAAACTATTGTTTACCAACGTTATGACACTTGTTATTGCATTTGTAAATATTCAACACACTTTATATGTCACAACTTGAGCATTCTATCTACAATACTTAGATTATTTGGAGTAAAAATATTAACTATAAATTATTGTATTATAATTATAATCAAATTAATAAAATATTAATATGTTGATGAGAAGAAATAATATGAAAAAAAATAAAGGGGAAATCAAATAATTTTGTCCCACGGATAAACGTTTGAAAGCAATGCTGTTAGAGAACAATGTCACCTAAAATAATATTTTATTATTATTAAATTTTATTGTTTATCAATAATTTAATATTAGAAAAAATAATAAAATATATTGCATGATTTTTATAAAAAGAGAAAAATTAAAAATTGATTTATATCAAATTAAAAAGGTTGTTTTACTATTTTATGTTTTATTTTTTTGAGTTTTTGGTTGGAATTTAGGGAAATCATGTTTTCTTTTATTTAAACTTTGTTTTTAAATATATAAATAAATTCATTACTCACAAAAATTTTGAGGTATTTGGATTTTGTAGAGTTCACAAATCGAATTTGTGATTATAACAAATTCCTATCAGATTTCAACTAAATTTCACTGAAAAATATATCAAAAAAACTTAAACGACATATAACAGATGAACTACAACTACTAATCTACATTTCACCATCAATTGAAACTCTACTATATAGTATATTTATTGATTTAAGGATAATGCACAAACTTAGATAAGATATCAACAAATATATGTGCAGATTAGAACCAAAGCAATGAAATGAAATGTCACTTGTTAGCAAAAGGTGTCAATTCACTTAGAGAATTTTGGGGTTCCAAGGTTGCCAACACCATGATTTTAACCTAGAAATGAGTTTACAAAGTGTTTAGGTGTGCTTCATAATAATAATGCATGAAAAACAAATTGACATCTTCATTTAAATGCAAATAATTGTGACATTCTTAACCTTCAATTCGTTGTCAAAACTTATAATTTTAGAATGGAAAAACATTTCAATGTGTCTATATTTACATAAAGATCACATCTAGAAAGCACCATGTTAGGTGCGTATATGTAGGTAATAATCTTAAAGCAACAAGATGTAAAACATGGTAGAAAGCAACAAGGTGTAAGATATGGGTAGTGCAACTACGATGCTTAAATAATTCAAAAATAAAATTTAAATGTTAATTTTAAAAATTTTAAAATGATTTTTTTTAAATATATTTTTAAATTTATGGTCAAATTACATACTAAATTGATGTAAGATACTTTTTTATTTATATGAAAAGAGACACTCGAATACTAAAATTATAAAAATGTTATATTCTACTTCTCCAAATATAAACTCTCTAACAAAAAAAAAAATTACACATTCTTAATTATTAAATCTATTCAAATTATATTAAATAAAAAAAAAAAATAATAATAATATATTTTTAAAATTAAAACCTAAATTTATATATAAATTAATTTTCTTCTTTAAAAATCTTGCTTATTATATTATAGAAAATTAATAAATATTTTATTTATTTATAATTAAAAATTATATATTTATATTTATCATAATCATAAAGTCAATTCAACCTATAAGCAAACTATCAAACATAACCATCATATACTATATATATAACTTATCAAAATTTAAAAGTAAACTCTATATATATAACAATCTAGTTTGTCCATCATTAAACCACACCCATCAACCCATCTTTATCCACACTACCGCATTCCATTGCCCAACACCCATCACAAAACTACTTTATATTGTTTTAAATGTTGCGGACTTGCTATTTCATATATAAAAAAGTAGTGCCATTTTCACATCATAGGCCTACCTTCTATCACTTCAACCGATTATGCCTAGGCCAGCCCATATTATATGTTTGATATTATATGGTGTTGGGCTAAATGCATATCATTTTAATATGCATACTAAATATTTAAATGCATACACAACATTGATTTAATAGTGGTTACCACATTCACATAAACAAATAATATGAAAGCCATTATTGGTTGTTATGGTTGGCCACTACTTGTGGGACATTGATAGGTGACACTGATATACTATCATAAGCAACTAGAATGTGTAAGATTCTTTCTAGAGTTTAAATGTTGGAAAATGGTAGAGTTTAAATATTGGAAAATGGTGAGGAATAAAATAATTAACTTAATTAATAATGGCAGCACCAAAGGAATAAAAGGAATTACATTAATTAATTAATTTTAAATGTTTTATATTTTATTATGTAAAAATGAAAATTTAAATTTATTATAAAAAAAAACTATTGTGAAAATTAAGGTATTAATCTTATTATAAAAATTTTTAAGTAATTATATTATAAAAATGGTTGAACATAACCATTGTGTTTATTCTTAATTTTATTTTTTTTATTTTTTTTTGTCATAGACTGTCAATGTGTTTTAGGATTAGTTATGTTATTCTTTGAAAATGTATGGTGTGTTTATTTTCAGTTTTTATGTATGGTGTGTTTTAGGATTAGTTATGTTATTCCTTGAAAATGATATATGGTGTGTTCATTTTCAGTTTTTAGGATTTGAAATTTTATATATGTGTTTATTTCAAAGTGTTTTTTTAGTTAGCGATGTTATTTTTTTAAAATGTATGTATGGTATTTGTGGGATTACATATGAATAATATTGAGGATGTTATTAAAGGAATGAAACATAAGTTTTATTGAATATATGTTATAAGGATTCTTACTAAGTAAGTTTTTTTATACTCAGAAACTTATTGAGTGAATCCTTCCAAGTTGGTTGCACTAGAAAAACTTGTTTTTCGAGAAAATCTCATCTTGAATAGCATGAATTCCTTCTAAATAGGGAGGTTTGCCATGACATTACCCTCATGGGTAATATTAGGTAATTTAATTGATGGTTAAATTACTTTATTAATTGTCAACCAAAGTTTGTGTACTTGTGAAGTGCATGTGCATAGTATATGTTAGGAGTTCTATTTTTTATTTTAAAATACGGAATTGAATTAAATATAAATGTCACTAGATTAACTCAAAACATTCCTATGCGCGTGTTCTTTCCATAAAAATCACTTTTTGAAAAGCAAATCAAACTTCAAGGCGAAATCAATGGAAAATTATAACTATCAAACTGAATTGAAATTCAATCTACTGCAACAAGAATTAAAAATTACGTTATTTGAACTGAATTGAAAAATCTATTCTAATGGGTAGAAATTAAATTTTAATTCTACTTACAATAAATTGAAATATTATTCTAAATGCTCTTGCAAATCAAAATTTATATTATATTCAACATAAGAGGATATTATTCTAAATGCTCTTACAACTCAAAATTTTTATTCTACTCAACATAAGAGGAAAATTAAATCTAATCACATCAGCAAAATCGAAAACTAAAATGTGATTTTGAAGGATTACAGATGTGCGCAGTTATGATTATAATTTCTCTTTCCATTACTCATGAAGTCTATGAAAAGGAAGTATTTTTTTCTTTTATGAGCACTCGGCCTGTTCAAAAATACTGAAAATTAAACCCGAAATCAATGAGAGAAATACCAATTGAAAACATTAACTAATTGAGATGAAGAAGAAACTATTCATGGAACGAGTTAATATTAACATAACCAAATACTAAGCTAACTTACAGCTCTCTCAGGGGCCCTCTTGTTGAGTGCAAGCACGAAATCAACTATCAAATTGTTCACCCATGCATTGATCACCAAAGGAACAAAGTAATTTGTATTAAATGTTGAAGCCTTCAATAGAAAATTATTACAAGTTTGAAAAGGGTAACGATGTCTATTACTTCACCTCGGGGCCTTTTATAATCCTTTGTTAAATAAAATTCTTAAGAGCTATAAATCGAGAAGCAAGTTTCGACTTTGACAACAAAGAAATTAAATCGAAATTGGAATATTTCTTTTCATTTTCTATTGAAAGAGAAAATCATGAGAAGATTTTGATTTGACATATCATAACTTATGATTCCAAATTCTTGGAAAGTAATATTATAATTTTTATGATTTATTTTTTAAGTAATTATATTATAAAAATGGTTGAACATAACCATTGTGTTTTATTCTTAACTTTTTTTTTTTGTCATAGACTCATTCATGTCAATGTGTTTTAGGATTAGTTATGTTATTCTTTTTGAAAATGTATGGTGTGTTCATTTTTTCAGTTTTTATGTATGGTGTGTTTTAGGATTAGTTATGTTATTCCTTGAAAATGATATATGGTGTGTTCATTTTCAGTTTTAGGATTTGAAATTTTATATATGTGTTTATTTCAAAGTGTTTTTTTAGTTAGCGATGTTATTTTTAAAATGTATGTATGGTATTTGTGGGATTACATATGAATAATATTGAGGATGTTATTAAAGGAATGAAACATAAGTTTTATTGAATATATGTTATAAGGATTCTTACTAAATAAGTTTTTTATGCTCGAAACATTGAGTGAATCCTTCAAGTTGGTTGCACTAGAAAAACTTACTAGAAAATCTCATCTTGAATAGCATGAATTCCTTCTAAATAGGGAGGTTTGCCATGACATTACCCTCATTTCATAGGGCAATATTGGATAATGTAATTGATGGTTAAGTGCTTGTTAATTGTCGACCAAGGTTGTGTACTTGTGAAGTGCATGTGCATAGTATATGTTAGGAGTTCTATTTTTTATTTTTAAAATACGGAGATTGATTTAAATATAAATGCCAAAATTTGTGTATATAGTGCATGTGCATAGTATATGTTAGGAGTTCTATTTTTTATTTTAAAATACGGAATTGAATTAAATATAAATGTCACTAGATTAACTCAAAACATTCCTATGCGCGTGTTCTTTCCATAAAAATCACTTTTTGAAAAGCAAATCAAACTTCAAGGCGAAATCAATGGAAAATTATAACTATCAAACTGAATTGAAATTCAATCTACTGCAACAAGAATTAAAAATTACGTTATTTGAACTGAATTGAAAAATCTATTCTAATGGGTAGAAATTAAATTTTAATTCTACTTACAATAAATTGAAATATTATTCTAAATGCTCTTGCAAATCAAAATTTATATTATATTCAACATAAGAGGATATTATTCTAAATGCTCTTACAACTCAAAATTTTTATTCTACTCAACATAAGAGGAAAATTAAATCTAATCACATCAGCAAAATCGAAAACTAAAATGTGATTTTGAAGGATTACAGATGTGCGCAGTTATGATTATAATTTCTCTTTCCATTACTCATGAAGTCTATGAAAAGGAAGTATTTTTTTCTTTTATGAGCACTCGGCCTGTTCAAAAATACTGAAAATTAAACCCGAAATCAATGAGAGAAATACCAATTGAAAACATTAACTAATTGAGATGAAGAAGAAACTATTCATGGAACGAGTTAATATTAACATAACCAAATACTAAGCTAACTTACAGCTCTCTCAGGGGCCCTCTTGTTGAGTGCAAGCACGAAATCAACTATCAAATTGTTCACCCATGCATTGATCACCAAAGGAACAAAGTAATTTGTATTAAATGTTGAAGCCTTCAATAGAAAATTATTACAAGTTTGAAAAGGGTAACGATGTCTATTACTTCACCTCGGGGCCTTTTATAATCCTTTGTTAAATAAAATTCTTAAGAGCTATAAATCGAGAAGCAAGTTTCGACTTTGACAACAAAGAAATTAAATCGAAATTGGAATATTTCTTTTCATTTTCTATTGAAAGAGAAAATCATGAGAAGATTTTGATTTGACATATCATAACTTATGATTCCAAATTCTTCTTGTCTAATTCCATGCTCGCTTAATAATGCCACGATCCTCCTTCAAATCCTGCACACCGTTGGAGTATTACAACCAGAATTGGCTTCTAGTTTGACCATTAGATCTCTCAAACTAGGTGAATTGCCATATCATTGTGATAGGTGGATGTCCATATGTCGATCATTTTCCATCTACCTATGTCCTTTATTCCTTCTCAAGTGTGCTAGAACCCATCTAACAATGGATGTAGTTTCAGAATCTTTGGTTAGTTACAGAATGAGTGTAATTCGATAGTTACAGGAATGTTTTGATTAAATTTAATAAAGAAACAATATATTATTAACCATGAATAATTGATACCTTTTATAATGTTTGAGCATATCTTAGGTGAGCATATGGAAAGGAAAGAAAAAGGGTTATAAAAAAGAATACAATTTTGGACTTCAATAGTGATCTTTCAAATTAGCTTTATTCAATTCCCTATAATCAATGCACACTTGTCATTTACCATTCCTCTTTGGAACAATCTAAATGTGAAACCCATTGACTGTCTGATATCAGATAAATGAAATTCACATTAAGAAACATTTGTATTTCCTCCTTAACAATTTCTTTTTTATTAAGGTTAATTCTTCTCTGAGGTTGCCTAATTGGCTTGGAATTTTCTTGGATATAAATATGATGCATACATTTTTTAGGATCAATTCCCTCCATATCAATGTATTCCCTTGTGTAAGCAGAAGAATTTTGTTGTACCATCTTTATCAACTTTCTCTTTTGAAATTATTTTAGGTTGTTACTGATATTTAATGTTTTACCTGGAAATATTTCTACTAAAGAGTTGTTAAACTTTTCCATAGAATGTAAAGCCATTTGATGAGATGATAAATATTCAATATTGCATTGTTTTTGAAAACTTTTATCTTGCTCACAATATGAAGAAGAATCATTATTGTTCATCAAATTTATTAATTGGTCGTCCTCATCTATTTGTGAAAGAGTAAACGCTGGTTGAATATAATCAAAGTCTTTATTTTCATCATCTATCCAAACTTCACTTTCTAGTTCAGTTATTGTTTTTGTAGGTGGATACAATGTGAATTTCTTAGTAGAGCTACCATCAGAGATATGCATATCATCGGATATACAACTTATGAATGCATCAAATGGTGATCAAATGTTGCTTGTCAGGTTCTACCAAGGATCAATGTATGACCTCCTAAATTATTCTTGGGAGTAAAAAACATAAAATCAACAAGATACTCCCATGAATCCAAAGAGACAGACACATATTCTAATATACCATCTAATTTGATAACATATCTACCTGATAATTGTAGTAATGTTGGGGTATATTCAAGATTGGGAAGCTTCAATTGATCCATAGTTTATTTTCTCTTAATATTGATGGATGGTCCTAAATCAATCAGCGTGTTTGGAATTTCAATACCATTAATGTGAATTTTTACAATAGGGCTACTTAGATCTAGATATTTTTGAGTTATTGGTTTCCCCATCATAAAAATTGCAGTCTTTCCTACCAATTGGATTTTATTTTCATCTTTTCTTTTTCTTCCTGATTTTTTAATGCAAAACTCCTTAATTTTTTTTGTAAATATTGGTATTTCCTTATATTTTGGAGTAAAGGAATTATGATGCAAATATTTTTAAATTCATCTAGTATATCATATTCTGGTAAAAAAAAATTCCTTTCTATTCCCTTATTGATTTTAAGCCTTTCGGGAAAAGGTGGATTATGTAGGGAAACAAAAGGTTATTCAACTAGAGGAATTGTAGAAGATGGATTTAGTTGATTATCATCTAAACATGTAGGAACATATTCCTTTGGAGGAGTCTTTTCTTGACCAATAAGTGTTTCCTTTTCAAGAACCTCATCCTCTTTAGTTTTTTGGATGACAACTGGTAGTGGATTCTTTTGCAAAAACCTACCAAATCTAAGTTGGACATCACTTAGACCTAATGGGCCTATCATACAAGCTTGAAAATTTTTACCTCCTACATTGTAGATAGGTTGTTGATTTTTTATTTGGGTTTGGGAGTGGTTGAGAAGGTAGTTGATTGGATTTCTAAGGAAATGGAGTGGATGGTAATGAAAGAAGTTGATTTGGTGGTTGGGCTTGAAATTGAGGTTGAGGAGGTTGGGTTGGTCAAGGAAGGTAGTATTAAGGTGGATAAGGGGAGTAAGGGATATTGGAAATTTCTACCATAAGAATTGTGCCAACCTTGTGCCCAAGATGGGTTTTGAGGTTGGGTTGGTCAAGGTTTCCAAGGCATATGTGCAGTCCAATTATTTTGAGGCTGTGCATATGATTGATATTGAGTGTTAATCCCTTGTTTTATGCATAATTGTTGGGATTTCCATGGTATTTTAGAAATAAAGCAAGTAATTCATCTTGGATTGATCCAGTTTCATCCTGAAAGACACCTCTAAGCCCAGGTATTGAAGGGCATTCCCTTGTATCATGAATTTTAGCATATCTGACACAATTTTCTATACTATCAAGAGGACATTCTCTCAGAGAATGTTTTTTCGTACACCTAGGATAGAAAACAAATAATGCACCATTCTTAGCTTTTTTCTTTTTTTGTATTTTGAAAGTATTTAGTTGTTCACTAAGATTCCCAAGAATATCTTATTTGAAGTTATCAAGCAAATTTCCTAATGCTGCTCTACTCACTGTTCCAAATGCATATTTACTAACTCTTGACATGGTTGGATCTCTTGGATTCTTACCAGATCTAGAATGACCTCTTGAAATATCTTTTCACAACTCACAGATTTCACCAAATGATAGTTGGGAAACATCTCATTTTCCCATTAAGTTTATGATCAAGAGTTCATAAATTTTGCTCAAAATTTAAAATTATAGGGTTGGGTTGAAACTAGGATGGTTGCGTAGATCTCGTCTTCCTGATTCTGATGTCGTGAACGGTTTAAAAAACTAATGTCGTATGAGGAATATATCGTGTTCTAATCGAAATGCCAAACATGCAAATTTTTGACAGTTTGACCAGGTTTAACTGGGATGCACAGTCAACATGGTGGATGTATAGTCAGTAAAAAAGGGAATATTTATCAAAATATTCCCTCCACCGAACCAATCACATTTTGACAAGTGTCAATGTATTATTTTTTATACGGGGTTTGGAGGAGCCAATTAAAGGGCGCCACGTGGTTGGACCTGAGGCCGCCATGTGTCCCTGAAATGGCATGTTAAAATTTTGTTGAGGGTCCGCAGGCATTGACCCCGAGTCTCATCGGGCATGCACAGGCCTTACCGTCTAAGCTATGCTTGATACTTAACATCTATGGGCGACGGGTTTATGTTAATGTGTGTTGTAATGGCATTCAAGGGTTGGGAACCATGGCGGTCCCAACCCGCCAACGGTTCCACAAGAATTGTCACATGGAAAACAACAGTTGTCAACTCTAAACCGTGCGGATAACACTAGTCAAACCTTCAACCCGCAGTTTCAAACTATTCAACCGGAGTTTATTGCATTAGTTCCACTAACCACCACGATGACCTCGATTTGGGGGGTGTGCATGTGGCCACCCCCAACCGCAACATTTAATGCAACAGTCAAATTCGATGGAAGTTTAGGGGCATGCCTAAAGTGGCGGATATGCCTATTTTATCTCCAGTTAAGTGGGGTTCTCCACTTTTAGTGGATTTTTCCTAGGTGAAACTGGGCAAAAGTGTAGGAGGCCCAATTTTCACCCATTCTAAGTGAATGAAGAGTCATTTTTGACTAATTGGAGAATTATGGAGCCATTGGTGAAAATAAAACAACCATTAGAGCATTGTAACTACATGTAATAGCAAAATTTTGAGAATAATGAAAGATGGACATGCCATTGGGAGTTGGACCAGCAGATGTAGCCTAGGAGGGGTGAACTGCTTCATCATGCCTGCTGTGTAAATTTCATGTGGCGACTTATTTCTCTGTTTTACACTATTTTTCAGTGTTATTTATGCTTATTTCATGCTTCTAATTCACTAAAAATAATCTACATATCATGGAAAAACTCCTTAAACCTTATGCAAACTAATGAACTGATTATGCACATGTTTTTAAAACTAAAAAGACACTTAGCACAGAAAAACTAATACAGTCATTTCAGATCAGATTGGTATCAGATATTTAGTTTATTCTCTGGTGTTGTTTAGTGCAAATAATTGTTTAACTATTTGCAAGTTTTAGATGCTTACAAGGCTCAAGCTCAAAAGGGGAGAAGGCAAATTTGTGGAAGCAGAAGGGTCTCAAAAAGAGCCAAAGAAAAGGAGAGAAATATTTCCACAATCTCCACCACCTAGTTCACCTCCTAAAGAATCATAAGCTCCTTTAGGCATGCCTCATGAGGAAGGAGAAATCCATGAAGAATTTGACCCTAAAGAGGAAGAACGAGTGTTCAAGAAAGCATTCCTTGACATGACTGAGATGGTTAGAATCTTTTATCAAGAAAGGAATGAGAGACTGGTAGGAGAAGGATCTAAACTTCACAAGGAAGGACAAGGATCTTCTGGAGGTCAACATGATGAATACAAGTCAAAGAAGGGAAATGGAGGAAATGGAGGCAATGGAGAGCCATCATCCTCACCCTCCTCATCGTCATCCTCTACTTCTTCTTTAATACACCAACCACACAAGTCCAAGAGCATTGGTAAAACTCCTTTTTTAAAACTTGATGTTAAGTTCAAATTTCCAATGTTTAATGGTGAAGTCAATGCAGAAAATCTAGACAATTGGAGGTCTATTTGAGAATACAGAACCTTCAAGATTATGATACAAAAATTCAATTAGCTTCTTTGAGAATGGAAGGTGCAACACTTGTTTGGTGGGAAGCCAAGACAAAGGAGGAAATAAAGAAACATGGTAAGATTATTCTATCATGGTCAGATTTCATTACTGCTATTAAAAAATAGTTTTATCCATTAGCTCATGTGCAGAAATCCATCATGAACTGGCAGAACTTTAGGCAATTAAAGGGATAAAATGTGCAACAATACACCCAATAATTTAGGAGAAGAGATATTTTATTAGGGGTAGATTTGAAGAGCCGATATACTTTGTTAAAGTACATAGGAGGCTTACATAGCTACCTAAAACATACTATTCTCATGTTTAACCCCACTAGTCAGATGAAGTTTGTGTTTAGGCCACACAACTAGAAGCTAAAGGGATGAACATTTCCAAAGAGGGTAGAAAGAAACCTTCTAAGGGTAAGGCCAAGGAAAAGACCTCAAAAGGTAAAAACAAAAAGAATGCATCTATTAAGAAAGAGGGAGAAAAGGTGGTTTATAAACATTGTTCAAAATAATACCATGATGAAATTCGTTGTTGGAAATTACATCCTGAATTAAGGCCAAAGAAACCCAATAACAAAGGGAAACAAAAAATTGCTGCTACAGCTCAACATGATTTAGGATCTAATTCAGGATATGAATCTAAAATTGCAACCATGGGATTGAATAACATGAAGGGAAAATAAATTTAAACTAAACCCAGTACCATTACATCAATTGTCACATAAACACTCCAAATGAAGAAGAAAGAATAGAACTGTTTCATGTGAGGGTCATATCCAAGCATACCAAGATTGACACATTGTTTGATAGTGGGTCACAAGCAAACTTAATCTCTGAATATTTGGTCAAGAAACTTAACCTTGATACCATACCATATCCATTGGGTTGGATTTGTAAGGATGCAAATCTACGGGTTTCAAAGAAATGTATATTGAGGTTTGCAATCACAACAAGCTTTGTTGACACAATTGAATTAGATGTGGTTCTGTTTGCATAATTGGTGTTGTATTAGGGAGTCCTTAATTGTATGACAGGAAAGAAATCTTCCATCGCCATGAGAACAAGTATAATTTATTCAAAGATGGAAACGAGTTCATTGTTAGAGCACATCGTAAGAAGACAAACATTGCTATGGTAAATTCTGGACAGGTAAAGAGGCTGGTAAATTCAAGTAAGAATTTTATTCTTCTTATGATTAAGCCTAAATATTATGTTAATCATGAATCTTTTAAAGGATGTGATCCTAAGTTGAAATCAAATTTATATGATGTGGTTAATGGACATCATGAGATGTTTCAGGAGCCAACAGGATTGCCTCCAAAAAGGGAAATTCAACATGGGATTCAGTTACAGCAGGATTTTCCTCTTCCAACATCGTAATGTATCACATGTCGATAATGGAGAATGATGAAATAAAGAGGCACATCAAAGAGATGTTGGATAAAGGAATCATAAGGCCAATCACCTCGCTATGCGGTTCACCCATAGTCTTGATACCGAAGAAATATGGGACTTGGCACATGTGTGTAGATTTTCGAGCTTTGAACAATATTATGATAAAAAATTCGTTACCCACTCCCAAGAATAGATGATTTGCTTGATCAGCTGAAAGAAGAAATTTTTTTCACTAAGTTAGATTTATGAAGTGGATATCATCAAGTAAGAATTGCAGAAAGTGATATATGGAAAACTGCATTCAAAACCAAACAATGTCTCTTTTAGTGGCTAGTTATGCCTTTTGGTTAATGTAATGCACACACAAATTTCATGCGAGTTATGGATAATGTTTTGCGACCATTCCTTAATGACTTTGTTATTGTGTACTTAGGTGACATTTTAATTTTCAGCAAAACATGATAATATCATGTCTTGCATGTGAATAGAGTGTTTGATATTTTGAAGAAAGAAAAAATGTTTCTTAAGATGTCAAAATGTGAGTTTGGAAAGAATTCTTTGGTTTATTTGGAACATATTTTAGGAGGAGGAGAATTGAGGATTGATCCTTCTAAAGTGGAGGCCATTTTGAATTGGCCCACACCCAAAATAGTAACCGAGGTAAGAAGTTTCTTAGGTGCAACTCAATATTGGAGAAATTTTATCGCTAACTTTTCTTCTGCCGCAACCCCTATGCATGCAGTGACAAGTGTGAAGAAAGACTTCCAATGGGGAGGCAAACAATATAAATCTTTCGAAGCTTTAAAAGACAAGATCGGGTTAGCTCTTGTCCTTTCATTACCAAATTTGAGATAGCCATTCGAGATACAAACTGATGCTAGTGATTATGCATGGGCGCAGTACTTTTGCAGCATGGTAAGCCTATAGCTTTTCATTCAGAAAACTTTAAAGGTGTTGTGACTAATTATCCTACATATGACAAAGAACTATTTGCGTTGGTACAAAGTGTCAAGAAGTGGAAATACTGCTTGATGGGTAAAGAGACTATTGTACATACCGATCAACCATTACAGTACTTGCCGATCCTGAGCAAATTAAATAAATCAAGACACCTCGAATTTGGATGGGATTTCTTCAACAAAATTCATAGCTATAGTACCAAGAAAGGTATAGCCAATAGGATACTTGAGATATCACTTTCAAAACCAACCATTAGTCCTTCTACTTTACTCAAGATTCTCATACTTGCTAGAGTTGCATAAAGACAATATGCACGCTGACATTGATTTACAAGATGTGTATGCTGAGTTGGTAGAAGGGTAAGTTGAAGAAAAATGTTATCATACATAGCAATTTTGTTGTTTCAGTTGGGAAAGCTATGTATTTTGTTATCACTCAGATTTTCCTTGAAGTTGTTGGAAGAGGAAAGGGGTCTGAGGTAACCACAAACCAACTTTTAAGTACATAATCTAGCCAATATGTACCCAGAGAGGGCTCTCTCTGTAATATTTAGCTTTGTTTTGAAAGGTATTAGGCTAGTTATGAAAGTTCAGAGATTTTGATTGAAATTTGGGTGATGAAATTCTATAACAGAGGGTAAGACTGAGTAATTTAGGCCATTGGGCTAATGGAGTCAAAGGAATATGGCTTAACTCAATTCATTTTCTTAACAAGATATGGTTTCACAGGGCAAGGTAATCAAATAAGGAACAATTATAGGTCTAAATAGAATGAAATGGACTCGAAATGGGTGAAGGGCAACTAAGAATACTTCAACATATTCAAAAGAGGGAACTTGACTGATTGTTGACAAAGAGAAATTAAGAATTCTTTATCAAATAATCAAAATGAATAAACTAGAAAATAGGAGCAATTAAGAATTCACTGTTTAAACTAGTTTAGAAGAAAACATTAAGAACAACAACGATTGAAAATAGATTGCACTTAAGCACTTTTTGAATTATTCCTTTTCATTTATCATTCAGATATGAAACACAGATGGTATAATAAACAAGTATAAAGACTCTAAAACATAAGATATAGATGACTTATTGATCCGTTATTTGACTCAAGAATCCTGTGAAAAGTCTTTTTATACGTTCTTTATCTTGTGCTTATCTGAAATTCTCTACTTGTACTTTATTCCAAAGTAAATCAATGTTTTAAATAAATTAAAATCTTTACAAATTATGACTGAGGTATTATCTATTAAATAATTATAAAAATATATATAACAAAATGAGATATATTCTGGATAGCTCTCTGGATATATCCCAATAGAAAGCAGATAATTCTGTGAATGAAGAAAAGAACATGATATTTAACAACACTTCTTTTTGAAATGTATTGACTGACCCTATGATTGACAATTCCATTGTCCTTTTTAATAATTATGCCATTTCTCTGCTGTAATTATCTTTTGTCTTTGATACACTTTAACTTTTGTTTGATCTTTGTTTATCCTTTTTATCATGTCTTACTATAGTAAATAATCAAAATTCATGCAAGGATAATATTCACAAAAAGTCTAACATTTCTTCCCACCATTGTATTTCTGGTATTCTTGTTCTTTGAAGCTTCCTCAGAGTTTCATCAGTCTCTGTATATCTGAAGAAAGTAGGCTAAATTGGGAATAAGTGTTTTACCTCATGTTCAAGATAAAACAAATTTTCCAGATTGTCATGAAGAATCTTTCCTGTAGGCAATGCTTTTGTTACTAATGAACTAGTTATTGAACTGGCCTGGTTGTCAGCATATTTATTCAATTTCTCAACATAGTTTTCCAAGCTCATAATTTTATCCTCTAAAATTAAAGGACTTGGAAATCCTTTACTCTGCAAAATACTGAATCTCTTTGTAAAGGCATTGACTTCTTCCTACATATCAAAGCATCTTCTTTCTAGATTCTGCATCAGATTTCTTTTAGTAAAAACTCTTTTAATCTCCAAAATTGTTCCTGTTCTGTCTTGGATGCCTAGTTCTTCAAGTTGAAATTTGTTCTTGGTATTCAAAAATTGTATAAGATCATTGGCTTCTTCAGGCATGTTTCCTAATTCTTCTCTTGCCTTTAAAATTTATTCTAGAGCCAATTTAATTAAATCATTCTTCTCATACATTATTTGGATTGATGTCCAGACATCTTTTATTGACTGAATGATGTTGGTCCAAAAAATTTCTTTGATTTCTCACAAAGGTTTCTCCAATGTGAGATCCCTTTCTAATGCTCTTACCAATTTTTCTAATCTGTTGATCTCTCTTGTCTTTTCTGCAACACTTATCTTTGAGAGATCATATTTTTGTTCTAAGGCAATAAACTATACCTTTGTTTTCTGAAGCTCTGTCACTTGGAGTTTCAATTCCTCCATTTATTTTATTAATTCTTCAGTGCTTAAATTGGAAGTGTTGACCTATGATAATTCTGCTGGCAGACCTGTTGTTGTTGTACCTGTAATTACTTCTGTTGTAGATGCTGGAATGTTTGCCTGCTTGTCCTTTAATGTCTTTTCAAGTTCTTTTTCAGTCTCATTTAGTTGCTCATTCAGTTTCAAGAGCAAATCCATCAATTCTTCTTCAGAGTTTTGCTTTATGATTTCTTCAGTTTGTGGATGCCTTGAAGATGGCAACTTCAGATGTTTCCTTAAGGCTGCAATATCATCATCTTTCTTCTTAATCAAGGCTTCTATACCTTTGACATATTTGGGATTATGACCCAATCCAATAATTATTTCTTCCAAAGTTTTTATTCTGTTGTCCTTAGCCTGGGAAGAGGCTTTTTCAAGATGCAATTGAGCATTAGTATTCTCCAAAGAATCATGTAATCTTTGGTTCATCATTGATTTATCAGTCAAAGTAGAATAAATCATTTCACCTGTCTGTTTGTGTAGTTCAATCTGATCCAAAGGATGAATATCCTTTGCTATTACTTCAAAATTGGTTCTAACATAATCTGCAGCTGTTTGAGGCTATTGCACTTTGGGTTTGAAGTGACTCATTACCATTTTACCCTGCTGGATGTCATAGGCTGACATCAATCTTTGTCGATTTTTTGGAGCCATCTTCAAATATTGATTATAAACTTGAAGTCTTAATGGATCATTTCTTGTCTTTATATTTATAAATGTTTTCTTAATATCCCAGGCATCCTTCATTGGTGGCTTGAAGGAAGATACTTCTGTACTTTGTTGTCTTTGTAGCTCCTTTCTCTGTGAATTAGTGGATGTCCCACTGATTGTGCATGTTTGCTTACTATTTAACTCTTCTCTTCGCTGAATATCAGGGGTTTCTTTAATAAATTCTGCTTCTGTAAGAGGATTTAATTTTTGTCTTTTGACATCAGGTTGTTCTGAAGATCCACTGATAGGGTTAGTTGTTTCTGCATCTCTCTTCTTACCTTTTCTTCATTGAGAGGAGTTTGCAAAATTGAAATTCCTGTCACATTAATCTGAGTGGGGGAAGTCTATATTTGGCCCTGTTCCTTAGAATTTTCAAGTTGTTCTGTCATTGTGAATTTCTCTGTAACTTGTATATCAGCCTCCTTTTCTTTCCCTTTAGATGCTACTGTGGCTGATGCACTGATTTCCTGTAAATTTTTCTGAGAGGTTCCAGCAGAAGAAAAACCAACTCCTGGTCTTTGCACCTGTCTAAAAGAATCCAGGTCAAGTATTTTCTCAAGATATTTCATAACATTTTCAACACTGACTTGTTCACTGTCTTGTTCTATCAACGTCCCTTCCATCCATTCATCCATATTGGCGTATTGTTCAATTTCTGGAATTCTATGATGAAGGTATGGTGACAATTTGTTTTTCATCCTCCTATCACAAATAAAGCTAGTTGGGTCATAAGGTACCCAATAGAAACTTTTTTGCAATTTGAGATAGTTTTCTAAGATTCTTTCAGCTTCTTTTCCTGCATCCCTAGAATTACAGACAAAAGGACCTAATTGACTCTTAATTCTGAGCTGAGCTTTTCTCTTGGCATTGCAAAAATGGACTATGTATGAATTTATCATCTGTCTGAAATATTCCAAGGCAAAGAGCCTCATTGGGACATATTTTGGTAACTTGAAAGGACATAGCTCACACCCATATATTCTAATTTCTGTATGATTCCAGTATAGGTACCAATCACCTATCCTGTATTGCTTTGAGAGTTGGAGAATTTTCTTGATGTCACTATTGACCCTAGGAGGGGAGACTCCTATTAATAAGGTGGTTGCAGGGTGCAAAAATAGGTCAATGAATTCATTGTAAGAATAAGGAGAATCAGAGGAATTATGAGTGATTGCGGACCAAAAGATTACAGACCTAGGATTTCCTTTGGCATCAAGTTTCATGACATGGAAAGGGAAACTCTCTGATTGATAGTAAAGCATGAGATGGTATATAACAGAGGAATATTTGAACACTCTTTCATTTTCCAATCTCATGAACTGATCATGGATTTTATCAGCAATGCAGGAAGCAAAATCATATTTGACAGCAGGGGGCTATCCAGGGGTAAAAATTGACAACAATACTAGGGTTAATTGATCAACATATTCACTAGTATTGAAACCTATTACAGAAGATATCATATTCAAAATGAGTCTGGCCACATCAGCGAAAAAGGTATATCCATAAGGGGGAGGGCCTTTGGGCTGATGTTCTGGCAACATAAAAGTTTGGCAGAGGCGTTTCAACTCTTCTTGGGATAAATTGGCCGATTTCTCAAGTAACTCTCCCATCGAAAAGGGAGTCAGGGCTTGACCAGGCTGAAATTGTAAAATTTCGTTGATAGACTGAGCAGTTATTGGGGAAAGAATAGTTTGACTCGGGGACATGACTGCTCGTTGATTGGGATCATAATTGGCATAGCAGTAATAGATTATTTCAGGAAAAATTTGGACTGAGGGGAGAAGATACATTGGAAGATTGGATTCCCATAGTCCAAAAATGTCAGAGCCGTTCAGGTAGCTATCTTTGCAATGGCAAAACATTCGGAGAGGATTTTCACTGAGGACGAGGTCTTTAATTTGGAAATCCCTATCTGCTAGAGGTAGATAGTCTAAATCTCTGTGAGGGGCATTCAAGGGTGCAACATTCAAAGCCACGGGAATTTCCATTTCTGGTTCTTGTGGATTCATAAATGAATTTGGGTTTTGATGAAAAAAATAGGCACAATCACAGGTTTAGGAATACAATTGCAATTTTGGGAATTGAGGAATGAAATAAAGACCAATCTTGAACCATGTTTCAGTTTTTTCGTGTGGAATTAAAAACAAAAACCAGGATTTTGCAGAGTTCAACGGGAATTTGGATAAATACCTGTTTTTCGGGAAATAAACAGTGACGAAAACAGGTGTTGGCTATGGCGGATGAATTCTGGATTGCTAGACTGCAATTTTCCTCAGCAAGGTGGCGGTTGACAATCTTCGACAGTTGATTTTGGAATTTGTTGCATGGGACACTGGTCACTGCATGGGATAGTGAAAATGACGCGGGTTCATTTGTTTTATTTGCAAAGTCAAAGGTTGGCGGGTTTTTTTATTTTTTAAGTGGATGACGTCAACAAGTACGGTTGCTTTGACATGAGAGGTAAGCGGTAAGCGGTATACATCGCACCGCTTTCGAGGACGAGCGGTTTTCAGCGGAGGGAGAGCGATTCCATACAATATATGACACGTGGCGCGGCACTATTCAGAAAACCACTTAGCCATCGTGCGTTATCGTTCGGACGTGGAGACGCAGCGATATGGATGACAACCATAGATCGTGGATTGGTTGATCGAACAGTCGTCGGGAAAGGGAGATGATGGAGAGATAAAGAGCGGACCCAATGCAATAAAACATAATTTAACCACGTCAGGGGCGATTTGATTGGTGGAATAGGTTATTAATTAACCATGAGGGTTAATTAATCCCTTTTTATACGGCGAGGTGTCAGGTTTTTAATTAATCGTAAATTCAACCAATTAATCACAATTAACACACTTATATGGCTATTTTTCAACAAAAGGGGTGGGATAATAATAATTTGGGAATTTTATTAATTAAAATAATATGGGAAAGGGTTGAGTCATATAGGGAATTAAATAATAAAGTTAGAAATTAATATGAAAATGGAATGAAAGCGCTAAGTATAAAAACATTAGGTTTATGTAATTAACTTATGCTTGAATGAAAAGGGTTTTTATGAAATATTGTGAAATTTCCCTAAGTAAAATAGGATTTTACTTAGGAAAAGATTGTCTTGTGGAAGTGAATGAATGATTTATGAATGCTTTTAAGTACTTAGGCTTTTCCAATTATTGGGCCGAGGGTCTGGTCCCTCCAAAAGTCAAGGAAATGCCTTGAGCCCCTATAATTTTCAAATGCCTTAGTACTTAGGGGAAATTAGTGAAATTTATAGGGAAAAATGAGAAAGGAAGTTAATAATTTGACTTTGCTTTGCTTGAAATTCTTCCAGTGTAGTGTCTGCCTTTGAACTTGTGATGAAAGTGAAGATTTAACACATCTAGAGTCATCATCCATCACATGTAACTCTGCAACAACATCTACCTACCCTACCTACTTTACCCCACCATTTTTTCTTCTTTATTAGGGTGCACTTATACTGGCAAACCCTTATCACATTTTTTCTTTTACACGTAGAAATCTATCTAATTCTAAGGGCTTAGATTAAACTGTTGAGCTCCTTTTATTTACTCTACCTATCTACTTATCTGCCAAGATTAAATAGTTTGGTCAAATTTTATTCTCTATCTCTAAAACATAAAATTGAAAAATGAACTAGCCAAGCTTAAACTGTTTGACTGTTCATAAATTGTGGCATAAGATACAAGTTGCACACAATTTGCTTATTTACATAAGAGCAAAAAGTAGTGGCATTTAGACTTGCGCACTTTCCTTGGACTTTCTTTTGGCGGGGTTCATTTTCTTTTTCGTTTTTGGCCATTTTTATCTTTTTACCCTTTGATTTTTCTTTTAGGGTATACCCTCTTTACATTTTTTAAATTTTTTTATTTTTTTGACAATATGGAAAACCTTTGCAAAAAGAAAAGGTATGAACATATTACATAGCTCATAAATTCAATCATGATATATGACACCTATTGGTATAGGAGTCTAACATATTCCACAAAGAGAGAGGCTAAGTGTAATGAGAGAAGCTAATTCTTCTCTTATTGTTGGACACTATGGGGTAAGCAAAACAGTGGCGCATCTACAGAGGTATTGTTATTGGCCTCGCATGATAGATAGTGTGTCACTTTTTATAATAGGTTGTTCTATGTGTGCAACAAGTAAGCCTAGTAATAGGAAGCTTGGATTGTACATGCCACTACCGGTACCATCAAGGCCATGGGAGGGAGTGTCTCCATGGACTTTGTTGGAGGTCTACTTATGTCAAGAAAGCAACATGATTATCTTTATGTAGTGTGGATAGATTCAGTAAAATGTGTATTCTTATTCCATGTAAGAAAACCATTACTGCTAAAAAAACTACTGAACTTTATTTTCAAAATGTTTGGGTTCATTTTGGATTTCCAACTTCTATTGTTAGTGACAGGGATTCCAGGTTCATTGGGAATTTTTGGTCAAATATATGGAGAATGATGGACACAAAGTTGAAAAAGAGTGTCGCTTTTCATCCACAAACATATGGACAAACCAAGGTGGTGAATAGAAAATTTTTGCATCTATTGAGACGATATTGCAGCAAACATCCCAAGTTTTGGGATGAAAAACTGCATTACATTCAACACACTTACAACTAGGAAAAGCACTCTTTAACCAAAAAATCACCTTTTGAATTATGCTTTGGATATTTTCCAAAATCGCCATTAGAATTCATCTTTGGGAAGGATGTTGAAATTGATGACCATAGTGACATTGATAACGCTTGAAAGTTCATTGAGCAAATTCAGATGATACATCAACAAGTTCAAGAACAACTTGAGAACAGTCAAATCAAATACAAAGAGAGGCATGAAAAACATCAAGTTTATCACAAGTTTCAAGAGGGAGATGAGGTATGGTTATGCATTAGCAAAGAAAGGATGCAAGGGGAAGGTGAAAAACTCAAACCCATTCGCTATGGTCCTTTCAAGATCATAAAACGAGTTGGTAATAATGCATTTCAACTTGACTTGCCTTCTTACATGCAAATGTATTCAGCTTTTAATGTTGAAAACTTACGCTTGTATGAGCCACCTTTGATCGATGATCAAGGAAGTGATGTTAAACTACCTTCTATTGAAGATTTCTTGCCATAATTTTTGGATGAGCTCAAAGAAGATACAATTCTTGATAGAAGGACAAGAGCATCAAAAAGGGGAAGTGTTGACTACCTTCGAGTTGGGCTCAAAGGCACTAAACCAAGTAAGGAAAAATGGATGGAGGTCGGAAAGGTGAGGGAGTTGTACCCTCATCTACTGAACAGGTAAACAAGTCTTTTGGGGTCTAAAAGCTTCCCAATTGGGAGGAATGATTAGGAGTTCATAATTTTTTTTTAAAATTAAAAGTTACAGGATTGGGTTGAAACTAGGATGGTTACGTAGATATTGTCTTCCTAATTCTGGCACCGCGAACGGTTCGAAAAACCGATGTCGTATGAGGAAGATATCGTGTTTTGATCGAAATGACAAACAAGTAAATTTTCGATAGTTTGACCAAGTTTGACTGGGATGCACAGGCAGTATGGTGGATATACATTCAGCAAAAAAGCGAAAATTCCTCATAATATTCCCTCCACCAAACCAATCATAGTTTGACAAGTGTCAATGTACTATTTGTTGTACGGGGTTTGGAGGAGCCAATTAAAGGGTGCCACATGGCTGGCCCTGAGGCTGCCATATGTCCCTGAAATGGCGTGTTAAAATTTTGTTGAGTGTCCACAGGGATCGACCCCGAGACCTCCCGCCGGGCATGCACAGGCCTTACCGTTCGAGCTACACTTGATACTTAACATCTATGGGCGATGGGTTTATGTTAATGTGTGTTGTAATGGAATTTGAGGGTTGGGAACCGCCGACGGTCCTAACCCACCCCACCAGCGGTTCGACAAACATTTTCACATGGAAAAAAACAATTTTAAACTCCAAACTGCGTGGATAACACTAACCAAACCTTCAACCCGCAGTTTCAAACAGTTCAACCGAATTTTATTGCATTAGTTCCACTAACCACCATGATGACTGTAGTTTGGGGGGTGCGCATGTGGCAACCCCCAACCGCAACATTTAATGCAACGGTTAGATTCAGCGAAAGTTTAGGGGCATGCCTAAAGTGGTGGATATAACTATTTTATCTCCAGTTAAGTGGATTTCTCCACTTTTAGTGGAGCTTTCCAAGGTGAAACTAGGCAAAAGTGTGGCGGGCCCAATTTTCGCCCATTCTAAGTGAATGAAGAGTCATTTTTGACTAATTGGAACATTCTGGAACCATTGGTGTAGATAAAACAACCATTAGGACACTATAACTACATGTAATAGCAAAATTTTGAGCATAAGGAAAGATGGACATGCCATTGGGAGCTGGACCAGCAGATGTAGCCCAGGAGGGGTGAACTGCTTCATCATGCCTGCTGTGTAAATTTCATGTGGTGACTTATTTTTCTATTTTACACTATTGTTCATTGTTATTAATGCTTATTTCATGCTTATAATTCACTAAAAATCTACATATCATGGAAAAAATCCTTAAACCTTATGGAAACTAAAATATATTATGCACATGTTTTTAAAACTGAAAGACACTTAGCACAGAAAAACTAATACAATCATTTCAGATCAGTTGAGGAGGTCAATACTCTCATCTCTTATAGCTTTTAAAAAAGTAGCTTTCAATGCTTCTTCATCTAAATGATGCATCCTAGCCCGTTAATATTGTAAGAAAATATTTCCACTAAGTCTTCAAGGCTTTCATCCTCCTTTTGCATCATCTTAAAGACTTCATCCTTAAGGTTATGGGGCATACAATAATCTCTATATTTTTCCAGGAACACCCTCTTCATTTCTTCCCATTTTCTAATAGTGTGTGTTCCTAGACCCATAAACCATTTAGGAGCTCCATATTTTAGAGTAGCCAGAAATAATTCCATTTTTTTAGTATCAAGTAAATAGTCATAGGATCTACATAATACTTCAAAATCAAAAAGATATATCTTTGGATCCTTAGTTCTTAAGCCATGAAAATTACGAATAATAGAAGGTGAGATATTTTTCATTGTGGCCATGGTATCCTCATCAAAGATATAAAATCCATAATGATATGTTTCTCCCCTACCTCCTATACCACCTCGTCCTTCGCCACTTCCTCTATTACCTCATTGGACTCTTCTACCTCCAATCCTAAGTTCACCATTTACACTGTGTACTTCTCTTGCTATTGTAGATTCATCAGGGCTAATATAAGGTTCAACAATAGGATTGTCTAACTCTTCGTTTGGTTCTTTTACTAATGGTATTTCAGAATGAATTTCTTCCTCTTCCTCACTAGGCACTTCTAAATCCTCTCCTAAGAGTTTTTATCCTATTGAAGAGATAAATATAACTCCTTCAGTAGGGGATATAGGTACTTCAACTACAGCTTCAGTGGAAGATGTTGGCGAATCCTTAGTTTGAATTTCAACCCTATTCACCTCAATAATTTTGTGTCTACCTACTATGTGAGTGTTAGTGGATGGTTTGGCACTACATGGTCTAGTGGAGGTGACTCGCGATGTTGGAATTGAACTTTGTCCTCTACCTCTACATACAAATCTACCCCTAGAATGTTTTTCTCTATTCATGCATTCTAAATTATTTTTAACATGATTTAATTATGAATTTATATGATAAATGCATCTAAGATGATATGCAAACCAAAAATAAATTCATATATATAGTTCCCCATCAACAACACCAAAAAGTTGGGTAATTTAATTGATGGTTAAATTACTTCATTAATTTGCAACCAAGGTTCGTCTACTTGTTAAGTGCATGTGCACAGTATATGCTAGGAGTTCTATTTTTTTTATTTTACAATATGGAATTGAATTAAATATAAGTGGAACTATATTAACTCAAAAAATTCCTTCTCACATGTTCTTTCCATCAAAATTACTCTTTAAAAGAAAATCAAACTTCAAGGCGAAATCAATTGAAAATTCTAACTATCAAACTGAATTGAAATTTAATCTACTACAATAAGAATTAAAAATTGCTCTATTTGAACTAAATTGAAAAATATATTCTAATGGGAAGAATTTAAATTTTAATTCTACTTACAGGAAATTGAAATATTATTCTAAATGCTCTTGCAAATCAAAATTTCTATTTTTTTCAATAGAAGAGGAAAATTAAATCAAATCTAATCACTTCAGAAAAATAGCAAATTGAAATGTAACTTTGAAGGATTATAGATGTGCGTAGTTATGATTATAATTTCTTTTTCCATTTCTCATGAAGTCTAAATAAAAACAACTGAATAAAACTCTATGAAAATGAAGTATCTTTGTCTTTTATGAGTGCTCAGTCTGTTCAAAACTACTGGAGATTAACCCAGAAATCAGTGAGAAAAATACCAATCGAAAACATCAACTAATTGAAATTAATAAGATATTATTCATGAAATGAGTTAAGATTAACATAACCAAATACTAAAATAAATTACAACTCTCCAAGGGGGCCTACTGTTGAGTGCAAGCACGAAATTCACTTTCAAACTATTGACCCACACATTGATCACCAAAATAACAGAGTAATTTGTATTAAATGTCGAAGCCTTCAATAAAAAATGATTACAAGTTTAAAAAGAGTAATGATGTCTATTAATTCGTCTTAAAGCCTTTTATAATCCTCTGTTAAATAACAGTCTTAAGAGTTATAAGTCGAGAATCAAGTTTCGAATTTAACAACTGAGAAATTAAATCAAAATTGGAATCTTTCTTCGCATGATTTTCTACTGAAAGAGAAGATAAAGAGAATATTTTGATTTGACATATCGTAACTTATGATTCCAAATTATTCTCATCCAATTCCACACTCTCTTGATAATGTCATGATCCTCCTTCAAATCATGTGCACCGTTGGAGTATTATAACCAAAGTTGAATTCTATTTTGACCATTAAATCTCTCGAATCAAGTGAATTGCCAGATCATTGTGATAGGTGGATGTCCATATGTTGGTCATTTTCCATCTACCTATATCCTTTATTCCTTCTCAAGCGTGTTAGAACCATTCTAACCATAGATGTAGATGCAGAATCTTTGGTTAGCTATAGAATAAGTGAAATTCGGTAGCTATAAGAATGTTTTCATTAAATTTCACAAAGAGATAACAGATTATAAACCATGAAATATTGATACTTTTTATGATGTTTGAGCATATATGAGGTGACCTTTCAACTTGTAAATGTAGAAAAACTATCATGAAAATGATGGAAAGAAAATCAAAAGGCTTATAAAAAAGAAGTCAATTTTAGACTTCAACATGTAAGGCCCATGGAAAGGCATGGATACACTACTCACATATCCTTTAGGATTAGGTTTTTATTGTAGAACCCCTATCCTCACTTAAGAGGCATATATATACCACACATAAAATATTTAGAGCTAGGGTTTTTTATATAGAACCCCTACCCATTTTAGGGGAATACCTAAGGAGGGATAATGACATTATGTCAAGAAAACATATTGTTATGAGTGTTAAGGGGTTTCCTAATTACAAGGTTGGGGTGCTCTCATGGAAAACCCCAACAAAGGGCTACTCCATGTGAAGGCTCAAATAAATAAGCCGACAACTAGAAATATGGTGTGACATGATGCAACATGATAGATACAGGGGACTCATCAAATAGGTTGTTGAACATGATAATGACATGCGAGTGTTACTAATAACATGGTAATTATATTATTACCTAGCAAGTGTGATGTGGTGTGGATGTCAAGACAACGAGCCAAACACATTTGTATGGTAGGTGAGATACAAGGGGGCATATTATGGGATTATTACCCAAATACAACGGGAAAGCAATTTTCAATATAAATTTTAACGAGTTGTTTAACACAATCAATGTGGTATAAATCACCAATGGGTAGATTTGATGATTTGATTTTGATATGGGTACAAATCGACAACAATTGTAGTGCATGCTTCAAGGAGTTATATATTCCATTATAGGTGCCCAAGTTAGGCACATGAAAACTGGTTGGAAATGGCGTGAGATATATGATCCAATGAAGGTGTATCCATGATAATAGGACTGAGCACAACAAGTAGTGTGTCCAAGAAAATGAAACATTAAAATGTTCTATGAAAAACCTTGTTTTATGCATATTATTCATTATTTGTTCAAGGATGTTTGAAAAACTTGAAAGAAGAGCCTATGCATTTAATATATATTGTGAAGCCACTTGGACATTACATGATAACAAAATTAACCATAATATGGGATTTGGAGATATGCTTGCAAACAATAAAAGGCATTAGTTTAAAGGAAGATAACGTTTGTTTCTTCAACAAGTGGGCCCAAGAATCAGGCTCAATGTTAACCATGTCAAATGAACTCTTGGCTCAAGGTATATTGTTGTGATTTAGGAAGCTGTAGACAATATATTAATTTGCTTCTTGAAATATCAAATTGACTCTTAAATCAACAATATGGTCGAGATATTGTTGTGGAACTAAATAAAAACGAGAAATTTAATCAAAGAAAGACAGTCTATGACTTTCTCATAAATGATCTAGTCTAAAATTATTATATTGAAATGTAAATTAAATGGTTTGACATACTCAAACATGGTCACTTTATATATTCTTTATTTAAACCAAGAATTAAGACGAACAAAGAGTTGGGATCCTCAAGACCCAAGGGAATATATTTTGGGAAGTTGAGAGGAATAATATATTGGTGCTAGTGTCTCCATCATCTCACCCACATATAGAAACTAGAATCCATTCTATTGAAATTGCAATTGCAATTCCAAGTTAACAACAAAGCCTTTTTTTTCTTTATCTTTCATGCGTAATTCCTTGATAGTTTGAGATGAAGAAGTGTTGATATATTGATTGTTTATGGCCCCTCTTTGGAATTGAAGCCCACTATAATATGTTATGATCATTTCATTATGTATCTAAAATTATGGTTCACAATATCTTTAATGGATTGGGTACGCTACTTTGTTGTAAATGGATTATTGTACAAGAAAACAATTTGGCATATAATTTTTTTCAATATTTATATTGAACCTAATTGATTTTCATAGCTACTTTGAACATTTTCCCTACTAGGCTCCCCATTTTCATCTTTGAACTTATACTATTGCATAAATATTTCATGCATTAATCCTTTATAGTGTGTTAAGGTTATTTAAGGGAAAGCATTTTTTGTTTATTACGTGACTTGTCATCTTCTTTGATCTTAAGTTGTATAATAGAGACAACATTATTCGTTGGTTTTCTATCCCTCATTCTCTTTTGTGAATCAATGATCACTAGAATGTCTCATGATCATCTTATTATATATATGTAATTATGGACAATGATATATTTAATTGATTAGATACACTACTTTGTTGTAAGTTGATGATTGTACATGAAAATAATTTTTGCAAATAAGAATGTTTTCTTTTGGTATTTATATTGAGTTTGATTAATTTTCTTATATTCATATTTTACTTTTGTAATAAATAAATAATATTCCATTTGATGTTGAAGAAGAAATACATTTGTAATAGATGTTTTGATAAACATATAATTGATGGAATGATAGAATGGTGATGTTACAAATGAGGGGCCCTTGTTATAAATACTAGACATGTGGAAATTTGATAAAAATCTGTAATATTCCAAATTTAGCATGCAGCTAATTGGAATATTGACTTTTGTCTTTTACACCTAGGAGATGAATATATGGGTAAGGAGGCCCATATATTTTAGAAAAAGGCATAAAATCCCTTATGATGTGAAAAGGGATCATTATTATGGATGGATTTCACACCCTCATGTGTGAAAAGGGACATTTTCTTTTGGACAAAGTCAAGTTTGAACAAGTCAACAGCATAAATGTAGGAGGAGTGGATCATCAATAAATGTTGAAAATGCAGCAAGATGATGGAGCTTAGTGAAATGAAGTCGCCTTCACTAAGTGGGCCCGCAGGCAAATTATGGCGCAAAATCTATTTTTAGACATATGGAGCATGGTCCGGGGATTGCAGTATGAGATTCTTGGAGCATTGGTCATGTTGGTAAAAAATAGACTGAATCTCTTTTGGACCTAGGTGAAATCTATTTTAATTTTTATCCTTAAAGCAGGAGATCAGACCTTTATAACTGTATTTGGACTATAGCTCGGTTTACTCTCTTGAACACTTAGTTAGAGCCTTGCAGTGACTCTGTAAATAAACAGAGAGAATTATTATTCTAAGGGTTGATGACTCATGTATGAGATTTGAAAAACCAAAATAGGACTTGATGCATGAGAAAAGTTTGAGGTAGATTAATGAGACGGCTAGTGGAGTTGTGTTCTATTTATTTTAGTTGAACTGGTTGAGATTAGTTTAACTAGCTAATCAATTAGTTATGAGTGGAGTGAATTAAATATTATTTAATTCATTAATTAGTAACTCATTATTCAACTCAGAACACATCAGTTCACTACAGTGCATGATCAGTTCAGTGGAGACCAGTGAAAGAGATAGATGAAAGGGTGGAGTTAGCTATCGGTGGCGACATGGAGTTGTGCATGAGATTTGCACCACACTTGGAGGATTTCCCATGATGATTGTCTTTATCACAAGCCAGTAGATTCGAACCTTGGATCTCTATTTATACGAACCTTGATTGCGCAATAAGTAGGAGCAGACTAGTGGTGAGTTTTGAATAACACCGTTCAAAACCAAACTGATTTGTATTAACTAACTTTATGAGAAATCTCTCTTGAGTACTTTTGTGGCAAAATATTATATATTTGAGTTTGACACATAGTTGTATCCATTATAATATACACAATAGCTGCGGGGTTTTCAGCTATAATCTTTCCCCATACATACTGTGTTAATGTGTATGATGATTTGATGTGTTATCGCTTGATTGTATTTCCGCATGTGTGATGATCTGAGTGGAAGAGATTATGTGTTGCATATAAATTCGAATTGTATGTGATCAGGATAGTCTCGGTGGATAATTAATCATTATTCAGCAAATTTCTACATGGTATCAGAGCTATTGAAGCAAAGATTGATCATCACAGTGATTACAAACTTATTTCGGTAGACAGAGTCTGCATGCGGGCCAGGTAGCCTCCGGATTCATCTTTCTTCGGAAAGTGAAAGGTCTGGTAAATGCCCCTTGCAGTCAATCTCTATGCTAGAAATAATTTTTTCTCACAGATCTAGAGCGGTTGAGCTTTGAGGTGGAATTCAAATTTTGCAGCAGTTTTGTTTTCTTGGTGCCGGTGTTGAAAATGTCTTTCAACGGTTTGCGACTTGAATATGCTCTTGAAGGCAGTTCGAATTATGTTGCATGGAAGGATCACATGGAGGCAGTATTAGAAGATAATGGTCTGAAGGAGTTCGTAGATACGGATGTCCAAAAGCCCACTGATGCAGCTGAAGTCGATGCATGGAAAAAGAAGATGGCGAAGTGTCGAAGGATCCTGTTGGAGGGCGTCAAGGATCATATTGTATCCAGCCTGCATGGAAAGGCTACTCCATATTTAATGTGGAAAGCTTTGACGGATCTATTCCAGAGTAAGAGCGACCAAAGGAAGCTGGCGCTCAAAGATAAGGTCAGGAACATCAAGATGGAGAAAGGCGACAGTATCGCCAAATACCTCACGAAGTTCACTCAGTGCAGAGATGAGATGGGAAGTGTGGGGGTGACTGTCGAAGATGAGGACATGGTCGACCTGGCTCTCCTTGGTCTTCCAAAGGCTTGGCACTCATATCAAGATAGTGTCAATGGTCGGGAGAAGCTGCCGGGATGGGAGCGCCTTTGGGCGGATCTCATGCAGGAGGAGATAAGGAGGACTACTCGGGATGGATCTTCATCAAAGGGAGCCGATGAAGAAAATTGCGCTTTGGTTGCCAAAGCAAAGAAGGGGAAGGGTAAGAAAACTTCTCATTCCGGTGCAAAGGGCAAGAAGCAGGATATGGCGAAAGTGAAGTGTTTTCACTGCCATGATCACGGACATTATGCTACCAATTGTCCAAAGAAGAAGAAGAGCAAGCAAGTGGGAAGATCTACAGATGGAGAAGCTTTGGCTTCACAGTTCGAGCTTGAATTTTCACTGATTGCATGCTTGGTTTCAAGTGTGTGATGGGATCTGCAGGTGGTTCTCGGGGATTGACGTGCGTCATTTCATATGACTAGAGATCCGGGAGGACAAAGATCGGGGTGTGCACATCGAGATGGGCGATGATGGTAGATACAGTGCGACTGGTATCGGTACCATATCCTTTCAGAGGGAGTCTGGTAAACCCTTTGTATTGAAGGATGTCATGCATGTACCTGGATTGAAGAAGAACCTAATTTTTGTGGCGATGTTGGATGATAAGGGGTATGATGTGGTCTTTAGCGAAGGAAAAGCCTTTTTGCGCAGTAAGACTACTGGAGAGACCCAGAAGATAGGGGTTCGGACCAAGAACCTTTATCAGTTGCAGGTAGATGGCTGCGCAGCTATGGCATGCAAGGTGGGAGAAGTGGTGAGCTGGGATGATGAGGGCGAACTGTGGCACAGGAGATTGGGCCACCTTCACCATGGAGCTTTGAAGATCCTGCAGCAGATTTCTACTGGGCTTCCTAAGGGCACTCTTGCGCAGTCAGATCAGTGCAAGGGGTGTAATTTAGGGAAGTATGTGAAAGCCACCTTTCACGAGAAGGATAGTCGCGCCACGACGATCCTTGAGAGAGTTCACACAGACGTGTGTGGTCCTTTCTCAGTTGCTTCGATAGAAAAGCACAAGTATTATGTGATCTTTGTTGATGATTTCTCTCGAAAGTGCTGGATCTTCTTCATGTAGAAGAAGAGCGATACATTCGCGAAGTTCTGTGAGTTTAAAGCACTGGTCGAGAAGGAGTTGGGGAAGAAGGTGATTGCTCTAAGGAGTGATAACGGTGGTGAATTCATCTCGGCTGAATTCAAGGAGTTCTGCAGCGCAGAAGGGATTCCGAGAGAGCTCATCGCACCCCATAACCCACAGCAGAACGGGGTGGCTGAGCGGAAGAACAGAACGATCGTGGGTGCTGCACGGGCGATGTTGCATGATCAGGGCCTACCCCTTCACTCGTGGGCTGAGGCATGCAATACAGCAGTGTATGTGCAGAACCGTTGTCCTCACAAGGTTCTTGGCATGAGTACACCAGAGGAGGCTTATTCTGGCAAGAGGCCCGATATTTCCCATTTGCGGATTTTCGGATCTCCTGTCTACATGCATGTGACGAAGGATGCAAGAAGGAAGCTGGATCCAACTGCTGAAGTTGGAATATTTGTGGGGTACACCGATACACCTCACAACTATCGGGTGTATGTGCCAGACAGTCGCAAGACTGTTGTGCGACGGGATATAAAATTCCAGGAGGAGAAGGCCATGCAGTGTTCTCTTGAGAGGGAGCTACACTTGCATGCAGATGAGGAGCTGTTAGTTCCTAAGGAGGAGCTTCCGGATGTGGATCAGCCACAAGAGGAGGTTCAGGAGGTGGAAGAAACCACCAATGCAGCGCCAACCATCAGAGGGCGCATGCGCACTACAGAAGCTGAGCGACTGGCTCGGGATGCAGAGAAGGTTGTAGGACCACCTACAGCACAGCGCAGACAGAGACAGTCACCGGATCGGTACACTGGATACATGGCTCTTGTGAGTCAATGTGTTGTGATAGAGCCATCCTCTTTTGAGGAAGCTGTGGAGGAACCCGCATGGGTTGATGCCATGATCGAAGAATATGATTCGATCGTCAGGAACAGTGCATGGGAGATTGTCTCAAGACCGGTGGGGAAATCAGTGGTGGGTTCGCGATGGATCTACAAGGTGAAGCAGGTGGCTGACGGGAGTGTGGAGAAGTACAAGGCGAGATTTGTCACCCGTGGCTTTTCACAGATCGAGGGGATTGACTATGAGGAGAATTTTTCACCTGTCGCAAGGTACTCTTCCATACGCACGATCCTTGCTCTCTCAGCGCATATGGGGTGGCACATTCATCAGATGGATGTGAAGACTGCGTTCCTCAATGGAGTTATTGAGGAGGAGGTGTACATAGAGCAGCCTGAAGGTTTTGAGATCTTCAGCAGTGAGTCGCATGTGTGCCGACTCAAGAGAGCACTGTACGGGCCGAAGCAAGCACCTCGTGCTTGGTACACTCGGATAGACAGCTACTTCACCGGGCTTGGATTCTCCAAGAGTGAGGCGGATCCAAACCTGTACCAGATTGTGGTGGAGGGGAAGCTGTTGATCATCGTACTGTATGTAGATGATCTGATTTTGACTGGCGATGAGCAGTTGATACTTTCATGCAAGGAGGATCTTGCACGAGAGTTTGAGATGAAGGACTTGGGCATCCTTCATTATTTCCTAGGATTGGAGATTTGGCAGCGTAGTGGAGGACTGTTTGTTTCTCAGGGAAAGTATGCCCGAGAGATTCTGGAGAGGTTCAACATGCAAGGCTGCAAGCTTGTTGACACTCCTCTTCCTGGTGGTTGGAGGAAGGAGGATGCTACTTCAGCGGAGGTAGTGGATGCCACTGTCTATCGACAGTTGGTGGGGTCGCTTATGTATCCGGTCAATACACGACCCGATATATGCTATGCAGTTAACCAGCTTTCGCAAGCTATGGTTAAGCCTACCAAGCTCTTTTGGAAGGCAGGCAAGCATGTATTGCGCTATATTAGAGGCACATCGGGATATGGTCTATGGTACAAACAGGAGGATGGAGCGAAGCTTTCTGGCTTCACTGATGCAGATTGGGCAAGGAGTCCAACGGACCGGAAGAGCACATCTGGAGGAGTCTTCAGCATTGGGTCGACAGCAGTTTCCTGGTACAGCAGGAAGCAGAGATCCGTGGCACTCAGTTCAGCAGAGGCCGAGTACATGGCAGCTAGCTTGGCTGCATGCGAGGCTATTTGGATGAGGAAGATCCTCGCAGATTTGTTCAGGTTGCATTTGGAGCCTACAGTGATCTACTGTGATAACCAGAGCTGCATCAAGCTCTCGGCTAATCCAGTATTTCATGATAGGTCCAAACATATCGACATCAGGTACCATCACATCAGAGATTGTGTTCAGCGGAGGATCATGATGTTTTCATATGTTCCCACGGAGGATCAGGATGCCGACATCCTGACGAAGGCGCTCACCAGGAGCAAGTTCGAATTCCACAGAGGCAGGATAGGGGTTGCAGATAATCCATATCTTGCCGAGAGGGAGTGTTGAGAATGCAGCAAGATGATGGAGCTTAGTGAAATGAAGTCGCCTTCACTAAGTGGGCCCGCAGGCAAATTCTGGCGCAAAGTCTATTTTTAGACTATGTCTATTTTTAGACATATGGAGCATGGTTCGGGGATTCCAGTTTGAGATTCTTGGAGCATTTGTCATGTTGGTAAAAATAGACGAGACTCTATTTTTTAGGTCGAAGAGGTCGAAGTCTATTTTTAGACTGCCTCTCCTAAAAATAGGGAAGTCAAATATTATTTACCCTTAATAATATTTGGACTCTAAACAGCAGTTTACTCTCTTGGAGCACTTCAGTTCGAGCTACAAAAGTGGCTCATGCATCTGACAGAGGAATTATGCTATTCCCAAAGGTTTTATGGCATCATGCATGGTTGACTTCAGTTAGGACTTCAGTGGCAGAAGTTTGGTGGAGTTAATGAGACAAATAGTGGAGTTGTGTTCTGTTTATTTTAGTTGAACTAGTTGAGATTAGTTTAACTAGATAATCAATTAGTTATGAGTGGAGTGAATTAAATATTATTTAATTCATTAATTAGTAACTCATTATTCAACTCAAGAACACATCATTTCACTACAGTGCATGATCAGTTCAGTGGAGACCAGTGAAAGAGGTAGATGAAAGGGTGGAGTTAGCTATCAGTGGCGACATCAGTTGTGCATGAGATTTGCACCACAATTGGAGGAATTGCCCATGATGATTGCGTTGTCAAGCCAAGGAGATTCGAACCTTGGATCTCTATATAGACAGGCCTGGATTGCGCAATAGAGGCAAGGCAATTGGCGGTGAGTTTTGAACCAGTAACCTGTTCAAAACTAAGCTAGTTTGTGTGTAACTTCATGAGATAGTACTGAGTACTTGTGAGGAGTATTGTACTGAGTTTGTTACATGATTTCTCCATTATAATATACACAATAGCTGCGGGGTTTTCAGCTATAATCTTTCCCCATACATACTGTGTTAATGTGTATGATGATTTGACGTGTTATCGCTTGTTTTATTTCCGCATGTGTGATGATCTGAGTGGAAGAGATTATGTGTTGCATATAAATTCGAATTGTATGTGATCAGGATAGTCTCGGTGGATAATTAATCATTATTCAAAAAATTTCTACAATAAAAATAGCTCAATATGAATAAGGATCAGCCTAGACAACTATATGTGAGTTGGATTGAAGACCCTTAGGTGTGAAAAGGGCTGAAGCAGGTTGAAGAGGTCAACCTTGACCAAATCAAACAGTGTAGTTTTAGAGGAGTGGCTCTAATGAAGGTACAACGCAGTTTTGGAGGGAGATTGTTTATGTGATGGTGGAAACCCTAATGAGTGGGACCCAAGGTGAGAAGGCTCACTTAGTTTATAAGGAAGAGGATGGAAGCCATTTGAGGTTAGCTTATGAATTTTATTTTGATGTATCTACTTAGACTTTGCTCTCTTCAGTTGTTTAACTAAGATTGTTGGTGTTGTTTAGCACTAAGGTATTTTGTTGGGTATGTGTTATATTCTTTCCACGATTAGCCCCACACGCTGTATGTTGCGTCGGGCGTAGCTGGGGGGTCACGAGGGGCGAAGAAGTCCCCACCGTTGGGGTCCGGGTCAGCGCCCCGGCCAAAATTTGTTTTTGTGCGGACCCACTCATAGGCGGATCCGCCCATGGTTTTGTGCATGGTTTTGCACATGGTTTTGGGGTTCGATGGTTTTCGGCCCCTGGTATTTTTGTAGATCCGGTCAAGGGAACTACGGTTATGTTCTAATCCAGGGTTAATGGATTGGGGTTTATGTATGCTCCGGCATGTATATATATGTGTTGTAACACTAAAAGGAATATAATGAAAATCAAGCTGGTCGTCCCGATTTGGGATCCAGGGGAAAATCTCTGTGTTTATCTGTTTTATGTTTTATGCTCTTGCTATTGTTTATTTTCTATTATAAGAATCGTGTGTAGATATTTCTGTTCAGGGTTAAAACCTACATTTGGTATCAGAGCTGTTTCGGCTTCAAGGGGACGCCTTTGTTGTTGAGGGTTTTTTGCTCGGGCCTGTGGTAGACCCTGTGCAGTGGGAGATCTGCGGGATCGATTCTTGTGGTGAAAGAATATGGCGAGCGACGGAAAGATAGAGATCGAGAAATTTAATGGTCAGAGTTTTGAGTTGTGGAAGCTCAAGATGGAGGATCTGTTGGTGGATAAAGATCAGTGGATCGCGGTAGATCCAGGTACTAAGCCAACAGGAATGTCCGATGAAGACTGGAAGAAACTGGATCGGAAGGCTAAAAGCACAATACGGTTGTGTGTCTCAGATTCAGTATTGGTGAATGTATCTCGGGAAGCTACGGCGAAGAATTTGTGGGAAAAACTTGGGACTTTGTACCAATCTAAGTCTCTGGTGAATAAGTTGTTCCTGCGGAAAAAGCTGTATAACCCGAGGATGAAGGATGGAGACTCGGTGACAGAGCATCTGAACGCCTTCAATACTATGGTAAGTCAGTTGTCATCTGTTGATATTAAAATCTCAGATGAAGATAAGTGCATCAGTTTGTTGTGTTCTCTACCAGACTCGTGGGACAGTTTGGTTATTACAATAGGTAGCAATACAACTACCTTGAATTTTGATGACATTGTCTCAGCCTTGCTGTCGGAGGAAATGAGACGGAGAAATATGGAGGGTCAAAATGGAGATGCCTTATCTGTACGAGGAAGGTCCCAGAACAGAAACAAGAATAAGGTTTCGAGTGGGAGATCTAAATCTAGAGGGAGATCTAAATCTCCTGGAAAGTTTGTAAAGGTGTGCTGAAAATGCGGAAAGGAAGGGCACTACAAAAAGGAATGCAGATCTAAAGCTCCTGAGAAAGGAAAGGGATCTGATGAAGGTCCTTCTGCAGAGGCAAAAACCACCTCGGATGAAGGTGGGGATGTATATTTGGCTTCTTCTTCAAATACACATGTAGATCATGAGTCATGGTTGATTGACTCAGGTGCATCCTTTCACTTCACTCCCCATAGGGAGTGGTTCTGCGAGTATGAGAAATATGATGGTGGTGATGTCTTCCTAGGGGATGATAGGAGGGCCAGAATCATCGGACGTGGAAAGGTCAGGCTGAATCTGCAAGGTGGAAGGATTAGAACACTTCCTGGTGTTCTGCATATTCCTGCATTGGCCAGAAATCTGATTTCTGTAAGCAAGATGGATGATGCAGGTGTAAAAACAATGTTCGAGAAAGATGCTTTCAAGATGGTTCGAGGAGCACTGGTATTAATGCGGGGAGTTCGGACTGGAACTCTGTACAAGCTACAAGGTAGCATTGTTATTGATGGGTGTAACAGTTCTATGGTTCCTGAAAGTGGAGCAGAAAGCCTAGCTGTCTCTGGAGAAAAGACCATGCTATGGCATCAAAGGCTTGGACATATTGGAGAGAAGGGCCTTCAGATACTGCACAGAAATGGTATGGTAGAAGGTATGTCTAATTGTTCTCTGGATTTCGATTTCCGTGAACATTGTGTATATGGGAAGCAGAATCGGGTGAATTTTCCTTCTGGTGCTAAGAGGGCAAACAAGATATTAGAACTTGTGCACAGTGATGTGTTTGGACCTGTGTCAGTTCCATCACTAGGAAAATCTATGTACTATGTTTCATTCATAGATGACTTCTCAAGGAACACATGGATATATTTCTTGAGGAAGAAATCTGAAGTCTTTGACAAATTTAAAGAATTTAAGGCTCTGGTGGAAAATTAGACAGAGAAGAAGATAAAGGCGTTGAGGACAGATAATGGTGGGGAGTTCTGCAAGAAGGAATTTGAAGAGTTCTGTAAGAAGTGTGGTATAGCACGGCAGAAGACTACTCCATACACACCTCGGCAAAATGGAGTTGCAGAAAGAATGAATAGAACACTGATGGAAAAGGCAAGAAGCATGCTCAGTGGTACCGGGTTAGGACAAGAATTCTGGGCAGAGGTAATGGAGACTGCATGTTACTTAGTTAACAGATCACCTTCATCGGTGTTGGAGGATAAGACTCCACATGAGGTATGGACTGGTAAGAAACCCTCTCTTTCACATCTAAGGGTATTTGGATGTGATGCATATGTACATGTTCCAAAGAAGAAAAGGACCAAGTTGGATAATAAATCTGAAAGGTGCATCTTTATTGGGTATAAGTATGGTTTAAAGGGTTACAAGCTTTGGAACCCAGAAACAAGGAAGGTTGTGTACAGCCGAGATGTGGTGTTTAGAGAAGTGAAAGATGTTGTTAAACATGAAGTCCTACCAAAGGAACCTGAGAAGATAGAGTTTGAGCTAAAGGAGGATGAATCAGACTCTACAACAGAAGAAGACTTGGAAGATGAAGAGCCACAAACTCCAGCTTTGAGAAGATCAGTTCGGGAAAGAAGGCAACCAGAAAGGTATAGTCCATCTGCTTTCTGTTCAGGTTTTTCCTTAACTATAACTGATGATGAACCCAGAACTGTCAGGGAGGCAGCAGATTCAGAGGATGGAAAACTCTGGAAGGAGGCCATGGTTGATGAAATGGCATCCTTGCACAAAAATGATGCATGGGATCTGGTGGAGTTGCCGGCTGGAAGGAAGCCCATTGGGAGAAAATGGGTGTTTAAGAAGAAGATGAATGTAGAAGGCAAGGTGGAGAAATAAAAATCTCGGTTGGTAGCGAAAGGTTACTCCCAGGTGCCGGGAATTGATTTTGGTGATATTTTTTCTCCTGTTGCCAAAGTTACTTCTATTAGATTACTTTTATCTGTTGCTGCTGCATTTGATTTTGAGATAGAACAGATGGATGTGAAGGCAACATTTCTTCACGGGGATCTAGAAGAGGAGATCTACATGAAGCAACCTGAAGGCTTTATGGTGAAGGGTAAGAAAGAACTGGTATGCAGGTTGAAGAAGTCTCTGTATGGGTTAAAACAGTCACCAAGGATGTGGTATCAGAGATTTGATACCTATATACGGGGACTTGGCTTCACCAGAAGCAAGGAGGATCACTGTGTTTATTTTAAATTAATTGGTGACCGTGTTATTTATTTGGTCTTGTATGTGGATGATATGTTGTTGATTGGAAATGACAAAGAAATTATCCAAGATTTGAAAACCCAATTGTTCTCCAAATTCGACATGAAGGATCTTGGTGCTGCAAACTATATTTTGGGCATGGAAATTAAGAGAGATCGGGCAAAGAGGAAGCTATGGTTAAACCAGAGGAAGTATGTCGAGACTATATTGCAGAGGTTCAATATGCGGGATAGTAAACCGGTGAGTGTTCCTATTCCTGTAGGTGAAATTTGTCTGTTGAATAGTGTCCCAAGACACAAGAAGAAGAGGGGGATATGTCTCGTGTTCCATATGCAAGTGCAGTGGGTAGCCTGATGTATGCAATGGTTTGTACTAGACCAGACATTGCACATGCAGTGGGAGTATTGAGCAGGTTTATGTCAAACCCAGGGAAGGAGAATTGGACAACAGTGAAGCGGGTTTTCAAATATTTACGTGGCACTAGTGATTATGGCTTGTGCTACCAGGGAAGACCAGGATTGGAAAGAATGTTGGACATTCGTGGTTTTGTTGATGCAGACTGGGCTGGAGATCTGGACCAAAGAAGATCTACAAGTGGGTATGTGTTTAGCCTATTTGGAGGTGCAGTCGGTTGGATGAGTAAAAGACAGTCTGTAGTGGCTCTTTCAACTACAGAGGCAGAATACATAGCAGCCACTCATGCAAGCAAGGAAGCAGTTTGGTTGCAAAGATTGTGTTCAAGTATGGGGTTGGTACGGCAAGCTATAAGGATAGACTGTGATAGCCAAAGTGCAATTTTCTTGGCTAAGAACCCTGCTTATCATTCAAAGACAAAGCACATTGATGTTCAATATCACTTTGTTAAAGATATGGTTGAGGCTAAAAGGGTGTTGCTGGTAAAGGTGGACACTTTGAAGAATGTTGCAGATGCATTGACGAAGTCTGTGAGCACTCAGAAGTTCTCTTGGTGTAGGGAAACAATGGGTGTTGAAGAATTGGCCCAATGACTAAGCTCTCCTGTGGCCCCCTGTGGAAAGAAAACAACAAGTGGGAGAATGTTGGGTATGTGTTATACTCTTTCCATGCCTAGCCCCATGCGCTGTACATTGCGCCGGGCGCAGCAGGGGGGTCACGGTGACGATCCCCACAGATTTGGTCAAGAGCGACGGCCATCCAAAATTGTTTTGTGCGGACCTCATGAGCGGATCCATGTAGTTTGTGCATGGTTTTGACATGGGTTTGAGGTTCGATGGTTTTCGGCCCCTGGTATTTTGTAGATCCGGGCAAGGGAACAACGGTTATGTTCTAATCCGGGGTTAATGGATTGGGGTTTATGTATGCTTCGGCATGTATATATATGTGTTGTAACACTAAAAGGAATATAATGAAAAATCAAGCTGGTCGTCCCGATTTGGGATCCAGGGGAAAATCTCTGTGTTTATCTGTTTTATGTTTTATGCTCTTGCTATTGTTTATTTTCTGTTATAAGAATGGTGTGTAGATATTTTTTTGAGTTTAAAACCTAATTATTCATGTTTAGGAATTCCATCTCTTCCCTTTGAGTAGCTCCTTGGAGAGACCTAATCTATAATTCCACACATTCGACATTGGTTCCAAGATACAATCTTCAGTTTCAACGCAGTTTCTACAGGATATTGTGTGGAGTTGCAGGGTGTTGCAGTGGAGGGTTGAGAAACCCACTTTCTGAGTTGGTTTTGCATAGGAGGAAGGATTCCTTCTATTGGAAGATTAGTTTGGAGGGTTCTTGGGCTGATTTTAGATCTTTGGCAGTAGGCCAATATATTTCCATCACTTACAGCATTATTACAGTATGGAATTGCGTTATTTCTAGAGGGCAGTTTCAGCAGTGTATCTTGTGGTTCTTTTTGGGAGTTTTCCTGTGATTGGAGGGTTGATCCTTCCATGGGGGAAGAAATTTGATCAGATATACATCAGATCTACATAATTTCAGCCTTCTATACTCGTGTGCTTTAGTTTTCAGTGATTATTCAGTCTTATTGCTGAATATCACCATTTGTATTTGGGTGGATTCCTAGAAACCCTTTTCGGGTTCTCTAGATTTTATATGAGGAGACTAGATCTCAGTTCATGGGATATATTGTTTAATATAATATAAAATCTATTTTTCTATGATATTCCTATGTATAAACCCTCATTAGACTTCGTTGTCTCTTTATGCAATAATTTCATGTTGTAGCAGTTTTGGGGTTTCAGCATTTTTGAGTTATACTAGGTGTGGGAGGTATGTTTACCTCATATAGTTTGATTTGTTTCTGGTCTACTCTTGGATTTAGGTGGTATATTTTCATATATAAGGGTTCCAAGTGTTGGTTTTTTTTTTTTCTTTTTTTTTTCTTTTTTCTTTTTTTTTTTCTTTTTTCTTTTTTTTTTTCTATAGCATATATTTCTAAAAATGTGTTTTTTATGCATGCATTGCTCAGCAGTCCCATTTTGGGATATTACAATGGTATCAGAGCAAGATCTTTGGCTCAGCCAGTGGAATTCAAGCCAAAATGCTATAAGAATAAGGGAATATCATAATTATGGAAATAATGAGCTTTGTCTCATCATTTTTCATATCCATGAAGAACCTCTCCAAGGAGGTTAAACAAAAAGAAGAGAAGAGAAGTAGTGAAACTTCTAGAGGGTTTCAAGAGGAGGAAGACCCATGCACTTCCTATGATCAGAAAATGAAACTAGTGTTGCAAAGAGCTCCAAACCATTGGACCATACCCCTTACTTTTGAAAAGAAGTACAAATTTCAGGAAGATGGAGGACACTTGGATCACAAGATTCTAAGTGAATAACTTGTTGAGTACAAATCTCAACCTAGAACCTTCAAGGAGACTCTAGCTTTCCCTTAGTTCATTCAATTGGAGGAAGAAAGAAGACCTTGTAGCCAAGGGAGGATCAAGGGCAATAGTTTTCTATTGCCTACTTTTGATGGGTTATCTACAACAAGGGTTTGGGCAAGGAAACTAGATGCATTCTTCCTACTACATCTAGTGGTAGAAAGAGAGGTTGTAGAGATTGCAACGTTGCACCTTGACGGTGAAGCAAAAATTTGGTGGTTTAGCCATTTGAGTCATGCAAGAGTGACTACTTTTTCTGAGTTCACTCAAAGGTTGATTAGAAAATTTGGCAAAGAGAAATCAGAGGAGAAGAAGCCCTCACCACCATTGGAGGAGACTTGTACCAGTGTTGTCACAGCTATGGAGGAGCGGCCCTCAACATCATCAGTTGGAGGAGCCAACACATTGGGGGAAGAGACTCTTACAACCATGCAAGGTGTTCCCAAGTTCCATCAAGGTATGATTAAATTTCCACTTTCTATTATTACAGCAAATATTTTAGAAGGTTGTGGAAATCTACCTTTGCATGACCAAGGGTCAACACATATTGCTGATTTGGAGCAGCAGGATGGCACTGTGTTGTGCAACCTTGACTTTATCAAGGAATGCATGAAACATCATCCTAATGAGTCACTATTGAGCTACACACCACACTGGGGGTTGGGGTTTGAAATCTTGGAGGATAGGATGAACTTTGTCGCAAAAAAACTTATGAAAATCCATATGTTCATCCTTGAGTTGGGACATGAGATAGCCAAAACACCATGGAGGATATTAACAGCATTGTCAATAACCAGCAGTGAGGAGGTTTTGCTTTCATCTCACTTGGATCCTTATGGATTCAAGATGGTCATGGGTGCAAGATATTTTCTAAGGGATATCCAAGGAGTGGCATTTCAACATCCCATGAAATGAAAGGGGAAAAATATGATTTGGGAGGATGGTAGTCTTCTTTGGAAGGGTACCAAGGTAGAGAATGATGGGAGGCACCTACAATGGGATGAATGGGTATGGATGGAGAGAAAGAGGCTGGAAATATACTTGCAAATATATGAGATTGGGCAGCAGAAGGCTTGGCTGTGTTGGCTACTCTTAAAAGAGTTTGGCCATCATGTGACATATCCTCTTTCAAAGGGTATGTGGGTGAAGGAATTTTGGCAGGATACTTGCATCATAGGGAAGCAAGGAGTATGGATGCACTATGTTGATATGAGATTCTTCATATCAATGATTATGTTTTCACCACATGATTTGTATGATGGAGGTGTGAGGAGGCAGCAAAAAATTTTGTTGCTTTGGTTGTTCTTGGGAGAGCAGGGGTAGATTTGCTCTCACACTTTTCATGATGTTGCAGGAGTAGGAGATGGCGCTATCATGGTGCAAAGGGGCTGCTCCTTAGCCTTGGATGATCTGGAAGTACTTCCACTTTGGAAGAAACTTCTTGTGTGTAGCAGCATTATGGGAGATGTATTTGACAATAAGCATGTCAAAGAATGGAGTTATGAGTTGGCAGGAGCTTATTTGCATAGGCCAAAAATGTTGTCACTTTGGAGCTTAGACTTATTGATGGAGTGTCCCCAGTGTCATTTCACATTTGATGCACTTGGTGGACAAGGAGGAGGTGAGAATGATGGAATAGTTGATGGAGACATCTATTACTGTGATATGTTCTTCTTGAATTGGATTTCCAAGCATAAGAAGGAGGATCTTCATGCATCACATGGCTCATTCCTCTTCATGGGAGTATGCCAAACCACTATGGAGAACTTATTCATGGATCCATGCATCATCTTACTTTCAACACATGGTAAGAATATTGTTTTTGCATCTATTGATTATCTAACACAATATTTGCGTTCTCTTACCATTTCTATTCAGTGCATTGCTCTATAAGGGGGCAAGCTTCTTATTGAGCTCCATGGGCAATTTTTGGCCAAATATTATGATGGAGACAGCCATATTTTGTATGACTTTGGGCAAGTGTTTGGTTACTTATTATATTCTCAGTTGATACACTCAACCATTTACTATTTACTAGTAGATGTGATGACTTACACAACTAGCCATTTGTCAAGAAACAACTTGCCATGCTATTTTCTGAAGCTGCAGTGGGGAAAACTGCATTGTGACCACTTGGGAAATTGTTGGTACCTTCCAGCACCACATGAAACTTTCAGTATTTCCCTCATTTTGATGCTAATCATGATTCCATTTGCTGATGTTGTTCTTACTTTTATTGGGAGCATGATTGGGGGAGAAACACATTGGTTGGATGTGTTCTTTGCGAAGGAGGATTCCCACACTTTTTGCATTACATGTTCTAATGGGAGCATGGGAGGAGATATGGCCACCATAGCAAAACACTTGTTTCTATACGAGGTGGGCCATGAGATTGATTGGATGCCATAGGGTGATGATTTCCTATCCATCACATATGGGATGGTTTGGGCCAGCCTGATTCACAACGTTGGAGAAGAGATATTTGGAGGTCTAGTCTCTTTCTTGCCACTTGAGGGAAACTTTATTACAGCCCAATATCAACACACACTCTACACTTATCATAGGTGGAGAGGTGGAAAATGTGGGGTAGGCTACTTTGTCTACCATGATCAGATTTTCAGCCCACCTACATTGTAGGAGCCAAAGGTGGAGAAGAATTTTCAGGAGTTGCCATGTTGGGAGGTGACTCATTTTGTGTGGATGATTGCTTAGGGATGGAGGATCCACATGGGACTGATGATTACCAATACATTTCAGATCCCATGCCTCAAAGGGACCTCTAGGCAATACCTTATTACCTCCTTGAGTACTCTACTTGTTCATGATGATAGCTATTCAGCTAGCTTGCATGCTTGGGAGGGGCAATATGGAGATTTATTGATGAGACAAAATCTCTTTCCTTGGAGAATTTTATCATATGTGGATGATACAACAAGAGGAGGGGAGACTTCTTAGTTCTATCCTTGTATTTTCTTGAGGACAAGCAACATTTGGGACGGGAGGACTATAATATTCCAAATTTAGCATGCAGCTAATTGGAATATTGATTTTTGTATTTTACACCTAGGAGCTGAATAAATGGGTAAGGAGGCCCATATATTTCAGAAATAGGAATAATATCCCTTATGATGTGAAAATGGATCATTATTATGGATGGATTTCACACCCTCATGTGTGAAAAGGGGAATTTTCTTGTGGACAAAGTCAAGTTTGATCAAGTCAACAACATAAATGTAGGAGGAGTGGATCATCAATAAAAATAGCTCAATATGAATGAAGATCAGTCTAGACAACTATATGTGAGCTGGATTGAAGACCCTTAGGTGTGAAAAGGGATGAAGCAAGTTGAAGAGGTCAACCTTGACCAAATCAAATAGCGTTATCATGGACGAGTGGCCTTGATGAAGGTACAACGCAGTTTTGGAGGGATATTGATTGTGTGATGGTGGAAACCCTAATGAGTGGGACCCAAGGTGAGAATACTCACTTAGTTTATAAGGGAAAGGATGGTAGCCATTTGAGGTTAGCTTATGAATGATATTTTGATGTGTCTGCTTAGACTTTTCTCTCTTCAATTGTCTAGCTAAGATTGCTGGTGTTGTTTAGCACTAAGGTATTCCTGTTTAGGAATTCCATCTCTTCCCTTTGAGTAGCTCTTGGGAGAGACCTGATCTATCATTCCACACATCCAGCATTGGTGCCAAGCTACAGTCTTTAGTTTCAGTGCAGTTTTTGCAGGATATTGTGTTGAGTTGCAGGGTGTTGCAGTGGAGAGTTGAGAAACCCACTTTCTGAGTTGGTTTTGCATAGGAGGAAGGATTACTTCTATTGGAAGATTAGTTTGGAGGGTTCTTGGGCTAATTTCAGATCTTTGGTAGCAGGACAATATATTTCCATCACTTACAGCATTATTCCAGTATGGAATTGCGTTATTTCTAGAGGGCAGTTTCAGCAATGTATCTTGTGGTTCTTTTTGGGAGTTTTCCTGTGATTGGAGGGTTGATCCTTCCATGGGGGAAGACCTTTGATCATATATACATAACATCTACATCATTTCAGCCTTCTATACTCCCGTGCTTTATTTTGCAGTGATTATTCAGTCTTATTTCTAAAGATCACCATTTGTATTTGGGTGGATTCCTAGAAACCCTTTCCGGGTTCTCTAGATTTTGTATGAGGAGACTAGATCTCAGTTCATGGGCCATATTGTTTAATATAATATCAGATCCATTTTTCTCTGCAATTCCTGTGTATAAACCTTCATTAGACTGTGTTGTCTCTTTATGCAATAATTTCATGTTGTAGTAGTTTTTGGGTTTCAGCATTTTTTAGCTATACTAGGTGTGGGAGGTCTATTTACCTCATCTAGTTTGATTTGTTTCTGATCTATTCTTGGATTTCGGTGGTATATTTTCAGATCTAAGGGATCCAAGTGTTGATTTCTTTTTTTGTAGCATATATTTCTGAAAATGCATTTTTTATGCATGCATTTCTTAGCAGTCCCATTTTTGGATATTACAAAATTGCAACTTCTCAAGATTTTGAACTGAAAATGAGATACACAAATTCTACTCTACTAATCTAAGGAATGGAAATCACAATTTATAAGAACATCCATAGACATGAAACAAGAAAAACCATAAGTACATAGTGATTTCTAGGGGAACCCAAATGGGAAAAACCCCTCAAGCCTCTTTGCATTAATCAATTGAATACAGAAACTGTTATAATTGCTTACTCTAGCTATGAGCACAACTTGCAAAAGAAAAATTGTTCTCTCTTACTTCCTAACCTGCTCTAGCCAACCACCAGATGCGGGTGATAGTAGCAGCATGCATGAACACAGTTTCTCCCACACTCGAGGTGATGGAGATCTGCAGCGTAGGCCTTCACTCGACGTGGATCCTCACTCCTGCAATATTTCACATGAGATGACAGAGACCAAGCATCATGAAGACACAAAAAGATAGCAACATCCCCTTCGGGGCACCTCTCTACCGGAATCTTTTGAATGATCACCTGGACGGATATGAGGTTCGGCCATAACTTCACGCGCATGCCTACTCATGAAAACAGTTACAGCACACAGCTGCAAGTGAAGCACAAAAATGCTCAATGTCTTTGCATGCATCACAAACCTACAAAGGGGGAGGACGTACAGCACAGAGCTACTCATATTCTACTCCTTCTAGTTTTTTTATTTAGTTCCAGCCCTCTTGCATGCCCAATCTATCCCACAGCCTCCCCCTTAGTGCTGCGCTCCGCAGAATCCCCCAAGCTGCGTACTCCCCTAAATGTGTGCCTCACCTTGGGCCTGTTAGCCCCCCATAAATTTTTGACAGGCAAATTAGGGGGCTAAGTTGTTTTTGAGCCTTCAAGGAATGCATCTCCCATGAAGACACATCATCCTTGAAGTCTCCTGTGCCTTTGCCTTTGATAAATTCCCCTCTGCTGACTCCCTTTACAAGGTTTCACTGATTTGCAAAGGCTGTGCCCCAAAGGTATACATCTATCCCTGGTACCCCTGCAGAATTGTCCATTTCATCTATGTTTTCCCTTTTCAAAGTTCCCCTTTTACCCCAAATTCCCTCCCCTAACCCTTCTAAACCTTCCCAAAATCCCCCCTAAACCATACACACACCCCTGGTGTAGTTTTCTTTCCCCTTATTTCCCCTATCGTTACCCTTTGTTAGCCTAAAAATGCACTTAAAATGGGCCACAAATCCATTTTCCACCCTATAATGGTCATTAGCCCCCTTCGGCCAGCCCCAGAACTGTATTTCTCCCCATGTAGCCTGGTGCTATAACCACCCGCCAGCCCACAAGAGCACTTAACGCATATATGTATCGAGCGAAATCTGAACCGTCGATCTGTATAGATCAGACGGTTATCGCAAGCTCCACAGCACCCATGGCCCAACCCGTTCATCGCATCTTAACCGTTCATTTACCCGCCAGATCAACAGTTAGATTTTAACCGCCCGGGTGGTCCCTGCGCACTGTTCAGAAACCAGCGGTATCCCTCGCACCGCCTTTGTGAGGTGGGTGGTATTTTTCGTTTGGCCAGCGATTCCACTCATCAAACGACACGTGGTAGCAGCACTGTTTGAAAACCATCGTCTCATCGCGCGTTATCGTTCGGCGTTTGCCGCGGCACAATATCGTTGTGTGCCGTCAAATCTGCGATCGCCCATCCAACGGTTGTCACCCCACGAAGTTGCGCGCAGGTTAATCAGAGGCATCCGTACACCTGGCCCACTGTCCATCGCCCTCCAACGTGTTTTCCACTGCCAATCTCCTCCCGAGATCGGATGGCCCAGATTTATTCTCAGTCCCGCCGTAACCCCGTCCTGCCATGTCATCTGTCCACATGTTTTTTTCACATTGCCGCCCGTCCTTTTATATATTCCATTCAAAGGTCGATTTCAAAGGTTTTTCATTTAATTTTCCATCCGCGCCACCTTCCGACTGTAGTTCCCACTATTTCCACCACACTGCAAGTCTTCCACAGCATTTTTTGCCATCTCACCAGTCTGCATAGTCAGTCTTGCCATCCCCGTTGCATCCACCACCTCCATACGTGTTTTCCTCAACAGGTTTTCGTGTTTTGCAGGGTTTCAAGCGGCCATAAACCACCATAATTCACAGTCCCTGTCACAGTGACAAAGAACACAGGAAAAGACATTTGCAGGAGCTGTAATTATGAAGAAAGGGCCTGGGAAGGAGCCATGACAGGACTCGCATTAAAAGAACAGGGTTTGAATTCTGTGAGACCCCCCAGAACCATTAAAAGCACAGTTTTCACTGACAGAGAAAGTATGAGAGCAGCAAAGAGTTCAAGGCACGTAATAGAATATTTTGAACCTTAATCTAGTGTTTAAAGGACAAAGGTACCAGTTTGAAGATATCATGGAGAATACAGAGGGTATAGCGCACAGAATTTTATGTATATCAGGGTCTTCAATCAGCAGAATTTCTTTCCTAAGCAAGGACACGGTATGCATTGTTGTTTCAGTCTACATTGTGTCCGGGTGAAGTTTCCTCCCTGACAACAGTCCCGATGCTACCAGAGCATTTGATTCACAGTATGGCAGACCCTAGCATCATTTATTTTCCTTTTTGTTTATTTACCAGAAATACTACAGAATGCTACAGCAGAGTACATCAGAGACATCCCTGGAGTAAATGGAAACCTGACGAAGACCACTCTTTCACCCAAGAGTGTCACAAATTAATGCACAGAATTTATACAGAGTGGGCTTCGGCCTTCTTCCTCTTTTGAGATTTTAATGCTGCATTTAGTTTTTCACCTACCTTCTCTACTCCACTGGAGCTATAAATTCATGAAGAAACTCATTGTAAAGGTTGTTGATAAGTTATCAAAGAATTGCAAGTAGTTTCTTTTGAGACATAGTCTCTGTGTAAAGTTGTAAGATAGGTTGAGAAAGATGTCTTCAGACTGAGTATTCAGCTATTGGCAATGTTGTACTTGGCTGGTATTGCTATTTAATATGACAAGCACATTTCTTTGGATACTGATCTAAAGCAGCGGTGATGTTTCCTATCTCTGTGTTTTAATTCATTTCATTTCGTTTCTACTGGCTTGCATCAGAATATTGGCATGGGATTTACCCTTGTTAGGTACCCTATGTTTCTGCTCTCCTTGCCTTTGATGTTTTCTACTAAATGTGTTATCTAAGAGTTGTTTTCAGTTGATTTAACCAGTGTAGTGGATGTTATTGCCTGCTCTCTGATGTATGAATTAAATGAATCTGTTCTTAGATGTTCTTGTTATGATTTAGCTCGAATATTTGGGAACATTGGGGATTAGAGTTAGCCCTGTCCACTAGGATCCTTGTACAACCAGCTAGCCTTTCTAAGATCCCTCAAGATGGAGGCCGAAGCATTGAGAGTTCAAAGTCTCTCTCTGATCTCAGGTCTTTAACTTTGTGTCATGAATATGTGTTGTCTCCTCCTCTCCTACCATTCCATATCACACTATCATATTTAAGATCTAACGTTTTAGATGACTAGCCCAATTGAAAGCCTACCTATTGAGTAGCAAGCAAATCCTTTCCTGACTCCATTTCCCAATGGTTTTGAATGCCCCCTGGAATACTTCACCTTTTCCTAAAATCCTCTTTTCTCATCTTTGTCTTACATTGAACCCTTCTTTCCTAATAACCAGCAACCAAACAAACAATTAAACAAGCAAACCCAGTGCCTATAACTAGCCTAACATCCTAAATTCTGACCTTCAAAGATAAAACCTTACATACCATAGAGAGATCCCTCTCTGGACCCAGGAGGGCTAGATCTTGAGGTCTAAAAGTGGTTTGATGTTGTCTCATATTTTGGTCTTACCAATATGGACAAAACATGGGAACCCCAACAGGGCCCTCCTGCCTTGCTTGTATCACCAGCTTGTGTGTTCCCATAATCATGCGCCCCTTTCTACGCATCCTCCATCAGCGTACCTCCTTGTACAATACCACCTTATTGCGCACCTCCCATCTCGGGTCAGAGTTGCTCCTCACCTCCTCTAAGACCCCCATAAACCCCCTACTTCATCTGACCATGGCTCCTAGGCTACACCAAAGAACCATCAGAGGGGGCCAAAGAGGTGGGCTCCCTGGTCGCTACCACCGGGGGCCAGATAATCGCTTGGAATCCATTTAAGGCTCCTCCTTGGGAAGTCACGTTATAGATGCCCCTAATCTCGACCAGGAGGAGGAGGAGGCCCCCACTCATGTAATGGAGAGATGTAGAAGCTGACCAAGGAAATCCACCATTGCTCACTAGGAGCACCCCTTGCCCCAAGGGTTGAGCCTCTTCCGGCATAGGAGGATGAAGGGGATGACACAGACGTCTGGATAATGGAATTGGAAGGCACCTGGATGTGAGTCCTGGATGCCGAGTACCTTGTTGCTCCCATCCTCTGCGCACCATCTTCCAAGCCTCCGCGTCAACCCACTGTTGAAGAGGATGTTGTTGTGCAGGAGTACGCCTTTGCCATTATGGAGGAAGATCCAGATAGCGATGATGATGCAGAAGACTCATGATTGCGCACAAGCTCAGCTCTTCTTAGTTTTTTGTCATGCTTGTTATTATCACTGAACCTCTAGCTTCACTGGTGCTACGACACACTATGTAATTTTTTGTTTGATTTTTTTTCGGGCTAGTTTCCTCCACGGAGGCAGCCCCACACTTGCGCAACAAAGGCTAGGATTGGTTAAGCATAGCTTACCAACCCATCCTGTAGCATATGTATTGTTTTATTTTTGAATTAATATAGATTAGCCTCATTTCCCAACAAAAAAAAAAACAAAACAAAACAAAACAAACCTGCTCTGGCCAACACTTATCCAATTCAAGCCTCATCCAACCTCCTATTTCCTTGTGCAGTCCTGGAGGAATTAAGCCATAAAAAATATAATAGATTCCCTATTTCCTTGCGCAATAGGTTGAGGAATTGATCACCTAATCATTGCAAAATCATTATACACTCAAAATTATACAAATATAAATACAAACATGCATTTTCCTCAACCTAAACTAGGGAATTCAAATTCCATGCATGCATGTGTCTACTTTTAGTCGATTGACCAATTAACTGAGAATCAGTGAGTTAACAACAACCTTAAATACTCAACTAACTTTCAACCGACTCAACTAATGATTAGAGCTCAGTTAATTGAGTTCAACTAACAGTAACTCGACTAGATTGTTGAATCTTAGCTATCACTACATGCACAACTCTACTTCTAGCCTATAGCTCGAATTTACTGAGTAAACTAGTATACAAGGCCATGTCACACAATTTAACTACAATCCAAGTCATCTTGCTAGTGTGGAAAATCGAATTACTTAATTTTTCTAAAGCACAAGTCAAAATGAAAACTTTTCTTGCTACAATTTCTAACACTCCCTCTTAGAAAGAAACACTAGCACATTTGGCCCAATTTCTGACGGCCAATTCATCGCTATTCCGACACATAGGCATCGCAAGAGCTAGAATTTGACGCCAGGCCAAATGTGGTTATCCATTACGTCGCAATTCCGATACTTCAAGAAAGCGTCGGAAGAGTGTTATAGCATCATTTTTCACCTTCATATGATTCATGATTGCTTTTATGGCTTTGGGCACCCATTCCTACAGACTTGAACAAATTCACTAAAAAACAGTGTTAAAATTCCCATACGCGGGTATGCCCAGACTTTTCCGCGTGTATACGTGAGTCCACATGTACTTTTCCACGTATGCCATTAAAACCATTAAAAATATATATAAATTCCCTATTTTCGGACTGGGTTGATGGTTACTCCAGTAGTTCAACCACCCCAGTACGTGGCCAACTGTTTCCAACTGACTGAAACTACTTTGAGGGAGTATAAAAGCCCCTCATGTACATGGCCTAAGGGAGAGAGAAATTTTATAGACATTATACTCTGTTGGAATCCCAGATCGAGTCTAATTCCCCGTGCCTCCTGCACTTTCCCAGATTTATACAGGAAACCCTTGTTTCCTAGAGATGTTCATCCATTTATATGCCATCTCGAGTGCACAAGTCTTGAAAGTTTCTTAGCGAGGCAAGGGCGGGACGAATCCGGACGACGGTCTGCTCGAAGATCGTGGAAGGATTCAGGTGATCTCTCCACTCTTTATTTCTGTACATGCTATTCATAATAATGAAGAACCGTCTTGTTCCTGAACTTCTATGTTAGTATCTATTTGTATATGTGGAAAGATTGATTATTAAGCAGTTATTATCGTTTATATCATATTTCACATTGATTACACTAACGTTTAGGAGAAATATATGTTGTACAACTAGGTTTCTGTGCACGTTCTTTCTTGTTTTGCAGGTTGAAGGAGGAAGGAAGGTTGCTGGGGGTTTGAACCCCGGGGGATCTACATCGAACGTAGGACTACGGGTGAGTTCTGCTATCGTTGTTATCTAGTTTTTTGCATTCAAGAATGGTTGTGTGTGAGTCCTTCTGAATGGGATGCCCTGCTCTATGGAGGTTTTGACCCAACAAACCTCTAGGGTGATTTTCCTCGAAACAGAACTAGCGACTCCAATGGGGATCGCATTCTTGTGATTCCCCTGTTGGGTGGTTTCAACTGTTTGATAGGTTTCCAACAGTTTTAACTTTTATTTCCAGTCCAGTTTACTCTTTCTCAGTCAAACTGAAGTCCTGGTTTCTTATCCAGGCTTAATCTTTTTTATTTTTCATTATTTGCTTTTGCATACGCGGTTTTTTCTGTGCATAGTCGCGTATACACGTTGTTTCTGTCAAAGGTGGTCGTGTATACGTGGGTTTCCTTTGCCACAGTCGTGTATGCACGCCTGTTGCAAACTGTTAAAGCTTGTATGCCTGGGGGCAAATTTTGAAATTTTGGTTTTTAGCTTTTCTAGTCTTGTCTGCCTGTGGTGACCTGTTTCTACAGTGTTTTTTTTAATCTCTGGACTGTGTTTAAAGTGTTTATATGTATATTTCTCTCTCCATTGTGTGAAGACTCTCTTGGTTGGTGAAATTTTTGGTTGTTACGTTTGAAATTTTGGTTTGAGTACCAAGGTCTTTTCTTGAAGATTCTTGGTTGTTCTGCTTAATCAGAACGGAGAGCTCCTGCTCATTTACTCTTTCCTTGTGCGTTGCTGCACATTTTGATTTTTTACCTATTTGGTGCGTTTGGTTTCCTTGATGTTCAATAGACTAGTTTTGTTGAAATTTTCGAAGAGTCTCTTTTTGATTCCTTGAAGTTTTTTATTGCAAGTTTATACTATTGTACTGAGTTGATTTATTGAGTTTCTTGTCTTCCATTTTGCTCGTATAAAGCCCAGCTGTGAAGGTGGCATGGTTGGATTTGAGCATTTTGTTGAAGTTATACTTGAAATTCAGAGTTTGTTTGACTTAGTTACCGGATAGTTCAATTGGTCTTCTTGAAATCTCTTTTTTATAAACTAAAACTGCCATATAGGTTAGGAAATCCAATTTTTTGTTGCATTTTGCATACTAGCCTCCATACTGATCACTTGCCATAGGGTCGATCCCATCAGGTCATGACTATTGCACCCATTTCACTCACCGATTATTTAATCATGAATTGATGGTAGAGCCTTCCTTTACATGGGCTTCGTAGTTAGTTCCTCGCTATCACTTGTTGCCCATGCTGCGTTTTATGTAGGCTCGGGAGTCCTTTTTAGTCCCGCCATGACTTATGTGTTGAAGCTTCATTCTTCTTCTTCCTCACTATCATTTTTCTGGCTATTACCCTAGAGGCTCCCTGGTGTTGTTGAGTTGTTTTACTGCATTGCATATTGGCTACTTGTTTATCCTGGCCTTTAGCCGGCTTCATTTGGACTCAATGTTTAAGCCAACTTTTGACCTTGTCTATATGTACAAGTTAACCATTGCATGCACTTAGCTATCGCGACTTGACACCCTTTTACCCATGGATGGAACATTCCTCTGAGTATCGCTTACCAGTTTCTGCCACCTTGCATTGAGCATAGGATCGTTCCAATCCCAGGAACTAGTGCATATGTTTCTTGATACTCGTTCTATCCATTGTACCATAGCATTCTTTTATTCTTTTTCAGGCTTATTATATGAAAAAGACAAAAAATCAAATATAACAAAAAGAGCGGGAACGGGATGTATCTTCGTTGTTTTGATGGCAGTACAGAGTCAGTTTGTCGCCCTTGAACAAATCACATATACTTATATATATTTCCTACATTTGGGATGGTTTTAGTTTTTGACCTAGGTTCAGCCTTTACCTTGTTTCACTTGTCAGTCCTCCCCCGGTTGGTTATCTCTTCCAATCATATGGAGAGTTTGTTCTGCCTCCTGCATAACAGACTTATACAGTGTCACTTTTTACTACCATGGTCATCACGAGTCATGCTTTTTTTCAAGGGAAGTCTAACCAGAGTCGGCCATTCTGCGGTGTCTCTTGACTCATTATTCAGTCGGCCTTCCCGGTCTTGTCAGTATCTTGTTCTATCACATCAGATGTTTTGGTCTTCTTCTCGTGCTGGTTTGAGAAGGTCCCCATTGACTTCTTGCTGGCGGGTTTGTCTCTTATCGACTACGACACATTGCTCTGAGAGCAAACCTAGAGCCGCACCCTGGCCCTATTTCCATCATTGATAGGTGACCTTGTGCTCGGCATTTGATCATCATTATGGGTCTTTGACTGAGTGGTTTCCCCTGTGTTCGACGTCAGCATACATTATCACACTTGGGATTCGTGCAGTACCTTGATTTCCATTTGACCCTATCGGTGGATTTCTCGCCTCTGTGTCAGCTTTCATTATTGGTTGGTTCAGAGGGTTTCTTTCGTGCGCTAGCTTCATCTTGTGCACGTCGGAAACGTACTTCGGTTTTGGTTCCATCACTCTCCTTCGTCCGATTCCTTCCAAATCTTGGCCTACGGGTTACACTCGCGCTGGACTGATGTGGGATGCCTTAATGCCTTCCTTCCAGCAGATATTTTCCCATCGACTCCGACTCATTGCTCTGGGAATAAGGTCTAGATTCTTTTGTCAGTACCTTAGGGTTTGCAGTCATCAGTGGCAGACTCTTCGCTATCGACAGTGGGGATTCATCATTGCCTCCTGATTGGTAGATTCTTTCAAGTGTTCGACTTCAACTCATTCATTCGCACTTGTTATATTGTACTGGGGCACCTTGATGCTCATTTTCATTATTGGTGGGTTGTCTCGCGTTGGTTAACGGTATACATCATTGACCGGTAATCCAACGATTTCTCACATGGTCAACTTCAGCTCATTTATTCCCATTATGTAGAATTGTGCCATAGTGATCGGTGAAGACCTCGGGTTGCATCAGCATTTTTCGGTTCACTTTTGACAGTCCATTCAGTTTCTGCCAGTGATGCCGTCCACCCTTATATGTTGCAGTTCAGTACAGCAGCATCCTATATGTTGGCTCCCAAGTTGCGTGATTGTACCGTTTGTTCCACCTCTTATGATTCGGTACTTGGAGATTCAGTTACTTCTATGATCAGACATCCAGTTGCACTATCTTTGATCAGCTTTCTATATGTGATACTTGGACATTGATTCAAACTTATACTTCCGGGCCATGCTCAGATGATTCATTGTGTACTTTCAGTTCAGCTATACTTGTATACATTTTGGATCTATTCTATACTTTCCATATGATGTATTTTTTATTGAGCATGGGTATGCCCGCCTCAGCATGAGTTGACTCTCTGTTTTCTTTCATTGGTTTTTGGCAGGCTGAAATCTGGTGAAGTCCTCTCTTGTCCTTGCAAAGTTCTTTCTATGTGCATAATACATTTCGGCCATCATGTACCCCTTTTGACCTCATATATTAGGGGGCATCTGTTATAGCATCATTTTTCACCTTCATATGATTCATGATTGCTTTTATGGCTTTGGGCACCCATTCCTACAGACTTGAACAAATTCACTAAAAAACAATGTTAAAATTCCCATACGCGGTTATGCCCAGACTTTTCCGCGTGTATACGCGAGTCCACATGTACTTTTCCGCGTATGCCATTAAAACCATTAAAAAATATATAAATTCCCTATTTTCGGACTGGGTTGATGGTTACTCCAGTAGTTCAACCACCCCAGTATGTGGCCAATTGTTTCCAACTGACTGGAACTACTTTGACGGAGTATAAAAGCCCCTCATGTGCATGGCCTAAGGGAGAGAGAAATTTTATAGACATTATACTCTGTTGGAATCCCAGTTCAAGTCTGATTCCCCGTGCCTCCTGCACTTTCCCAGATTTATACAGGAAACCCTTGTTTCCTGGAGATGTTCATCCATTTATATTCCATCTCGAGTGCACAAGTCTTGAGAGTTTCTTAGTGAGGCAAGGGTGGGACGAATCCGGACGACGGTCTGCTCGAAGATCATGGAAGGATTCAGGTGATCTCTCCACTCTTTATTTCTGTACATGCTATTCATAATAGTGAAGAACCATCTTGTTCATGAACTTCTGTGTTAGTATCTATTTGTATATGTGGAAAGATTGATTATTAAGCAGTTATTATCGTTTATATCATATTTCACATTGATTACACTAACGTTTAGGAGAAATATATGCTGTACAACTAGGTTTCCGTGCATGTTCTTTCTTGTTTTCCAGGTTGAAGGAGGAAGAAAGGTTGTTGGGGGTTTGGACCCCGTGGGATCTACATCGAACGTAGGACTACGGGTGAGTTCTGCTATCGTTGTTATCTAGTTTTTTGCATTCAAGTATGGTTGTGTGTGAGTCCTTCTGAATGGAATGCCCTGCTCTGTGGAGGTTTTGACCCAACAAACCTCTAGGGTGATTTTCCCCGAAACAAAGAGCGACACTTGTTCCGACGTTTGCAGATTTTCGTTGGTCTTCCGACGTTATCCAAAGCATCGTTATTCCGAAATTTTATAAGCGTCGCAATATCGACGTCTTACAAGTGTCGCAATATCGACGTTTTATAAGTGTCACAATATCGACGTTTTATAAGTGTCGCAATAATACCGACATTTTATAAGTGTTGCAATATCGACGTTTTATAAGTGTCACAATATCGACATTTTATGAGTGTCGCAATAATACCAATGTTTTATAAGTGTCGCAATACCGATGTTTTATAAGTTTCGCAATACTGACGTTTTGATAAGTGTCGCAATATCGACGCTTATAAAGAAGCGTCGGAAGACCGACGACTGTTTAAATTTTTATTTTTTTAAATGAAACTTTCCTTCGTTGAAGGATCGATTAGGCATAATCAACTACACCCCCTTTGTCAGGGGAGTGCCCTGTGGCTTTGGCAATTTCATATATTAGAGGTTGTGCTGGTCTTATTTCATTAGTTTTTAGATGCGATATAGCTTCAGAACTGATGGTCTTTCGTTTCAGTGGATTGTGTACACTTGTGTCTGGTTCCATTGGATTTAGAAGTCATTTGTGAAGTTTGTATTCCAACTTTCTGATGGCCTGTATTGGCTTTGTATTTTTCTCTATATGGGCCCAGTATACTATAGATTTCGGGGTTTTTTTGGTTCTATTCCGAGGGAATCTTTCCTCTGGAGTATCTAGTTTTTTCTGGGACTTCATATTTTTGCAAATGTTATAACCTCCTTAAGACAGGCTATTTATTCTCTTTGAAAAAAATGTTCCTATAAGGATAAAGAGGAGTGTGTTTTTAAACTTGCACGGTCTCCTTCACTCTTCATCAACTGGAATGTAGCATGAAGGACAACTTCAACGTGCAAAGTGACCCATAGTTTTAATGAAGACTTCTGCACTAGTGCTTTGTTGCCATAGGTCGGTTCTCTGGGACCGCCGAGATTACAATTCTTCAAAGACAATAATAAACACACACTTTCAGGATTCTTTGCGTACTATAATTTTTTGCCAGATCAGAGAAAGTGCAATCTCCTGGATCATGGTATAAAATTTTAGACAATAGTTTACACAGCTTTAGTAGACTGGTATTGCAAGTGTGGAGTTGTGACACTGTAGATTGGGCCATCTATGTAGAAACTAGTAGAGATGAGGAAAACTTGTTTATGGGTGGGATGTGGATTCATCATAAATTTTGTAGTCATCTATAAATTACTTTTATGGAAAGCATCATTAGGACGATTCCTTAAAGATACCACAATCCCTTTTAAAGGTAAGCATCATTAGGAAAATTCCTTGAAGATACAACAATCCCTTTTAAAGGACTTCTTGAATTGATTCATATAGACAACAACATATGTGATTCATTGTAAACTATATGGCATGCTGGTGCAAGGTTCTTTGTAAAATCCATTGATGATGCATCTAGTAGAATTCCAACTTCTTTTCTTAACAATAAATGAAAAGTTTAGATATATTAAAAATATCTCCATCTTTGGGCGAGGATTAGACAACCAAATCTCCTAGGAAGCTTAGTGTGAAAATTACAACGAATATTTTTTCTACAATGTTTACTAAGTGATAAAGGAAAATATGAAGCAAGATGAGCAACAAAGATAGCCTTTGCGCCAAAATACTTGCGCCAAAAATAGCCTGCGGGCCCACTTAGTGAACGACTCTTTTCACTAAGTTCATCATCTTTTTGCAATCTCAACACGGGCTGCCCGAACGTGCACAAAGCACCCGGGTGGTCAAAACTTCTCAAAACTAATACGGGCACCCTCGAACGAAATGGCCCGACTCGAACGCGCCCGGTCGGGCGACCTCGCACGGCGCGACACGACGCACCCGACCGAACGATGCCACAAGGGAGAAAATGGCAAGCGGGCTGCCCGAACGTGTACAAGGTATCCAGGTGGTCATAACTTAGCAAAACTGATACGGGCGCCCTCGAACAAAACGACCCGACCCGAACTCGCCCGGTCAGGCAACCTTGCACGGCACGCCCGACCGAACGATGCCACAAGAGAGAAAACGGAAAACGGGCCGCCCGAAGGGATTTTTAATGGGTTCCCCCACCATATGACCAGAAGAAGAGAATGTTCATTCCAGATGCTCTGAAAGTGTTGAGGCTTCAGCCAAGTCACAAGTATTGTCTTCTAGCTTAGAAGGCTTTCCAAAGAAGTTGACTGGCATCACTATGACACTATTACGAAATTAGAAGGGAAGAGAAAGGCAAAGGCTCAGGTATCATATGAGAGAAGGAGGAAATTGGAAAAATTTAGATCAAAAGCAGTGAACTTAGCCAAAAATTAGCTTTCCCCAGAGATGGATAAGATAAAACTTGACAACATATTGGTCAATTTCCTTGACCCTTTATTGGTTATTTAGAAGGAGTATGAATACACCACCGTTAATATCAAAGTAACCGGCCCCTAGCAGATCAAGGGATACAAGTTGTAGTTTTCGTCTGAACATCAACATACCACAACCATGCTTACAACCAAGATATGTTTTTTGAGGAGGAGAAATCTCGTCGAGATCAACATCAAGAATCCATTGCAAAAAAAAGTACAACTTGTGGTGATTCCAAATGAGCATAGATGAATAGCTACAATAGACATCGAATGTGGAAATTATGGAGGAAAAAGATGAAATTCATCTTCCTTTTACATTCAAGCGAGAGGAAAATCAATCATCAATGAAAATTCAAAATTTTCAAGCTGATCAGCAAGATCAACCAAATTGGGGACAGAGTTTGGGGAACATTCGTAAGTGAATGGGGCCTATGTGATATGGCTAAAATTTATCTACCCCCACACAATCCGATATGCAAACAGTAAACATTGTAGGCATAGGTTTAATTAACCCCACACATAGTGGAGTTAGTTCCCGAAAAGCAGCTTGCCCCAAAAATGGAGCTCTTAGCTTCAATAAAGTATTATATATGCTGCATGTTGTGCTCAATGAAGCAGTCAATTTTGAAAATGACAAGAAATTATTTCTGAAGATGAGGTTTTTTACTAGAAAGTTATAACTACAAAGAAATAATTAAAATGGTGATACAATAATAATATAATCTACAAACAGCCTTCTCACATTCATGATCTGAGTATATAGTGAATTAGACAGAAGTAAGAAAACAATTACTTCTTCAAAGCTAATTCGAATTTGGAGGGTTTAGGGGATTGGGGGTTAGGGGTTAGGGGTTAGGGGCTAGGTTTTAGGGTGATAAATGGGTTAGGGTTTTAGGGGTTTAGGGGGTTAAATGGGTTGGGGGTTGGGAATTAGTGTTTAAGGGGTTAGACGTTTAGGGTTTACGGGTTAAATGGGTTAGGTAATTAGAGGTTTAGGGGCTTAAGGGATTTAGCAGTTAAGGATTTTAGATAGGGGTTAAGGGGTTAAGGGGTTAAGGGGTTAGGGGTTTAGAGGTTTATGGTTTAGGGGGTTAGGGGTTAAGGGTTTAGAGGTTTATGGTTTAGGGGTTAAATGGGTTAGGGGTTTAAAGGTTTAGGGGATTAAATGGGTTAGGAGTTAAGGGGTTATAGGTTTAGGGTTTATGGGGTTAAATGGGTTAGGGGTTTAGGGGGTTAGGGGATTTAGCAGTTAATGATTTTAGGGGTTAGAATTTAGGGGCTAATGGGGTTAGGTTTTAGGGGGTTAGTTGGGTTAGGGGTCGGGAATTATGGATTAAGGGGTTAGGGTTAAGGGTTTAATGGTTTAAGGTTTAAGGGGTTAGGGGTTAAGGTTTATAGGTTTAGGGTTTAGGGGGTTAAATGGGTTAGGGGTTTACTAGGGGTTTAGGGGGTTAAACAGGGTAGGGGTTAATGATTTAGGGGTTAGCGGTTAAGGGTTTAGAGGTTTATGGTTTAGGGGTTAAATGGGTTAGGGGTTTAGAGGTTTAGGGGGTTAAATGGGTTAGGGTTGGGAATTAGTGTTTAAAGGGTTACGGGTTAAGATGATAGTTTCATTGGTCTCTGTTTGTGCACATTAGTTGCTTATTCTTTGCATCTCAATATAACAATTTTGTAAGTATTGTTACTTGTTGCCATGTCTTCTTTATTTATTAAGAGATAGGAATTAATAGAGAGGAACCAGTATCATAGAAGAAAGAATATGTGACCAAATTAGTCTATATGGAGATGGGAGATAGGGGCACCCTACCTACCTACTAAATTTCTAAACAAAATGTGGTGTAAACATCTGTAATGGTGGTCGATTATACGAGGAGAGGATTTTATGAGGAGGCACTGGATTTTAAGGCGATCACAATTTAGCATTTTTGATATGACCACCCTCACACGACCCAACCCAACCCGACCCGACTCGCCCGAACGTGTTTCCTTGGGCGGCATCATGACACGACACGACCTAACCAAACCAGACCTGACCCGACCCGCCCGAACATGTTTCCTTGGGTGCCCTCACAATATGGCACGACCCGACCTGACCCAACCCGAACATGTTTCTCTGGGCGGCATCAGTACACGACTTGACCCGACCCACCCGAATGCGTAATTTCCCTGGGCGCCCTCATGACACGGCCCGACATGACCCAACCCGGTCGGACATGTTCCTTGGGCGCCCTCACATGACCCAACCTGAACTGACCCTCTTGAACATGTTTCCTTGGGCACCCTCACGTTACAAAACGACCCGACCCGACCGATCCGAATGCATTTCCTTGGGCGACATCACACAACCCAACCCGACTGGACCTGCTTGAACGTCAAAGGCACGAGGAGAAAACGACAAATGGGTCGCATGAACGTCAACAAGGTACATGGGCAATCATAACTTAGCATTTTTTATACGACCTCCCTCACATGATTTGACCTGAACGAGTTTCCTGTGGCGCGCCCCTCACATGGCATGACCTGACCCACCCGAACAAAGGGCGCACGAGGGAGGAAATGGAAAATGGATCGCACAAACGTGCACAAGCAGCATCGGTGGTCACAACTTAGAATTTTTGATACGAACACCCTCATATGACCCAACCCGACCTAACTCAACCCGCCCGAACGCGTTTCCTTGGGCAACCTCACACGACATGACCCGACCAGACCCAACTCGACCCGCCTGAATGCATTTCCTTGGGCGGCCTCACACGGCACGACCTGACCCGACCCGACCCAACCCGCCCAAACGTGTTTTCTTGAGCGCCCTTAATTACAATATGGCACGAACCGACCTAACCTAACTCGAACTCGTTTCCAGCTAATTGGTCGGTGCCATCACATGACTCGACCCGAACCGTACGAATGTGTTTCCTTGGGCGGCCTCACACGACAAGACTCGATCACCAGACCAAACACGACCCGCTCGAACGCGTTTCCTTGAGCGCCATCAGTACATGACTCGACCCGACCCGTACGAACGTGTTTCCTTGGGCGGCCTCACACAACACGACCCGACCAGACCCAACTCGACACGCCCGAATGCATTTCCTTGGGCGGCCTTACACGACACGACCTGTCCCGACCCGAAAGGGATAGTTGAATGACCGACTGATGCCACAAGGGAGAAAACGGAAAACAGGTTGCCCGAACATGCACAAGGCCGCACCCAGGCGGTCACAACTTAGCAAAACTGATACGGGTGCTCTTGAATGAAACAGCCCAACCCGAACGTGCCCGGTCGAGTGACCTCACACAGCGCGACACAACGTGCCCGACCAAACGATGCCACAAGGGAGCAAACAAAAAACGGACCGCCCGAATGTACATGAGGCACTCGGGCGGTCACAACTTAACAAAACTGATACGGGCGCCCTCGAACGAAATGGCCCGACCCGAATGCACTTGGTCGGGCGCCCCCACACAGCACGACACGGCGCGCCCGACCGAACGATGCCACAAGGCCGGAGAAAATGGAAAACGGGCCACCTGAATGTGCACAAGGCACCCGGGCGGTCACAACTTAACAAAACTAATACGGGTGCCCTCGAACGAAATGGCCCAACCCAAATGCACCTGGTCGGGCGACCTCACACGGTGTGACACGGCGCGCCCGACCAAACGATGCCACAAGGGAGAAAATGGCAAACGGGCTGCCCGAACGTGCACAAGGCACCTGGGCGGTCACAACTTAGAAAAACTTATACGGGCACCCTCGAACGAAACGGCCCGACCTGAACGCACCCGATCGGGCAACCTCACTCAAATAACAAAATTTGAGCACTTATTTCTATAGATCTAGGAAGTTACCAATTCTTACATATTTGGATCTCTATTTCAACTGCTTGGACGTTGACAAGAACATTTCCATCCGATTCGATTTAGGTGATCTATTAATTTACTACTAAAAATGAAAGATGACACTTCAATTTGTGTTTGATGTAGAACCAACATATAGATTTCAGCCTAATTTTTGGAGTTGCAAAAGCCAGTTGCCCTATTTGTTTTTCATCGGGTTTTTTGGAGATCCATTGTGCCAATTTTCTTCAATTTGGCCGATGCTTTATGCTTTCGGGAGTAATTAAACTATACAATCTCCATAACAATGAAGAATCCTATGAGCTTGTTGTAGCCTCTACAACACCCTCCAAAAAATCCCACTTCAAAATTTTTTGGAGCCCCTTGAACTTAAAGAAAACCAAGTAAAGAGTCCTAAAGGCTAAGTCACAAAGTCGAAAAACTCCATTTTTTAGAAAACTGGGACTCCGCGACTGTGCGACCTCGCGACCTGAAGGTCGTCGAGTCGCAAGGTCGCAAAACTCAATTTTTTGGAAAATCGCGACCTCGCGACCTGCAGGTTGCAAGGTCGCAAGGTCGCGAGGTCGCATATCTCTATAATCTCTCAAATTGCGACCTTGCGACCTCACTAAATGCCCGCATGTGCGACCTTTTTATATAAAGGAGGTCGCTAGGTCGCATTTTTCATATGCGGCAGATAGAAAGAAACGGCTCTGACAGGTTGACTGGCACGCGATTTTCCCAGGTAAGTTGCCTTTTTCCCTCCTGTTGTTTCCTTCTTGGTTATTCTTGCTAAATCCCAGGCACCCTTAGCCTTTAAATTGTCAATATGCCTCAACCATTGTCTGTATTTATTACTTAGGGTTTTTTTCTGATTCTTGTTTCCCTCACAGTGCCCAAAATCACCACCATTGCTTGTCTAGGATTTCATGGCTGCTTCCCTACTCCCAAAGTTATCCCTTGACTCTATCTTGACCCATTTGGCTTTGCATTTTTCCAGTTAAAGGGAAAACCACTCCACGCCGCACGCGCCCAAAACCCCTGGGCAAGCCCTAGCATGACTTGCGACCCCGCGACCTAGTCGCAAGGTCGCAAGGTCGCATTCTCCAGATTGTTCGAACTTTTGCGACCAGCGACCCAGTCGCAAGGTCGCAAGGTCGCATTCTTCCGGTTTTTAGAAATTTGCGACCTCGCGACCCAGCGACCCAGTCGCAAGGTCGCAAGGTCGCATTTTTATACTTTTTCACGATTCGCGACCCTGCGACCTAGTCGCAAGGTCGCAAGGTCGCATATTGGCCACTTCCTCACAATCTGCGACCCCACGACCCAGTAGACCAATTTTCAATTTTCCCTATGTCCCAGCTAAAATCATTGATAAACTGTAATTGGTCTTATATCATCATGTCGTTCTTATCATGGGATTCTTTCATGAATATGACAGGTGAACTTGAAGCAGACGCAGAGTGTATACCTGTCCTCTCGGATTCTAGCGACATGGCACCTCCAGTGTCCCGGAAGAAGGACAAGCACGTAGTGGTAGAAGATACAGACACGGACATGCAAACATCCCCACCGCCGATATACAGAGATACCCTTTGCACCTTTTCCAAGGGGGATAGCATGCGATGGTACCAAGTGTACCATGAGTTCACCGTAACGGAGTTTCCAGAAGATCTCTCGGATCGGGAAGTATACTTAAAAGTCAAAAGATCCAAGCTGCATCTCGCAGGTGCTCTTCCGGCCATATTTCCATGCCCAGAGACGATAGACTGGATCATACAGAAAACGGATCCCAAGAAGTTTGTGATCCGAGACAATGAGGGCAAGGCTTTCGCAACGCTCGTAGGCTCGGATGCCCATGTCTACTACTCTTTGCCTCGCCAAGAAGAAAAATTTACAGAAGAATGAGCTCTTGCCCATGCAGTCCCTGTAGTCGACACTATCAAGCTGTGGTGGGCGGAGCCCGAGAAATTTAAAGTCAAGAAAGACCAAGAATATCTGGTGGCCAGCCTGATAAAAGTATATAAATTAGTAGCTTCCATGCTTTGCAGATTGTACGGGCACCCTGACGCCACCACCTTTAATGGCACATGGGCTACTATCATGGAATATGTAACGGTGCATGGCACCCGTTTCAATTGGGCTGGTATATTGATGACCTCAATGCATACAAACTTGTCCTCGGCATTGGCCCCAGATGAAGGAATGCCTTATGAGTTCTATATGGCCTCTTATCTATTGGATGTCGTCTGTGCGAGGTTGCATTTTGAGGGATGGGCACATAACTAGGATTCCACGCAGACACAAGCAATTCATCTACAAACCAAATTGTTCTGGGAATCCAGGTATAAACAGGATATAGAGCCAATCTCTCAAATATTCATCCCCGCCCTATTTAGGAAATTATTTGGCCAGGACGCCCCTTGCATGTCTTGGCGAGCCAGGGAGACTCTAAGCCAAGTGGCGCATTGGTTCCCCTTTGCCAAATATACTTTCATCCGAGTCTTTGGCTCATTCAGGGCACCACATGCTATGCCTCGCTTCGTTACAGACAAAATGCTCATGCAAGAGGTATGCTTCCAAATGTCCTCGGGCTTCTCCAGTGTCCTGTCCAAAGGTAAGAAGAAGCCCTGGCCCGCGCTACCCCTCACTATCGGCGCATACACAGTTAAATATTTCAAGGAGGTGGGGGTAGAGGGAGAAGAGATGAAAAGTTATCACTTGGGGGCCTTAGAGTACCGAACATATGACCCGAAGAGGATAATTCCCGAACACTGCAAGAAGGCTAAATTCAAATGGAACTACCAGCATGTAGAACGCCCGGGAGAAGATGAAAGAAGGAACTGGTACAATGCAGATAGACAAGGAGAGACTAGAGGGACCTCCTCTTTCAACCGATGCATGCACTCCAGAGAATTCGGGATTAGAGTTTCCTTCTTTTGTGAGATCTGGTTTGAAAGGGAGGCGAGCTTGGTGTAAATCCATAGCAGCAGAATACCAGACCTGGAAAAACTTCCTCAAAGGAAAGCAAATTGATGTTCCTGATCTCTCTATTGCGCACCCATCTCCATGACTCAGTGGCAGTAGGTCGCAGGTCGCACTGCCCACTAAGTCGCAAGTCGCACTTCCCAATAGATCGCAAGTCGCGCTCACTATCCAGGTCGCAGGTCGCAATTTTCTCCCAGGTCGCAGGGCAACTCAACCGGCGGGCAGGCGAAGAGTCAGGGAGCCCAAAGGGAAATTTTGATCTATAAAACCCCCTCCGGGGAAAATGTAAAGGATCTTCTTTTTTTGGACTTAAAAGCTACAGAGAATTGTATTTGAAGATAACACTCTTTTAGCATATGAATACAAATACCTGTTGAAACTCCTTTTGGATCTGATTTGTTTTGCTGTGCGAACACTACGAGTATTTCTTTATAGTTTCAGAACATCTTTTGATTAATGAGACTGCACTCTTTAATGGCATCATTTATGCATCATGGTTTCCTGTATGTGTGTTAATGGTGTTCGAATTAATTGCTTGTTGAATGGATGTTAGTGACTTTGTTTATTAGCATTTCATTTTATCTTTCAGAAAGTAAAGGGGAATCTCGCCATAAAGAACTGTTTCTTTGAGGTCAGAATCGCCTACAAGCATAACCCCAAATATGTGTTGTTGACAACATTTCCTTCGGCGTGCATGCTTTATTATCTATCTCTCTACGCGTAGTGTTATATACATGTTTAATGCATCAACCATGTATTTTGTATCATGTGAATAAGTGTGTGTCCGCAAGTTCGATCGAGTTCTTTTGAGACCAAAGGGAAGGTGACTTAAGCGGTAGCCAGACCCACACCCCGGATGAGATCCCTATTCCAAACCGTTCAAGGTCTGATTGGGACTTTCTACCGGGGAGATCCCCTACTGTTGGCCAGACGATTTTCCCCGTCAACAGAATTGGCGCTAGAAGGAGGGCCTGAATGGCACCCTCCCAGCATACAACCAACATTCCATCTCAAACTCCCCACGGGGAGGTCATAAACAATGAAGTCATCCCTCCATTGGAAGATATTCCAGGGGTGGAAATGTCGTATTATGAAATTACCGACGCACAGCTCAGAGCCTTGCACCCAGCTGCTCGCAATCTCCTCAGGGATTTGCGGTATGCCCCAATCATGCAATTCTTGTCCCATACTAGAACCCCAACTGAAAACATCACTCGTAATGGTGCCCTGGTGAGCACCATGACCCAGTTGGTGAATCTCATGCTTGGAGACATCGCCACCGCTGCTCAGCATGACGAACCAATCCCCGAACTTCAAGACGGCGATGAGGAAGAATTTGGTCCTACCGAACCTTTTCCCGACCCTCAGTCCAACCAAGCCTAGCCTAACAACAACCAAGCACACCCTCCACCTGGGGAAGGTGAGGGAGATAGAGTCAGAGGGAATGAAGGCGAAAGAAATAGAGCCCGCAGAAACGAAGGCGAGGGAAATAGAGCCCACCAGACTGGAGGTAGAGGAGATAGAGGCCAAGGCCAAGGAAACCGTGCTAACAACCGTCACCAAACCCAAATAGGCCTCCTGTCCACAACTGGGGATATCTTAGAGACTTTCCCTACCATGAGAGATATCAAGATGAACACTCTCGCCATGAGGGAGGAGCATCGGTATCAGGTTCGGGGGGTGAATTTGAGCCTGAGTTTAGGCATCACCAATGGGCTAGGAGGGTGCAACCACTAGCCTGGATGGCCCAGTCACCATTAAATCTTTTGGGCCCACTCCACGACCTGCCTAGGCACCCGGAGAAACACCTCCCAAAGTTTGATCCCGAGAAAGGCACCTTGGCTGAGGATCATATAAGTAGCTTCTACCTTTCCCTGCAAATCATGAGGGTTCGGTCAGATGATGTTGCTTTCCGTCTGTTTCCGCATACTCTTGAAAACAAAGCGGCCACTTGGTACCGCTCCCTCCCAAGTGCCTCCATCACATCGTGGGACCAGTTTCGACGAGCATTCTTGCAAAAAATTTCAGAGGACAAAACCCCTTCCATGCTCCTCACGGAGTTAAGCACCATTAAGTGCCACAAGAAAGATAAGGTGAGAGACTTCAATCAGCGCTTTGCTACCATACTGCAAAATTTTCCCCCAAACCTGGCATTGGACGACTCTATTACCATTGACTATTATACAAAATCTCTCCCTAGGGATATCGCTGTCTTCGTGAAACGCGAAGCTTGGCCCACACTTGCAGCCAACTACGTAGCCGCCCTCACTGTTGAAAGAGACATGCTTTCTATAGGAGCCATCGATCATGAGGGGAGAGATGACCACAAACCAATCGCGAAAAGGGGTCAGTCCGCCACAACCAAAATTGCAGATAAGGATAAGGATGCTTTTGACTTTGAAGGTATAGCAAAGACCCTCAAGCTATTGACAAATGAAGTATCTGACTTGAAGAGGAAAGGTATAGAATCCACGACTAGTGCCAAGGCGCCTAAGCCCTTTTTCAGAAAGACCAACCCCAGCACCAGCTGACCTCCGTCCAACCCGAACACTGTTCTGAACATTGAAGAGATAGGAAAAGATAACTTCTGATCTTTTCACCAGGCTGCCCTCTCTGAAAAAACATGCCCACAGTGGATTGGCAGCATGACCGCAGTGGTAAACTAGCTGCTAGATGATCAAACCCCAGGGGACACGGGGGAGGATGATGTTTCCGACCACGATGAAGATTTTCCCCCGGATGAAGAACCGGCATCCTCAGTTCTTGCATTCGACGTTATCCGAGGGGACAACATCTTACAGTCACCGATATCAACATGGCAGACAATCCTAAAACCCCACCTGTAAGAAACTACAGCCTTAGGAGCAAAGGACCGGTTCCCGAACCATCCTTTGAGGAGAAGAAAAGGGATTTCTTAAGGAAACTTCTGCCGCCGAGGAATGAACAGCAAGCTGCCCCTAAGAAGCCCACCAATGACAATACCCGATCAAATCAGAAAAGCAAGCTCTCGATGGGGTCCACCACAACCACTACCGAACCCGATCCCCAATCTGATTCCACATATAACATTGTAGACGACATGAAGAAAACCAGAGCTAACATATCCCTCTATGAGCTTGCTCGCATCACGAATCAACGAGAACTCATTCTTAAAGCCTTCGCTAATACCTCAACCACTAAGCCTGTGAGCAACACCTCCGCGCAACTTAGTCCAAGTGTTCAGTCCATCGTAAACGTCATCAATGCAAATTCCAGGGGGTTTACTCCTCCTTTCCTCCTGTCTTTTGAGATCTTCAATTTCAACGTCCATAACTGTCTAGTTGACTCCGGCACCTCCCGCACCAGGGATATTGGTGGTCACCCGCCTATTCCACTTGGGGCTCCACAATTGTCTATTTCATTTTTTCAATTTCGGCACAGTTTACTATTTTTAGCAGTTTTTCGGGTCCTAAACTTCCGGAGCCGTTTTGAGGCCCTAAACGACGTTTTTTTGGGAAAACGGAGGGCAACATGGGTCCATGGACCGATGTTGCCCGTTCCAAATTTGTAGTCCTCGGATAGATCTTTCTAACGAGGTATGGTACGCATCAAACGGAGATCATATGCCAAAGTTACGCCCCTGGGAAGTTGAAACACCAATTTACCCAAACGGGGCCCATAGTTTTGGCGCTTCATCTCCTAGGGTTAGGGTTTTGGCTGTTTAGGATTTCCCATTGTTTCTGAATAATAAATAGGCCCTCGAGCCTCATTGTAACTCAGTTCAGAGGCCTGTAGCCGCCACATCTCTTCTCAGAGATAGCTACCAGTGCCCTAGCTAGTTTTATTTCCACTCTGTCTGTAAGCAAATTTCAGTTCTTTGATATTAATGAAATGAAGTGTTATTTCCGCTGCATCTCTGTATTTATGGTTATGTGTTTATTCTGTTGCGTTCCCGCATAAATCCGGATCACCTCCACAAACGTCATGTCACTATCTGTTTGTAAGAAACTGAACATCCGCCTAGAGAAAACCGATGCAAGGATCATTCAACTTGACAGATCTCAAGTTCTAGCCATAGGAGAACTGAATAACGTCATCATCCGCCTCTCGTCCGATTCTAGAGTCCACCAATGTATCGACATTGTAGTCGTTGACATTCCAAAATTCTACGGCCTATTACTTAGTAGGGACTGGTCCAGCAAATTGCAAGGATATTTCGCCACTGACTGGTCCCACCTTTGGCTTCCTTACAAGGGCCGGAATAACCAAATTAGGGTCGAAAGCGAGCCTTATATGAAACATATGGTGACTGATTTGGATGCTGCTAATGAACCCATCAGTTTTTATCAAGAGGAGCTTAGCATGTGCTTCTTGGAAGCCATTTTTGGATGTTATCACCCTCCTCAATCTCCAGTAGATCCCAAGACCCAGTCTGAACTGACACTTGTCACGAAAGATCAATTCACTCCCATCTCACACCAAACTAAAGTCCCGCCCCAACCTGCAACCCCAAAGGAGCCAGAAAATGATGTATGGACCCTATACTATGATGGTTCCAAGACTCTCGACGGAGCTGGTGCGGGCTGCATCTTGCTAGACCCTCAAAAGAACAAATTCTTGATATCATGTCGGCATGAGTTCCAATGCACAAACAATACTGCAGAATATGAAGCTCTAATCCTCAGACTCAAGAAGGCATTGGATTTAAAGGTAAGGTGCTTACGAGTTATTGGAGATTCCGAGATTATTACTCGACAGGTACGCAATACCATTCATTGTTTGTCTCTGCATTTGAAGGCTTATCAGCAAGAGGTATGGCGTCTTATTTCTGTTTTTGATGCTTTTGGAATTAAATCTGTTCTTAGAATGCACAATGCAGCAGTTGATACTCTGGCTAATGCTGCTACTAGATTTACCCCTTTGAGGGATGGTTTTTCTATTGAAGTTATATATAGACCCTCCGTGCCAGATAATGTTACTAATTTCCGCGTTTTTGATGATGATCAATAGATATTGGATTAATGCTCAACACTGAAGTATTCAAAGACACGGAAATTGATGAGGTAGATCACGATCAGGCCTTGCAGGAAGAGCAGGACAAATGTAAGGAAAACCCCATGCCTAAGGGGATAGTATCACTTGAAAAGCTCTTCGACCTGCAAAGCGGGTTCCGCGCCCCCCCCCCCCAAATACCAAGGTACAAAGTTCCATTTTGGCACATCGGCAAGTAAATTTGGGATCAGAAGAGGACCTGAAGTTCATTAACCTCGGGAAAGAGTGTACCGACGAAGAGACACAGGCATTCACCCAACTATTTCGGAAGTATCGAGACGTATTTGCTTGGACGTATAATGATTTACGTATGTACGATACTCGGATTATTCAGCACGTCATACCAGTGAAGGAAGGTGTGAATCCATTCCAACAGAAGCTCAGGAAAGTACACCCTACTTTGGAACCGATGATCCTGAAGGAACTCAAGAAGCTGTTGGACGCACGCATTATTTTTGAAGTTCGTCACTCCACATGGGTATCAAATTTGGTCCCGGCACGGAAGAAGTCTGGTGAGATCCGCTTATGTGTGGATTTCCAGAATTTGAATCGAGCCTCAAACAAAGACAATTACCCAGTGCCACCTATGGAACAAATATTGCAAGCTGTGTCTGGATCTGAGATGTTCTCTTTTTTGGATGGATTCTTCGGTTACAACCAGGTGCTGGTAGCCGAATCGGACAGATTGAAAACTACCTTGCGGACCAAATGGGGAACATTCGCTTTCAGGCGCATGCCTTTTGGATTGATTAACGTGGGGGCAACTTTCCAACGAGCCATGGATATAGCTTTCCGTGGTTTGATAGGTCAGAGCGTGGTAGTATATTTGGACAACATCACTGTGTTTTCAAAACACCGAGGCGATCATTTACACCACCTCAAACAAATCTTCGAGAGGTGCAGGAAGTACGGGATTTCTCTCAACCCGAAAAAGAGAATTTTTGCTATGGCAGAAGGGAACTTGCTGGGCCACATCATTACAAAGTAGGGCATTGTAGTAGATCCAGAGCGGGCGAAAACTATTGCCCAGATTTCCCCCCCGAGCAGTAAGAAAGCAATGCAATCTTTCCTGGGAAAAATCAACTTTGTCCGCAAGTTCATATCAGATTTCACCCAGATAGTTAGACCTTTGCAGGGGATGATAAAAAAGAATGCGATGTTCAAATGGAACCCGCCAAAGAAGGAGGCATTCGCCAAAATCAAGCAGGCCATAGCTGAAGCACCATCCCTTCAAAGTCTGCACTTTAGCAGAGGCTTCATCCTATATAATTTCGCTTCAGATTCTTCACTTGCAGCTGTCCTCACGCAAAAATACGGCAACAATGACGAGCGGCCCATTTCCTTCATGAGTAATGGTTTACAAGGAGCTGAATTAAACTACCCTGAAATCGAGAAGCAAGCCTATGCGATCTACAAAGAAGTCAAGCATTTCAGACCCTACATCTTGAAAAACCACGTCACGGTCTTCATTCCACATCTAGCGGTCCGCTCATTTTTTGTGCAGCAGGAGCTAGGCGAGAGGCGAGGCAACTAGGTGACATGCCTGCAAGAGTATGATTTAGAGTTTAAGCCAGCACACACCATTAAAGGACGAGGTTTATGTCAAATGGATGTGGAGGCGGCAAGTTCCCTTGGACCCGAGCCAGAGTGTTGGGAACAAGAGATTGACATGTACCAGAGTGACCATGTGCCTTAGTTGAGTAGCCCTTCTTGGTACTCGGACATTTCAGGATACCTAGCCCAGGGTACTCTGGACCCCGCTCTAACTGCCCGGCAGAAACGCACGATAAGACTCAAAGCGGCATCTTACCAGCTGATCCATGGGAAGCTTTTCAAGAAACATTATGATGGGGTCATGTTGCACTGCTTAGAACATGATGAAGCACAGAAAATCTTGACTGAGCTACATGACGGACCAGTTGGGGGTCATTTTGCCGGGGATACCACCGCCCATAAGATAATGCGCGCGGGATACTATTGGCCAACCCTTTTCAGAGACGCGCATGCATATGTCCAGAAGTGCATCTAGTGCTAGAATTTCGTAAATCGAGAAGCGCGACCAGCCGCCCCCTTACTGTTAGTAGTAGTAGAAGAACCTTTTCAACAGTGGGGCTTGGACGTCATTGGCGAAATCATACCCCACTCCTCCAAACAACACCGGTAAATTCTCACAGCTACCAATTATTTTACCAGGTGGGTCGAAGCAGCACCTTTACGCCAAATCAATGATCAGGAGGTAATAGAATTTGTCACTCGTTTCATCATCACCAGGTTTGGCATTCCAACTTCCTTGGTTTTTGATAATGCAAATTACTTTTCATCTTTTAAATTATGTGATTTTTCCCTAGAAAATGGCATCATTCTTAAACATTCGGAAAATTACTATCCCCAAGGAAATGGTTTAGCTGAGTCGACTAATAAAAATCTGATCCGCATCATCAAGAAGACCCTGCTGTCCCACCAGCGCAACTGGCACAATGCCCTTCACAATGCACTTTGGGCTGACCGTGTCACGCCTAAGTCCTCCCTAGGCACCTCTCCTTATTTTCTCGTGTATGGAAAAGAAGCTGTTCTTCCTCCCCACTTATCTCTCCCTGCCCTTCAGCTGTCCCAGGAATGTCATGGTACCCCATGCCCCACCTTGCAAACTCGAATTGACACCCTGCTGAAGTTGGAGGAGGAAAGGCAAAAAACCCGGGAAAAGTTCGCCGTCCACCAAAGCCAAATCAAGAGATGGTTTGATAGAAAATCTGTAGGGAATAAAAACTTTGCGGTAGGAGACCTGGTCCTGAAATGGGATAAAGCTCATGAGGAAAAAGGAAAACATTCTAAGTTCCAAGCACTATGGACGGGTCCTTTCCATGTTAAAGAAAAATTAGGTTCCCATACGTTTAGACTGCAAACCCTTGAGGGAAGAGTCGAGGTCCTCCTGGTAAATGGCCATGACCTCAAACATTATTTCACTTAGTAGCCCTTGTAGGGCTATCTTATCCTTGTACCATAGTTCCCGTTTCACCCCCTTTGTTGGATCTAAAAATAATAAAAAAATAAAAATAAAAAAAATAAAAAAAATTGTAGAACGATAGGTCTTGTTGGAGCTACGCATTTGGCACACTGCAACAGGTTCTATGCTGATGGAAGGCCTTTTTTCCGATAGACACAAAGGTGGTAAAGGCTTGCTTATTACCAGCACGTAAAGGCAGCGTACGATCTAGCTCAAGTCATCAAGCAGGGAGCTCACCTGGCAAGTTCGAGAGGGTATCTGCAAAAGAAAATGCGATGCAGTGGTAACTAGATCGGAAGGGAAAAGAGGTACTCCATGTTGCATCAGGACATCTGGGAAAAACCAAAGTCCTCAGACCAGACCAGGAACAACCTCTCTGCAAGCAAAATAAGTCGGGATCCCTCATCTGCCCAAGGCAAAAAATTGCCCATCTCAAATAAGTGCCACGAGCACAACTAAATAAGTGCCCCAGGCACATTCAAAATAAGTGCAATAGCACACTAACAAAGGGTAAAGGATTGAGAAAGGCTTCCTGCGCAGAGAGGTGATGTAGCGACTCCGCCGGGGTACTGACTAGGCTCGTTGGCAGCGGAGCAACGTTCACGATTTCTAGGCAGTGACTCTGCCGGGACCGAGAAGTTCGCTGGCAGCGGAGCAACACGATGAGGACAAAATAATCGTACCGGATCCTGTAGCTACTTGGAGTCCTCCAACCCTCTCGGTCTGGAAACCTGAAGGAATGAAATTGGGTTAATCAATGCCCGGACAAGCTAGCAGGATGAGCAACCTCGCGAAGTGCCAAAAGCTAGGCAATGTTGACCTTAAGGTAAAATAAACAGCAAACGAAGACCCCTCCCTCCCCCCTCCAAGGCTAACCATCGGCACAGACTCTGAGTTCGTCCAGTGAATTGCCATTTGTTGTAGCCTCTAAAACACCCTCCGAAAACCCCACTTAAAATTTTTTTGGAGCCCCTTGAACTTAAATAAAAACCAAGTAAAGAGTCTGGAAAGCTAAGTTGCAAAGTCGCAAAGTTCCATTTTTAGAAAAATTGCGACTCTGCGACCTTGCGACCCCGCGACCCACAGGTCGCAAGGTCTCAAAACTCAATTTTTCCAGAAAACCGCGACCTCGCGACTTTGTGACCCCGCGATCCACAGGTCGCAAGGTCGCATATCTCTCTAGTGGCTCAAATTGCAACCTTGCGACCTCATTTAATGCTCGCACGTGCGACCTTTTTATATAAGCGAGGTCGCAGGGTCGCATTTTTCATATGCTCCGGATAGAAAAAACGGCTCTGACAGGTTGACTGGCGCGCGATTTTCCCGGGTAAGTTTCCTTTTCCCTCCTGCTATTTCCTTCTTGGTCATTCTTGCTAAATCCTAGGCACCCTTAGCCTTTAAATTGTACATTTGTTTCAACCACCGGCTATTTTTCTTACTCAGGGTTGTGTTCTGATTCCTGTTTCCCCCCACTGTGCCCACTGTGCTCACAATCATAAACATTGCTGGTCTTGGCTTTCATGGCTACTTCCCTACTCCCAAAACTAAGCCCTTGACTCCATCTCAACCCATTTGTTGTTGCATTTTTCCAGTAAAAGGGAAAACCACTTCACGCCGCGTGCGCGCAAAACCCCCGGGGAAGCCCTAGCGCGACCTGCGACCCCGCGACCTAGTCGCAAAGTCGCAAGGTCGCAGTTTCCAAAATTTTCGAGATTTGCGACCCCGCGACCCCACGACCCAGTCGCGAGGTCACAAGGTCACATTCTCGCAGTTTTAAATAATTTGCGACCCAGTGACCCAGCGACCTAGGTCGCAAGGTCACAAGGTCTCATTTTTATACTTTTTCACGATTCGCGACCCAGCGACCCAGCGACCTAGTCGCAAGGTAGCAAAATCGCATGTGGGCTACTTTCTCTCAATCAGCGACCCCGTGACCCAGCAGAACTTTGGTTCCAGTCTACTTGTGTCCCAGCTAAAATCATTGATAAACTGTAAATTGGTCTTTTATAATCATGTCGTTCTTATCATGGGATTCTTTCATGAACATGACAGGTGAACTTGACGCAGACGCAGAGTGTATACCTGTTCTCTCGGATTCTAGCGACATGGCACCCCCAGTATCTCGGAAGAAAGACAAGAATGTGGTAGTGGAAGAGGAGGAGATGGACATTCCAGTATCCCCACCCCCAATATACAGAGATACCCTTTGTACATTCGCAAAAGGGACAGCATGCGATGGTACCAAGTGTACCATGAGTTCGCCATAACGGAAGTAGAATTTCCAGAAGACCTCCCGGATCGAGAGATATACTTAAAAGTCAAACGGTCCAAGCTACATCTCGCAGGTGCTCATCCGGCCATATTTCCATATCCCGAAATGATAGACTGGATCATACAAAAAACAGATCCCAAGAAGTTCGTAATCCGAGACAACGAAGGCAAAGCATTTGCAACGCTCGTAGGCTCGGACACCCATGTCTACTACTCTTTGCCTCAATAGGAAGAAAACTTCACAGAAGGATGGGCTCTTGCCCATGCAGTCCCCGTAGTCGACACTATCAGGCAGTGGTGGGCGGAGCCCGACAAATTTAAAGTCAAGAAAGACCAAGAATATCCGGTGGCCGGCCTGAGAAAAGTTTATAAATTAGTAGCCGCCATGATTTGCAGATTGTACGGGCGCCCCGACGCCACTAATTTCAATGGCACATGGGCTACTATCATGGAATATGTAATGGTGCATGGCACCCGTTTCAACTGGGCTGGTATATTGATGACCTCAATGCATACAAACTTGTCCTCGACATTGGCCCCAGATGAAGGAATGCCTTCTGAGTTCTATATGGCCTCTTATCTATTAGATGTCGTCTGTGCGAGGTTGCATTTTGAGGGATGGGCACATAACTGGGATTCCACGCAGACACAAGCAATTCATCTACAAACCAAAGTGTTCTGGGAATCCAGGTATAAACAGGATATAGAGCCAATCTCTCAAATATTCATCCCCGCCCTATTTAGGAAATTATTTGGCCAGGACGCCCCTTGCATGTCTTGGCGAGCCAGGGAGACTCTAAGCCAAGTGGCACATTGGTTCCCCTTTGCCGAATATACTTTCATCCGAGTCTTTGGCTCGTTCAGGGCACCACATGCTATGCCTCGCTTCGTTACAGACAAAATGCTCATGCAAGAGGTATGCTTCCAAATGTCCTCGGGCTTCTCCAGTGTCCTGTCCAAAGGTAAGAAGAAGCCCTGGCCCGCGCTACCCCTCACTATCGGCGCATACACAGTTAAAGATTTCAAGGAGGTGGGGGCAGAGGGAGAAGAGATGAAAAGTTATCACTTGGGGGCCTTAGAGTACCGAACATATGACCCGGAGAGGATAATTCCCAAACACTGCAAGAAGGCTAAATTCAAATGGAACTACCAGCATGTAGAACGCCCGGGAGAAGATGAAAGAAGGAACTGGTACAATGCAGATAGACAAGGAGAGACTAGAGGGACCTCCTCTTTCAACCGATGCATGCACTCCAGAGCATTCGGGATTAGAGTTTCCTTCTTTTGTGAGATCTGGTTTGAAAGGGAGGCGATCTTGGTGTAAATCCATAGCAGCAGAATACCAGACCTGGTAGGACTTCCTCAAAGAAAAGCAGATTGATGTTCCTGATCTCTCTATTGCGCACCCATCTCCATGACTCAGTGGCAGTAGGTCGCAGGTCGCACTACCCACTAGGTCGCAAGTCACACTTCCTAATAGGTCGCAAGTTGCACTCACTATCCAGGTCGCAGGTTGCAATTTTCTCCCAGGTCGCAGGGCAACTCAACCGGCGGGCAGCCGAAGAGTCAGGGAGCCCAAAGGGCAATTTTGATCTATAAAACCCCCTCCGGGGAAAATGTAAAGGATCTTCTTTTTTTGGACTTAAAAGCTACAGAGAATTGTATTTGAAGATAACACTCTTTTAGCATATGAATACAAATACCTGTTGAAACTCCTTTTGGATCTGATGTGTTTTGTTGTGTGAACACTAAGAGTATTTCTTGACAGTTTTAGAACATCTTTTGATTAATGAGACTGCACTCTTTAATGGCATCATTTATGCATCATGGTTTCCTGTATGTGTGTTAATGGTGTTCGGATTAATTGTTTGCTGAATGGATTTTAGTGACTTTGTTTATTAGCATTTCATTTTATATTTCAGAAAGTAAAGGAGAATCTCGCCATAAAGAACTGTTTCTTTGTGGTCAGAATCGCCTACAAGCATAACCCCAAAGATGTGTTGTTGACAACATTTCCTTTGGCGTGCATGCTTTATTATCTATCTCGCTACGCGTAGTGTTATATACATGTTTAATGCATCAACCATGTATTTTGTATCATGTGAATAAGTGTGTGTCCGCAGGTTCGATCGAGTTCTTTTGAGACCAAAGGGAAGGTGACTTAAGCGGTAGCCGGACCCACACCCCGGACGGGATCCCTATTCCAAACGGTTCAAGGTCTGATTGGGACTTTCTACCGAGGAGATCCCCTATTGTTGGCCGGACGATTTTCCCCGTAAACAGAGCTACATATAACTATACTACGATGGCGAAAGTTACGTGATATTGCTAGGTGTTTGACCCCTATCCACTCACTCGTATTTTATAAATAATCGTTCATTTTATAAAGAAACTTTGACCAAAATCTGTTCACCGAAGCAATTAACCGACAATATAAAATGAGAAATTAACTTTGCCTTTACTACTGCGACGTTTGGAGGGAGAAAAGCATCGGAATTGCGACAGATTGGAGGAATGCATCACAAGACCGACACTTTCCTCCAATCCGTCGCAATTCTGATGCTTTTCTCCAAATGTCGCAATAGTGACACTTAGAGCTAATGGTTTCTATTGCGACATTTGGAGAAAAGCGTCAGAATTGCGACAGATTGGTGGAAAGTGTCGGTCTTGCGACGCATTCCTCCAATCCGTCGCAATTCTAACGCTTTGCTCCAAACGTCGCAATAGCGACACTTAGCTCTAAGTGTCGCTAGACCGACACTTTCCTCCAATCGATCGCAATTCTGACGCTTTTCTCCAAACGTCTCAAGACCGACATTTACCTCTAAGTGTCGCAATACCGACACTTGTCTCCAAACGTCGGTATAGCGACAGTTGTGGGCGGGATTTGAAAATTTTATAAAATTTGGGGAAATTTCTGACATTTGGTCAAGAGTGTCGGAATTTCCACCAAATGTACTAGCGAAAAGGGCTCTGTGCAACGCCAATCTAGCTTCTGTGGAATTTATTGTATCACTACCTCTCACTGTTGTTGTTGCTACTGCAACAACTTCAACTGAGAAGCATCCAAAATACTAAATCAATTATGTCTTTGAGATGCAATTGTCTCCTAAGTCTCTAACTTCTAATAGTCTCTACATTTCCTACCGAGAAAATTGCACTGTGCCTCTTGCACTACTATAAATATTGCTTTGTGCTCGTCATCATCTGAATGCAACTAGTCTGCAACTGTTGCTCAAGATCTAACTACATCAACTGACACTGGTCCTTCTACTACTGAATACTATGGGCCCCTGTAACTAGGGTAATGATCTATGTGAAGATTATATTGCAGTTGCTACTAATCTCTAACTATGGGACTAAGGCTCTACATCGCCCCACCTCACTCCTAGAGGTATAGTTGCATGCATAGAGAACTTTGATCTACTCATACTGTTGTTGTTATTTCTCTATTGTTGCTTCCGCACTGCTACTGCAAATACTACAATAATGAGTATGATCTCCCCAAATCCTGAAGTACCATCTTCCATAGGGCTTCTCCCTCTGAAACTAGACTCCCTCTAAGTCTCTATCTCCATGTGGGAAATCTCTTTGCTCCTCAATATGCGAATATTGATGGTCATCACTCCTTTTGTCATTGAACTTTGGCTCACTGATTTGTCCCACTAGTAGGCCTCTAACTCCACTCAGAATTCTGCTCATTGGGTCTCTCGATTTGATCTCTTATCAGTGGTTTGTCCATCTGCAACCCACTTAACTATGGCTCCACAAATCTACCTCCTAACAACACATTAGTTCTTCAATGATCACTGTACATGAGAACTTCAAGGACTGCCCACTAGTCAAGATTTTGGTTGCTCCAAAAAGCTACTCCTGGGGCACTTGTGATGATCCTAAATTTGTTCCAAGCTCGGAAATTTGAGCTTCCCTCAAATGCATGCTCAAGCCTCAGTCCATGATTAAAGGGCATTTTTCTTGCACTGAAGAGAATTTGCACCAAAAATTATGCAAATCAGAATCTTTGAAGTAGAAGATATATTGGCTGGTTTCTATTGTGATTTCAGACTCTGATACCATGTAGAAATTTGATAGAAATTGCAATTGCTCAAGATTTTGAACGAAAACAAGAGACACAAATTCTACTCTACTAATCTGCAAAATTAAAATCACAATTTAGAACAACATGCATGTACATGGAACAAGCAAAACCACATGTACACAGTGATTTCTAGGTAAACCCAACTGGGAAAAAACCTTCAAGCATATTTTCATTAATTAGTTGAATAAAAAAACTATTACAATTGCTTGCGCCAACTCTAAGCACAACCTGTAAAATCAAAATTGTTCTCTCTTGCTTCCTAACTTGCTCTGGCCAACACTTAGTCAATTCAAGCCTCAACCAACCTCCTATATCCTTGCGCAACCCTGGAGGAACTAACCCCTAAAAAATAGGATAAATTCCCTATTTCCTTGCATAATAGCTTGATGAATTGATCACCTGCTCAATGCAAAAGCACTATACACTCAACAATATATAAATATAATACAAACATGCCTTTTCCTCCACCTCAACTAGGAAATTTGAATTCCATGCATGATTGTGTCAATTTTTAGTTGATTGACCAATTAACTAAGAGATCAGTGAATTAACAACAATCTTAACTACTCAACTAACCTTCAACTATATCAACTAATGACTAGAGCTCAGTTAATTGAGTTCAACTAACAATAATTGAATTATATTTCCAAATCTTAGCAATCACTATATGCACAAATCTACTTCTAGCCTGTAACTCAAATTTACTGAGTAAGCTAGTAGACAAGGCCATGTCACATAAGTTAATTGCAATCCAAGTCATCTTGTAGATGTGGAAAATCGAATTACTCAATCTGACTAAGGCACAAGTCAAAATGAAGCCTTTTCTTGCTACAATTTATAACAAGGAACAATTCCCTTTCATATGAAGAGTCGTGTCTTTGTGGATAAGATACACCTTTACACCTTTTCATAAATTATTATTATTATTATGTTTGCTACAATACCTCTCTCTCAAGAATGCTTTGTCCTAAAAGCATAATGAACAAGATTATCTTTGGTTGCATACGTTGTTTATCTATTTTTATGGCTTAACATGTCGGGATTAGTCTTCTTCGTTATGGACCCCACTAGTCTTTTTATTTATTTATTTAATTATATAATTTTATTATTATTATTTTAATTATATATTAATAAAATAAATTAATAAAGTAATTTTATTGCATTGTGAGGCGCTCTATAACCTAGTACACAAGGGAGAAGTTGTCACGTATTTTTATGTTAAAAATATATGTCAACTAATTAATGAAAAATAAATAATATGAGGGAGATGTGGTAACATAATGTTGCGTTAAAAGAAAAAAATTAAACATATACGTCGACTTATTAATGAAAACTAAATAATATGAGTAAGATGTTGTCACATACCTTATGTTGAAAAAATTTAAAAATATATGTTGGCTAATTAATGAAAAGTAAAGAATATGAGGGAGATGTTGTCGTTGCGTTAAAAAATAAAAATAAAAACATATGTAAGCTAATTAATGAAAAATAAAGAATAATATTGAATATGTTGCTGAATTAATTTTTTTAACAAAAAAACATATATATACAATTATATTGTTAATCACAAAAGGAAATTAAGTGTGGACACAATTCAAGAAAACAAAAGGAAAATTCAAAATTTTCGAATCTATATAATTTGTAACCTATAGTAATGAAATGAAATTATTTGTTTGTAAATTTTGCCTTGCTTCACATTGGGATAACAAATTCGCTATATTCCTCAGACCTCATTCCAATTTGATCAGGTTTTGTTTGTAATGTAAGAATCCATTAATATTGTTTGTCACTCTACATCCCAGTACATGAGGGTGATGTTGTCATGTAACAAAAAAAAATTAAAAAATTAAAAAATTAAATTAAATAAAAATAAATTAAAAATATATGTCAAATAATTAATGAAAACTAAATAATATGGGGGAGATGTGGTAAGGTAATGTTATGTTAAAAAAATTTAAAATATATGTTGACTAATTAATGAAAAATAAAGAATATGAGGGAGATGTTGTTGTTACGTTGAAAAAAATATTAAAAGCATATTTCAGCTCATTAATGAAAAATAAAGAATAATATCGAATATGTTTCTAAATTAAAATTTTAACAAAAAACACATATATACAATTATATTGTTAATCACAAAAGGAAATTAAGCATTGATAAAGTTCAAGAAAACAAAAAGAGTATAATGTTCGTTCAACAAAGGAGTATCATTGCTAAAGTTAAAGTATGTTTCATCTTTAAAAATTCTTAATCTATATAATTTGTAACATATAGTAATGAAATGAAATTATTTGTCTATAAATTTTTCCTTGCTTCACATTGGGATAACAAATTAACGAGAGTGTAAATCTTACCAACACTCCATTGCTCATTCCAATTACATTGGGTTTTGCTTGTAATGTAAAAAAACATTAAGATTGTTTTTCAAAACGTGAAACAAATAAATCATAAGACAATTTTTTATTAAATGTAAAATGTTATGTGAAATTTGTTGAGATTCAACAAGAAAATTTCAGCACCCACACCCAGTGCATTAAGCACCTACACTAGGGTGGGGCCCACAGTGCTATTTTTGGTGCATGTCTATTTTTAGTTATCCCTTAATTAAGATGGACAATAAAATGTAATCTAGTCTAAAAAATAAACTGTAATAGTTAACTGAGAGTGATAAACTCAGTTAGCTAGTGGATTTCAAGTTAGAGGTAGTTGGTGAGGCATGCAGAGTAACTCTAGTTGTAACAGAGTTCGAAGTGCAGTGATGCATTAGTTAATGCAGGTTGTAATCAGTTTAACTTAGTTGTGCTAGTTGTAACTGCTTGATACACTAGTGAGAGATCAAGTGAATTAAATATTAATTAATTCACAATCAGTGATCTTACATGCAACTGAGGATTTATTATTATTAGTTGCATGCATGTTAGATCTAGTGGAGACCCAGTTGAGATCTAGGTGAAAGGGAATTTGACTACCATTGGTAGGATTATTGGGTTGCACGCATGCAACCAAACACCCATTGGAGAGCCCATGATACTTGCACGGTCAAGGAAGGCCATAATTCGTATCTTTTAGGGATTGCATTCATCATGGATTGCGCAAGCAAGGCAGGCTGTTTGGAGGCAGTAAATTGGCTAAGTATTGGTTAGTTTTATGTATGACAATGTGAGACAATTAGCAGAGTATTGGAGGGCACTTGTGAGAATATTTTTGTATGTAATTGTTTCATGATCCATGCTGAATATACAATAGAATATAGTTGGGTTTTGAGTAGAAATATTTCCCTGGGAAATTATCTTTGTTGTGGTTTGATTTTATTCTTCTTTACTTCATGTGATTGGCGATTGTGTTTTTAATTCTGTAAAATATTTGTAGAAGTGATTCAGTATTTAACTTTAGTACATTTTTAGAATGGGTTGAATCCAAGATATACATGCATGTTGTATAATTTCTGCATGGTATCAGAGCACAGGAAATCACAATTGTGAAGGAGGAGTTGAGTTTGTGATAGGATAGAATTCGAATTTGCAAAAAGACTTTCTTGGTGCTATAGTTGATTCAAGATCGAAATGGATTTCAATGGCTTGAGGTTGGAGTATGCACTCGAGGGAAACTCAAAATATACTACTTGGAAGGATAGGATGGAGGTAGTACGCGAAGACAATGACTTGAAGGAATTCATTCACAATGATGTTCCTAAACCTGTTGTGACAGATGCTGCAAATCTTGATGCATGGAAAAAGAAAGTGACAAAGGCGAGGAGGATCTTGTTGGAGGGATTATGAGACCACATTGCCTCAAGCCTCCATGGGAAAGACGCACCAAATGAAATGTGGAAGGCTTTGAGGGATCTATTCTAGAGCAGCAACGACCATAGGAAATTGGTGCTCAAGGATAAACTCAGGAAGATCAAGATGGAGAAGGGCAACTCCATACCAAAATATCTATAAAAAAATTTCCAATGTCAAGATGAAATGGGGAGCATTGGTATAACTATTGCTAATGATGATTTGGTGAGTTTGGCTCACCTAGGACTTCCCAAGATTTGGCACAGTTATCAAGACTTTGTCAATGGAAGGGAAAAATTTCTAGATTGGGAATGACTGTGGTCGGATCTGGTGCAGGAGGAGTTCAGACAGAACACCAGAGATGGATCTTCATCTAAGAATGAAGATGAAGAAGATTGTGCTTTGGATGCTAAGGTGAAGAAAGGGAAGAAATTCCATTCCAAATCCGAGTCCAAGAAAATCAAGAAGCAGGACATGTCCAAGGTGAAGTGTTTTCACTGTCACGAGCATGGGCATTTTGCTACTAACTATCAACAAAAGAAGAAGAACAAGAAGGTTGGAGGATCTGCAGTTGGTGAGGCCTTGGCTTCACAATTTGAGCTTGACTTCCCATTGATCACATGCCTGGTGTCAAGTGCATTGGGATCTCTATGGTATTTGGATAGCGGTGCTTCCTTTCACATGACAGGACACAAGGAAAATTTTCAGTGACTTGGAGGAGAAGGATCTCCAGATGCATATTGAAATGGGCGATGACGGGCAGTACAGTGCTACCAGGAATGGTACCATTACATTTCATAGGTAGTCAGGTAAACCCTTTCAATTAAAATATGTAATGCATGTACCAGGTTTGAAGAAAAATTTAGTCTCAGTCGCAATGTTGGAGGATAGAGGCTATGATGTTGATTTTAGTGAAGGAAAATCCTTCCTACGACACAAAACAATAGGAAAATCCAAGAGGATAGGGATTTGAGTTAAGAATCTCTACAAGCTGGAGGTAGATGGCTGCACAAAAATTATGGGTAAGGCGGATCAAGTGGTGAGATGGGATGAAAGCGAATTATGGCACAGGAGATTGGGCCATCTTCACCATGGAGCCTTGAAAGTCATGCAACAGATTTCTACTGGTCTTCCCAGGGGTACACTTGCGCAGTCAAACACATGCAAGGGATGTACTATGGGAAAATATGTAAAGGCCACCTTTCATGAGAAGAAGAACCGACCTTCGGGGATCCTTGATAGAGTGCACACAGATGTGTGTGGCCCTTTCTTTGTTGCTTCAACAACAAAACATAAGTACTATGTAATATTTGTTGATGAATTTTCTCGTAAGTGATGGATATTCTTCATGCAGAAGAAATATAAGACATTCTCTAAGTTTCTTGAGTTTAAGGCACTGGTGGAGAAAGAGTCGGGGAAGCAAGTGAAGGCTCTTAGGAGCAATAATGGTGGTGAATACATCTCTAACGAATTCAAGAACTTCTGCAGCAAAGAAGGAATTCGAAGGGAACTAATGACACCTCATAACCCATAGCGGAATGGGGTAGCGGAAATAAAGAACAGAACGATCATGGGTGTAGCAAGAGCGATGTTGCATTATCAAGGCCTACCGATGCATCTGTGGGTGGGAGCATGCAACACCGTGGTTTATGTGCAAAACTGTTGTCCTCATAGATTACTTGGCATGAGTACACATGAAGATGCTTTCACTAGTAAGAAACCTAATGTGCATGTGACGAAAGACACCAAGAAGAAGCTAGAAACGACAGCTGAGATCAGGATTTTTGTGGTGTACACTGAAACACCCCATAATTATCGAGTGTATTTTCAAAACAAAAAAATTACTTTTATGCGATGGGATATAAATTTTGATGAGGAGAAAGCCATGCGGTTGTCCCTTGAGAGGGAGCTAGACTTGCATGCAGAGGAGGAACTGTTGGTTCCTAAGGATGAGCCTCAAGATGTGTATCGGCCACATGCGGAGGATCATGGAGTGGAGGAAAACACTCATGCAGAGCCATCCATCAGAAATGGAAGAAGGCACACCACAATAGCTAATAGATTGAGACTTGATGCTGCAGAAAATGTAGGAGCCTCTACTTCACAGCGCAGAAAGAGATAGTTTCCTAACCTATTTACTGGATACATGGCTCTTATGAGCAAATGTATTGTGACTAAACCATATTCCTTTCAGGAAGCAGTGCAACAACCAACTTGGGTTGATGCAATGGTGGAGGAGTATGACTCCATTGTCAAGACCAGTGCATGCGAGATTTTCCCAAGACCAGTCGACAAATCAGTGGTTGGATCAAGATGGATCTACAAGGTAAAGCAAGCTCCTGATGGGAGTGTGGAGAAATACAAGGCCAAATTGTGGCCCGGGGATTCTCACAGATCGAGGGGATAGATTATGATGAGACTTTTTCACCTATTGCAAGGTACTCTTCCATAAGATCCATCCTTGCACTCTCAACGTAGATGGGTTGACGCATTCATCAGATGGATGTGAAAACTATGTTTCTCAATGGGATATCTGAGGAAGAGGTGTACATAGAGCAGCCTGAAGGTTTTGATATCTTAAACAACGAGTCGCATGTGTGCCGACTCAAAAGAGGACTGTATGGGCTGAAGCAAGCACCCCGTGCTTGGTACAATCAGATAGACAACTATTTCACCGAACTGGGCTTCACTAAAAGTGAAGAATATGCAAACCTGTACCATATTGTGGTTGAGGGTAAGATATTTATTATTGTTCTTTATGTTGATGATCTAAATTTGACTGGTGATGAGAAGATGATACACTCATGCAAGGAGGATCTTGCAAGGGAGTTCGAAATGAAGGACATGTGACTCCTTCATTATTTCCTTGGATTGGAAATATGGCAGCGGGATGGTGAAATTTTTGTGTCTCAAGGAAAGTATGCAAAAGAGATACTAGGCAAGTTTCACACGAAGAGCTGCAAACCCATGGATACTCCTCTTCCAGGAAATTGGAGGAAAGAGGATGCTACTTAGTTGGTTCATTGATGTATCTAGTGAACAACAGACCAAACATTTGCTACACAGTTAACCAGCTGAGTCAAGCTATGGTTAAGCCTACCAAGCTCTTATGGAAGGCGGGGAAGAATGTCTTGAGATACCTAAGGGGCACATCAGAGTATGGTATATGGTACAGACGGATAGAGGGAGTGAAGCTTAAAGGCTTCAAGGATGCAGATTGGGTGGGAAGTCCATCAGACAGAAAAAGCACATCAGGAGGGATCTTCAACATAGGATCGACAAAAATTTCTTGGTACAACAGGAAACAACAATCTATGGCACTCAGTTCAGCGGAATCAGAATATGTGGCAGCAAGTCAAGCTGCATGTGAGGCTATCTGGATGAGAAAGATCTTGGTTGGTTTGTTTGGTTCTCAGATGGATCCAACAGTGATTCATTGTGATAATCAAAGTTGCATTAAACTCTCGATTAATCATGTGTTTCATGATAGGTCCAAGCACATAAATATCTGATACCATCATCTCATAGATTGTGTGCAGATAAGAATAATGTTGCTTCAGTACATTCCCACCGAAGATCAGAATGTAGATATTCTAACGAAGGCGCTCACCAGGAGAAAATTTGAATACCATAGAGACAGGATCGAGGTGAAGGATAATCCCCCTATTGTTGAGAGGGAGTGTTGAGATTCAAAAAGAAAATTTCAACACCCATGCCCAGTGCATTAAGCACCTACACTAGGGTGGGGCCCACAGTGCTATTTTTGGTGCATGTCTATTTTTAGTTATCCCTTAATTAAGATGGACAATAAAATGTAATTTAGTCTAAAAAATAACTTGTAATAGTTAAACTCAGAGTGATAAACTCAGTTAGCTAGTGGATTTCAAGTTAGAGGTAGTTGGTGAGGCATGCAGAGTAACTCTAGTTGTAACAGAGTTCGAAGTGCAGTGATGCATTAGTTAATGCAGGTTGTAATCAGTTTAACTCAGTTGTGCTAGTTGTAATTGCTTGATATACTAGTGAGAGATCAAGTGAATTAAATATTAATTAATTCACAGTCAGTGATCTCACATGCAACTGAGGATTTACTATTATTAGCTGCATGCATGTCAGACCTAGTGGAGACCCAGTTGAGATCTAGGTGAAAGGGAAGTTGACTATCATTTTTAGAATTATTGGGTTGCACCCATGCAACCAAACACCCATTGGAGTGCACATGATACTTGCGCAGTCAAGGAAGGCCATAACTCCTATCTTTTAGGGATTGCGCAAGCAAGGCAGGCTATTTGGAGGCAGCAAATTGGCTAATTATTGGTTAGTTGTATGTATGACAGTGTGAGACAATTAGCTAAGTACTGGAGGGCTCTTGTGAGATTATTTTTGTATGTAATTGTTTCATGATCCATGTTGAATATACAATAGAATATAGTGGGGATTTGAGCAACAAGCTTTCCCGGGAAATTATCTTTTTTGTGGTTTGATTTGATTCTTCTTTACTTCATGTGATTGGTGATTGTGTTTTTAATTCCGCAAAAGTTTTGTAGAAGCGATTATGTATTAAAATTTAGTACATTGTTAGATCGGATTGAATCCAAGATATACATGCATGTTGTATAATTTCTACAAAATTGGAATACTCACAAAACTAAAATTCCATCTCCTATTATGTGTAAAATGTTGCATGAGATTGGAATACTTACGGAACTAAAATATCATGAAAATGTTACATGAAATTGGAATTGGAATAGTTACAAAAATAAAATGTTATGTGAAAAAATTATGTTGGTGTGAGGTAAATTTTATGAAATAAAAAATAATTAGTATATCGTTGCTAAAAACGATTTTGTGTGAGTTAAATTTTTCGTAAAAAAACAATAAGTATTTTTGATATATAAAACAACATAGATCCATCTTAACTACGTATCTATCAGGCACCCAGAGGGATCAAATCTCTCAAGGTGCAAACCTTTTTTTTGAATGCAAAACTTGAGGAAAGGTTTGCACCTCCAAAGATTTGATCCCTCTCGACGCTTATAGATCCAGAGTTAAGATGGATCTATGTTGGTGATAATTATTATTATTATTATTATTATTATTATTATTATTATTTTAATTTATTTATTTATTTATTATTATTTTTTTTGCGTTCAAACTATTTTCATTATATTTTCAAAAAGAATTTGATTACATCGTTTGCTTTGTCCATGCTCCTCACCTCACTTTGAACATATTTTTTGTTGAGGAGAGACTTTTCCTATAATGAGAAAACTACATATTTATGCCTACATGCATATAATTTCCTTTTTTCTTGCTTTATATACATGAACAAAATTACAAGAAAGCACAAAACAACACCCATAGGATTACATGTGTGGATTTTCTTCCACTTGAGGGGCAGTTGGAGGATTTGAATTGGCTAAGACACGATATTCTATATGAGCCACCCTAGACTCAATATCTAAAGCTTGTCCATAATCCAACGTTGATGATGCTTCTCCACTTATATGGCTTCCATAATTTCCTCTTGGCTTGTTTAGAGAGAAGCAAAGTATGCCATATATTCCATGCGGTCTTCATACCTTTGACGGTCGATAATACCTAGTGAGGTATGAATTCCTTTCAGTTGGTTTGCAAATAGGATGACACTCATCAGACGATGTTTCTCTACCTTTGCGCAACCCCATCTCTTCATCCACAATTTCCACATCCTCATCCACCTGCTCAACCCTATCACCTCCCCGACGATTCTGGACCCAACCTCGACGTGAGCGACCTCTCTGTCTTAACATCCCTTTGCTTTGACACCACACGTAACAAACCACCACAGAACGCACACAACAGGCCCAACCACCTTCCACTACAAAAAACCACTCCCTAAAACTCCTCAGAACGTCCTCCACAATGAAGTAGCAATCTCTCCCAGCAGGAACTAGACACTCCCCCCACCATGGTTTCTCTACCCATACACCAAAATAGACCCCAATGGCTCCAGTCCGAAGAATATCAACAAACCACCCACCTCGTTTCCCACTGGATCGAAGGCGACCTTCACTATGAAACTTTTCTCAATTCCAAATAACGCTCTTAAAAATTAAGACCCAGAGTTGGAACTACTTATAGAGATAGCCTTTGCAACTACCTCCTATTTTCATAAATACTCATAAAACAAACCAGAACATTGTTCAACAAAGGCGCAACTCCTCATTTAGGTAACGGTGTCCTCCCAACTTCCCCTGAGCTCCCCAAGAAATTCATACCCGAAAACCACCCCTTAACAAGAAGATGACCTAACACAGAGTATACAGATCCTCCAACTAAAATAATACCACCATCCCCACACCCCCTCAAATAAACCTCTTCCCAAAACGCCCAGGAGATGAAACACCTCTTAGTACTGAAGAGATCAATCGGGAAGGTGTCTTTGAATTCCTTGTTGGGCGTAGAGACCTTATTGTCGTCCTTCCCTTCAATAACTCCACAAACTAAATAATTAAACCACTTATGTTGATAGGGAAAATGGAGCAACGACTTACTAGCCTGCTCAAAACAATCCTAGTGACAACAAACTGCAAGGACCACCGTTGTTGTTGTCGTGAGTGACCCACCACACTCCCTTCCTATTCCTCTAAGTACCTTCAAAACTCCCTCTTGAGCCACAACACAACTCACTCTCCCCCTTGACCTCTCAAGGATCCTAGATGACTATCTAGGGATGAAATTCCTGAGTATAATTCGCATGACTTTGGTCGACAAGCAACACATATGAACGAAAATGGTTTGCTAATCCAAAAGGGTCTCCCTCATAGACCTCCCTTCATAGCCAGAGCACCATGTTTTCACCAAACCCATAGTTCATCGCCCAATCTTCAACTCTCATCTACGAGGTCGACCATCAGAGGGATAAGCACCAAATAGACCACATCGCCATCCAACTCTGTCTTGAAAATAACACCCTTCGACTTTTGGATCACATGTGGGGAGGTTTAATCCCTCATACCACCCTCATTTAAACTAATTTGGGCACCCCCATTGTGGAAATTTTTATAAATATTATTCCCCTTTTATTTTTATATTTTATTTTTTTGCACTTAATATAATAAAATCCTTTTTAAAACGTGAATTGTACAATTATATCCATTTAATTTTTTTGTGTTCAATTGATCAACTGATAATATAGGCTGACGAAAATGACAACTGTCAGTCGTGCTATCTTGCTCCCTTATGTCATTTATCCACATCCGCTCCATTGTACAAATTTCATAGGTGTTGTACAACCTCGTCACAACCATATGCGTACCATCTTTTCTCCCTACTGCCAACAACACAGTCGATAGCTCAACTTGAAACTTTCCCTGGAGACAATGTAACAATTATGGAGGAGACTCTGATGCAGATGTACTAAGTATTGAAGTAGATTTAACACTGATACGAAAGTCATCTTGTGTATTTGGAGGGGAGATTTTATGACTCAAAGTTAAGCCAATCTCAGTTGGTAACACATTTCCAAGGGTATCCTTCACACATTTAGAGATTGAAGAGATCCTTTTTGTGAGGGACTCAGATATAGTTAAGCCATTGTTTCAACATATGCTAATTGGTTGCTTTACATGTGACTTTTGGAACTTTTTAGTTTTCATGCTAGATTTTCTTATAGTCATTAGGCATGGAGATTGACAACGTGGCCCCTTTTGATGACTGCCAATAGATACCTTTTTGGAATTTATATTATCTATCACATATGATTTTGCCTTTGGTGGAGCAAGACATTGCTCAACAAATGATTTCAGCCTCATTTTGTCCATTTCATGCCTGGTTCCACCTATTCAGTTTCTAGTGGATACAAAGCTCTATATTTTTTCAACTTCAGTTTAGAATGCAAATTTCTTTTAGTTTTTATATTGTTAATAATTGTAGCGTCATGACTCCCATAAATTTCACCTTCACCATTCTTATTGTTAGCAAGTAATTTGTTGCTAGTAATTCCTATGTCAATTTGTTCTTCAAGGTTTGGTTGCAATTTGTTGATTTCATTGGTTCCACCTATTCTATTTCTATGGATACAATATCCTATTTCTTGGTAGGTTCATGTTTAGAATGAAGCTTGCTATCGTCTTTTCTATTGCTAATAAATGCCACATCATGGAAGCCATAAATTTTACATTCACTACTTTTAGCCATTTTTGATATAGAAGCTTGATTTTTCTAGTTGTTGCTCATTTGATTAGTCTCCGGGGTCTCATCTATCTCAACCTGAGGATTTCTTAATTCAACGTGTTCAAGATCCTTTTCCAGGTTAGAACATTCTTCATTGCTAGTTTCTTCCATGCAATGTCAACTTCTGTTGTAAGTGCCAAATCTAGCATTTTAAAACCCTTTGGCCCTCTTGTAATTATTTATTTAATTTTTGTAACAATTTTATTTATGTTTTATAGCATTCCACTAATCCTTTGAAATATGTTTCCATGATTTAGGATAAATATAGTAGCGTAACGTGGCTCAGATAAGGTGATTAGAAAATGCAGGTTTGATGCTAATGTAATAAGCAAACAATATTCCATTTGATATTGAAGAAAAAATATATTTGTAATAAATCTCTCTCTCTCTCTCTCTCTATATATATATATATATATATATAGAGAGAGAGAGAGAGAGAGAGAGAGAGAGAGAGAAGGAAAAAATGGTGTTGCTACAAATGAGGGATGCTCGTTATAAATACTAAGCAAGGTGCCCTTTAATATGAATAGCCATGTCTTTGTGGATAAGTCACACATTTACAACTTTTCATGTATATTATTATTTATTATTATTATTATTATTATTATGTTTGTTATAACCTTGCTAAGATTCTCCCATATAATCTTCAAAACTCCATTTTTGCATAAAAAATCCATCACCCAATGGTTAGGCACAAATATTTTAAAGTCTCTAGCATGTTATTTAAATACCAACCTACAAATTCATGTATTTCCTGATTTGTCATATTCTTTGAGTTTAAAGTATGAGTCAAAGGAATTCTGAAAGAAAAGTCATAGCCTAATTTGAAAGGAGAGTTGTCGTGGTGATAGTAGGCAAACTCTCAAGTGACACAAAAGTTGTGTTGAGTTGAACGAGACTTCATAATTTGCCATGCAGTTTTGGAAGCTAATAAGTCCAATGACCATTTTTACTATAGAGTTCATTAATAATCATTTCGATTTCAACAATATTCATTTTTTGTTTTAAGTGCATAATATTAAAAGAAATTTTGACCAGCTAAATTAAGATTGATAAAATATTTGTACTATTTCAACTTCATTGGTATCTTATTAATGATTTTTGTCCTTTCAGGTTTTAATGCTAAATTCATAGGAATGTAAAATTTAATGTTATCGATATCATTAATTGCATTGTCTTCATTTTATACATTCTAATAATTAAGACAAGCTCCTCAAGGTGTAAGTCCTTGGATTGATGTGATAACATCCTTTTTAATTACAATAATGTATTGAACCTTTCTTTTTTTCCATCTCCATACGCTCATCATTCCTAATCACTTCAAACCAAAAACATTGTCAAACGCCAGCCCTTACTCACAATCTAACACCAAGCCCACCGCGGAGGGCTAGCTAAAGTAGTGGACCACGATGAATATTAGGCCAAGTACACATTCCCTATGTTAAGCTTTGTTTTATGCTTCCTTCTCATTTTCTTCTTAAAAAAACTTATACATATCAAACACTTAATTTATTTTTTTGGATGAGGACAAACACTTTTTTATTGGATAAAATTTATAATTTCAAATTTACTTTAGCATAAACCCATTTCACCATCAAGAATTGCAAAACTTAATTGTGAAACACACTATTTTAAAGCTTTAGATCTTTCTTCTTTCTTCTTTTTTTGGGGGTGAGATGGGAGAGTGGTTAGTAAATACATATCCCTAGGACATTGTCGAGTACTCCACCCCATTGCAAGGATAAGACCTAAATAAACTAGATTTTGTAGAAATTTAAGGCCTTATCAACATGACCATTATAAAAACAATTCATTAAGAGCTTAATTTAACATATGACTTATAAAAATAAACCTCAATGAAGAGAATAACATTCCTCCCAACCATCTAAATTAAATCCAACTTAATTAAAAACTCTAAATTAATTTAGATTTTATGCTTACTTAATCATAACCAACTAAATCACATTCCATGAAACATTTCATTTAAAATCTAAACAACTTCAAAAATTGCTAGACAACCTTCTAGCTTTTTTATTATATAAAAAAGCTATTGAGGAAAAAGCAATACCCTATTTCAATCTTGTAATGATCAAATGCAATGGATGAATGAAGAAAAAAGATAAAGAAATAATTTACAAAGTTAGCTTTTAGAAGTGGAAGAGGCGCCATGAAAACGTTGATCGTGTGGGGTATCTAAAGATTTGGTACATTAATCAATTATAAATTAATGTGTGAACCATATTCTTGTAGAATATTCAATACTCATAACGTAATAAAATTTTATTAAAGCTTTATAACGTAACTTAAATTATGCTAAAATTATATAATTTAAGAGTAAAATTTTATTACCATTTTATATTCTGATAGAATGTTTTATATATTAATATAAATTGTACTTTAAGATATTGAATCATGTGAACCTCTTAGCTTTATTGAAAATGGTTCCATGCATAACATACATGATACAATGAATTGTATTTTTAAGTGGTCAAAAGTATTTTGAGAATCTACATTTGCTATAGTGAATTGTATTTTGAAGTTTTCACATTATTTTGTCATATTCCAATTGGTATTTTTTAGAATCTATATGTGCATATGCTTATGAAGTACCCATTAATAAAGACATTCCATCTTTTTCATGATAAGTCATGACTCATGAAAGCAACATGAAAGCAACTTTATGCATGGCCTCAACATCCTTTAATATATATATATATATATATATATATATATATATTAAAAAGTATTGGGCCAACTTTTCTTATATATATATGTTAAAAAGTATTGGGCCCAAGACGAGGTGCCAACTGGGATTTGCTTCCTAATAATAATGAAATAAGTGGGTCAACATGGTTATCAACATGTCAAGACATATTATATTATTTATGACCATATTATTTTACTAATCCCAAATATAGCTACAAGTCTCTAAGTATAGGTGGATGGAAGCGTAATAGCATTGAGGTCAATCCAACCATTCTTCTACATTGATAATTGAGTATTACATTTATACCAAATTGGTACAACTCATTACGTATGAGGGCCAACTTGTTTCACAAGAAGTTGTGTTGTACACTTTTAAAAAATATGATGTATTTATTAATGATTTGCTTTTATCAATTTCAATATTCTTTCAATATTTTAATCAATATATAAAAAACAATATTTTACGGGAAATGTGAATAGGAAAGTGCAGTGAAAAAACTTATATATACATCACAATGAAGATATAATAATTGAAAATTTATAATTAATTAATATTATTTTCTCAAATTATATCTAAAAATATAAAGTTTAATAGATACAAAATGGTGTTATATTATCTTTTATTTAACAAGTTGTGAAGTTTTTTTAATTTCTGGGTTATAAAATATTTTTTAATAAAAAGAATGTCTTGCTAGTTTTATAAGAAGAAATTGTTTTTTTTATAATAGTGATTTTATATAGCCACATTTTCTATGAAATGAAAATAATAGTATTTAAAAATAAATTTTATTATGTAAATAATTTTGAGGGTTAGTTTAATTGGTCAAATTCTCATTGTTAAAATATTTCACTATTGAGAGGTTTGAGGTTAATTGTCCTCGATGTTCTTGGAGTTAAGCTTCGTTAATGAGTTGGCAGGAAGTGATCCCTTTAGGTGGATTTTCCCAAAACAATGTTTCTGTGGATGTAGTGGTTACCGATCTCTAGAGTTCGTGAACCACATCAAAAAAAAAAATATATGTAAACATGTCAATTTATTGATCAATAATATGCATTATAGACTTGCTTATAAGTAGTTTTTATCAACTTTCACACCTATGTAAAGACTTTCAACAATCATAAAATGGTTTGCTATATAGAATGATTTTTAACATCCATTTCTTTAGAAAGACAATGATTAGGAAAGTGTGTTGGGGTGTAGGATTTTTTATTGGCAAAATTATCTACACATTAATTAAGATGATAAGAATTTTTAAATGATAAATTTTAACTTTCCAATTATGGTAAAAATCCAAAGCTTAATAAACATAAAATAACAAAACATACTCAGAGTGGAGTTAAGTGATGTTGCACCGGTCCATAAGCATGCTTCAGATTTTTGGGGCTGGGGTACCTCTGTAACCTACACTGCTACGCAAGGTTTTCTGCTTCTACAAACTCAGCGAGAGATGAATCAACCTACAATATTTTGGAAATAGGTGTGGGACTCCTGGGCCTCCCCAAAATCATTTTTTTCTTTTGGGTCCTAATGCACAAGAATATATTAACATGGAAAAACCTGATAAAAAGAAGTATTGTTGGCCCTCACAGATGCGCTCTCTACAGGAATTCTCTTGAAACCACAGATTACCTCTTTGTGGACTGCTGCTTCGCCAAAGAAGTGTGGAATTTTATTCTTCAAGGACTCAATGTCACAACTCCTTTCCAAATCTCTGTTGTGGACTTATTTTCCACATGGAAGGAGCACTACCCTCAAGCTATCTCCAGCAAGTCCCTTTGGCTTCGAGTTTGGCACACCATCCCCAAATATGTCTGCTACAAAATCTGGCTTGCAAGAAATGAACAAATCTTCAACAATACTTCTTGGTCCCCCTCTACTGTTGCTGCCAAAGCCAAAGCTCTTCTCCTTGAAACCATGATTAATCAATCCCATAAACCTGACAAAGCTCTCCTTCCTAAAGAAAAGAAATGGATGGGATTATTTGTTTTTCGAGTCAGAAAACAAATCTCAGTTAGACCCTACACCAATCCAGGATGGTGTTTAAGGGACTCAGACAAAATATTTCAAGTATGGTGGAGGAAGCAGGGTAAAGCAATGATTTTCTTCGATGGAGCCTCCAAAGGTAACTCCAAGACATCGAGCGTTGGAGGTGTGCTCTACTCTTCGGATGACACAAGAAGAGATAGTTTTAGCTGGGGCCTAGGGCAGCGAACAAATAACCAAGAAAAAATTCTTGGCCTGTTAAAAGCTTGCCAAATTGCTTGTGAGAAAGGCATTAGGGATTTTCAAGCCTTCAGATACTCTCAAATATTGATAAAAATGCTACACTCGAAAGATCAATTCAATAATTCAGTCCTAAACAAGATCCCAAGACTAAAGTTCATCTTGCTTAACTTCTCTTCTTTCCAATTCTTCCACATACTCAGATGCTAGAACAAAGAAGCTGATATCAATGCAAACAAAGGATGCCTCCTATGGCAAGGTGATCTCAACATAAACGATGGAAATACTTCACAGATTTGCATTCCTTGAAATGTTATTTATCATGTAACATTTCCAAAGGATGAACATTTCCAAAGAGGGTAGAAAGAAACCTTTTAAGGGTAAAGCCAAGGAAAAGACCTGAAAAGGTAAAAACAAAAAGAATGCATCTATTAAGAAAGAGGGAGAAAAGGTGGTTTGTAAACATTGTTCAAAATAAGACCATTATGAAACTCGTTCTTGGAAATTACATCCTGAATTAAGGCTAAAGAAACCCAATAACAAAAGGAAACAGAAAATTGCCGCTACAACTCAACATGATTTAGGATCTGATTCAGGAGATGAATCTAAAATTACAACCATGGGATTGAAGAACATGAAGGGAAAATAAATTTAAACTAAACCCAGTATCAGTACATCAAATTGTCACATAAACACTCCAAATGAAGAAGAAAGAATAGAACTGTTTCATGTGAGGGTCATATCCAAGCATACCAAGATTGACACACTGTTTGACAGTGGGTCACAAGAAAACTTAATCTCTGAAGATTTGGTCAAGAAACTTAACCTTGATACCATACCACATCCAAAACCATATCCATTGGGTTGGATTTGTAAGGATGCAAATCTACGGGTTTCAAAGAAATGTATATTGAGGTTTGCAATCACAACAAGCTTTGTTGACACAATTGAATTAGATGTGGTTCTGTTTGCATAATTGGTGTTGTATTAGGGAGTCCTTAATTGTATGACAGGAAAGAAATCTTCCATCGCCATGAGAATAAGTATAATTTATTCAAAGATGGAAACGAGATCATTGTTAGAGCACACCGTAAGAAGACAAACATTGCTATGGTAAATTCTGGACAGGTAAAGAGGTTGGTAAATTCAAGTAAGAATTTCATTCTTCTTATGATTAAGCCTAAAGCTTATGTTAATCATGAATCTTTTAAAGGATGTGATCCTAAGTTGAAATCAAATTTATATGATGTGGTTAATGGACATCATGAGATGTTTCAGGAGCCAACAGGATTGCCTCCAAAAAGGGAAATTCAACATGAGATTCAGTTGCAGCAGGATTGTCCTCTTCCAACATCGTATGTATTGCATGTCGATAATGGAGAATGATGAAATAAAGAGGCAAATCAAAGATATGTTGGATAAAGGAATCATAAGGCCAATCAACTCGCTATGCGGTTCACCCATAGTCTTGATACCAAAGAAATATGGGACTTGGCGCATGTGTGTAGATTTTCGAGCTTTGAACAATATTACGATAAAAAATTCGTTACCCACTCCCAAGAATAGATGATTTGCTTGATCAGCTGAAAGAAGAAATTTTTTTCACTAAGTTAGATTTACGAAGTGGATATCATCAAGTAATTATTGCAGAAAGTGATATATGGAAAACTGCATTCAAAACCAAACAATGTCTCTTTGAGTGGCTAGTTATGCCTTTTGGTTTATGTAATGCACATGCAACTTTCATGCGAGTTATGGATAATGTTTTGCAACCATTCCTTAATGACTTTGTTATTGTGTACTTAGATGACATTTTAATTTTCAGCAAAACAAGAGAATATCATGTCTTGCATGTGAATAGAGTGTTTGATATTTTGAAGAAAGAAAAAATGTTTCTTAAGATGTCAAAATGTGAGTTTGGAAAGAATTCTTTGGTCTATTTGGGACATATTGTAGGAGGAGGAGAATTGAGGATTGATCCTTCTAAAGTGGAGGCCATTGTGAATTGGCCCACACCCAAAACAGTAACTGAGGTAAGAAGTTTCTTAGGTGCAACTCAATATTGGAGAAATTTTATCGCTAACTTTTCTTCCGTCGCAACTCCTATGCATGCAGTGACAAGTGTGAAGAAAGACTTCCAATGGGGAGGAAAACAATAGAAATATTTCGAAGCTTTAAAAGACAAGATCAGGTCAGCTATAGTCCTTTCATTACCAAATTTGAGACAGCCATTCGAGATACAAACTGATGCTAGTGATTATGCATGGGCGCAGTACTTTTGCAGCATGGTAAGCCTATATATTTTCATTCAAAAACCTTTAATGGTGTTGTGACTAATTATCCTACAAATGACAAAGAACTATTTGTGTTGGTACAAAGTGTCAAGAAGTGGAATACCGCTTGATGGGTAAAGAGACTATTGTACATACCGATCACCAACCATTACAGTACTTGCAGTCACAAACAAAATTACAGCAATCAAGACATTTCAGGTGGATGGGATTTCTTCAACAAATTCACTTGGCTATAAGGTACAAGAAAGTTATATTCAATAAAGTTGCAGATATGCTTTCAAGACCAACCATTAGTGCTTCTACTTTACTCAAAAATGATTCTATTGTGCATGAGAGTTACATAGAACAATATGCACATGACATTGATTTACAAGATGTGTATGCTAGGTTGAGTGAAGGGAATCAAGTTGAAGAAAAATATTATCACATGCATAACAATTTTTTGTTTCATTTGGGCAAGCTATGTATTCCACAAGGAGAGAGGCTAAGTGTAATGAGAGAAGCTAATTCTTTTCTTATTGTTGGACACTTTGGGGTAAGCAAAACAGTGGCACATCTACAGAGGTATTGTTATTGGCCTCGCATGATAGATAGTGTGTCACTTTTTATAATAGGTTGTTCTATGTGTGCAACAAGTAAGCCTAGTAATAGGAAGCTTGGATTGTATATGCCACTACCGGTACCATCAAGGCCATGGGAGGGAGTGTCTCCATGGACTTTGTTGGAGGTCTACCTATGTCAAGAAAGCAACATGATTATCTTTATGTAGTTGTGGATAGATTCAGTAAAATGTGTATTCTTATGCCATGTAAGAAAACCATTACTGCTAAAAAAAATACTGAACTTTATTTTCAAAATGTTTGGGTTCATTTTGGATTTCCAACTTCTATTGTTAGTGACAGGGATTCCAGGTTCATTGGGAATTTTTGGTCAAATATATGGAGAATGATGGACACAAATTTGAAAAAGAGTGTCGCTTTTCATCCACAAACATATGGAAAAACCGAGGTGGTGAACAGAAAAGTTGTGCATCTATTGAGAGGATATTGCAGCAAACATCCCAAGTTGTGGGATGAAAAACTGCATTACATTCAGCACACTTACAACTAGGAAAAGAACTCTTTAACCAAAAACTCACCTTTTGAAGTATGCTTTGGATATTTTCCAAAATCTCCATTAGAATTCATCTTTGGGAAGGATGTTGAAATTGATGACCATAGTGACATTGATAACGCTTGAAAGTTCATTGAGAAAATTCAGATGATACATCAACAAGTTCAAGAACAACTTGAGAACAGTCAAATCAAATACAAAGAGAGGCATGAAAAACATCGGGTTTATCACAAGTTTCAAGAGGGAGATGAGGTATGGTTGCAAATTAGCAAAGAAAGGATGCAAGGGGAAGGTGAAAAGCTCAAACCCATTCGCTATGGTCCTTTCAGGATCATAAAACGAGTTGGTAATAATGCATTTCAACTTGACTTGCCTTCTTACATGCAAATGTATTCAGTTGTTAATGTTGAAAACTTACACTTGTATGAGCCACCTTTGATCGATGATCAAGGAAGTGATGTTCAACTACCTTCTATTGAAGATTTCTTGCCATAATTTTTGGATGAGCTCAAAGAAGATACAATTCTTGATAAGAGGACAAGAGCATCAAAATGGGGAAGTATTGACTACCTTCGAGTTGGGCTCAAAGTCTTTTGGGGTCTAAAAGCTTCCCAATTGGGAGGAATGATTAGGAGTTCATAATTTTTTCTAAAAATTTAAAGTTACAAGACTGGGTTGAAACTAGGATGGTTGCATAGATATCATCTTCCTAATTCCGGCACCGCAAACGGTTCGAAAAATCGATGTCGTATGAAGAAGATATCGCGTTTTGATCGAAATGCCAAACAAGTAAATTTTCGATAGTTTCACCAAGTTTGACTGGGATGCACAGGCAGCATGGTGGATATACAGTCATCAAAAAAGGGAACATTCCTCAAAACATTCCCTCCACCAAACCAATCATAGTTTGACAAGTGTCAATGTACTATTTGTTGTATGGGGTTTGGAGGAGCCAATTAAAGGGTGCCACATGGCTGGCCCTGAGGCTGCCACATGTCCCTGAAATGGCGTGTTAAAATTGTGTTGAGGGTCCACAAGAATCGACCCCGAGACCTCCCACTGGGCATGCACAGGCCTTACCGTTCGAGCTACGCTTGATACTTAACATCTATGGGCGACGGGTTTATGTTAACGTGTGTTGTAATGGAATTCGAGGGTTGGGAACCGCCGAAGGTCCTAACCCACCAGCGGTTCCACAAACATTGTCACATGGAAAACAACAATTGTAAACTCCAAACTGCATGTATAACGCTAACCAAACCTTCAACCCGCAATTTCAAACGGTTCAACCGAATTTTATTGCATTAGTTCCACTAACCACCATGATGACCGCAGTTTGGGGGGTGTGCATGTGGCCACCCCCAACCGGAACATTTAATGCAACAGTTAGATTCGAAGAAAGTTTAGGGGCACGCCTAAATTGGTGGATATAACTATTTTATCTCCAGTTAAGTAGATTTCTCCACTTTTAGTGGAGCTTTCCGAGGTGAAACTAGGCAAAAGTGTGGGAGGCCCAATTTTCGCCCATTCTAAGTGAATGAAGAGTCATTTTTGACTAATTGGAACATTCTGGAACCATTGGTGTAGATAAAACAACCATTAGGGCACTATTGCTACATGTAATAGCAAAATTTTGAGCATAATGAAAGATGGACATGCCATTGGGAATTGGACCAGCAAATGTAGCCCAGGAGGGGTGAACTGCTTCATCATGCCTGCTGTGTAAATTTCATGTGGTGAATTATTTTTCTGTTTTACACTGTTATTCAGTGTTATTTATGCTTATTTCATGCTTATAATTCACTAAAAATCTACATATCATGGAAAAAATCCTTAAACCTTATGGAAACTAATGAATCGATTATGCACATGTTTTTAAAACTGAAAGACACTTAGCAGAGAAAAACTAATACAATCATTTCAAAAAAGTTGAGGAGGTCAATCCTCTCATCTCTTATAGCTTTTAACAAAGTATATTTCAATGTTTCTTCATCTAAATGATGCATCCTAGCCCGTTAATATTGTAAGAAAATATTTCCACTAAGTCTTCAAGGCTTTCATCCTCCTTTTGCATCATCTTAAAGACTTCATCCTTAAGGTTATGGGGCATACAATATTCTTTATATTTTTCCAGGAACACCCTCTTCATTTCTTCCCATGTTCTAATAGTGTGTGTTCCTAGACCCATAAACCATTTAAGGGCTCCATATTTTAGAGTAGCCAGAAATAATTCCATTTTTTTAGTATCAAGTAAATAGTCATAGGATCTACATAATACTTCAAAATCAAAAATATATATATCTTTGGATCCTCAGTTCTTAAGCCATGAAAATTATGAATAATAGAAGGTGAGATATTTTGCATTGTGGCCATGGTATCCTCATCAAAGAAATGAAATCCATAATGATATGTTTCTCCCCTACCTCCTATACCACCTCGTCCTTCGCCACTTCCTCTATTCCCTCATTGGACTCTTCTACCTCCAATCCTAAGTTCACCATTTACACTGTGTACTTCTCTTGCTATTGTAGATTCATCAGGGCTAATATAAGGTTCAACAATAGGATTGTCTAACTCTTCGTTTGGTTCTTCTACTAATGGTATTTCAGAATGAATTTCTTCCTCTTCCTCGCTAGGCACTTCTAAATCCTCTCCTAAGAGTTTTTATCCTATTGAAGAGATAAATATAACTCCTTCAGTAGGGGATATAGGTTCTTCAACTACAACTTCAGTGGAAGATGTTGGCGAATCCTTAGTTTGAATTTCAAACCTATTCACCTCAAGAATTTTGTGTCTACCTACTATGTGAGTGTTAGTGGATGGTGTGGCACTACATGGTCTAGTGGAGGTGACTCGCGATGTTGGAATTGAACTTTGTCCTCTACATCTACATATAAATCTACCCCTAGAATGTTTTTCTCTATTCATGCATTCTAAATGATTTTTAACATGATTTAATTATGAATTTATATGATAAATGCATCTAAGATGATATGCAAACCAAAAATAAATTCATATATATAGTTCCCCAGCAACAACACCAAAACGTTGGGTAATTTAATTGATGGTTAAATTACTTCATTAATTTGCAACCAAGGTTCGTCTACTTGTTAAGTGCATGTGCACAGTATATGCTAGGAGTTCTATTTTTTTATTTTACAAGATGGAATTGAATTAAGTATAAGTGGAACTAGATTAACTCAAAACATTATTTCTCACATGTTCTTTCCATCAAAATTACTCTTTTAAAGAAAATCAAACTTCAAGGTGAAATCAATTGAAAATTATAACTATCAAATTGAATTGAAATTTAATCTACTGCAATAACAATTAAAAATTGTTCTATTTTAACTAAATTGAAAAATATATTCTAATGGGAAGAATTGAAATTTTAATTCTACTTACAGGAAATTGAAATATTATTCTAAATGCTCTCGCAAATCAAAATTTCTATTCTATTCAATAGAAGAGGAAAATTAAATCAAATTTAATCACTTCAGAAAAATAGCAAATTGAAATGTAACTTTGAAGGAATATAGATGTGCGTAGTTATGATTAGAATTTCTTTGTCCATTACTCATGAAGTCTAAATAAAAACAACTGAATAAAACTCTATGAAAATGAAGTATCTTTGTCTTTTATAAGTGCTCAGTCTGTTCAAAACAACTGGAGATTAACCCAGAAATCGATGAGAAAAATACCAATCGAAAACATCAACTAATTGCAATTAATAAGATATTATTCATGAAACGAGTTAAGATTAACATAACCAAATACTAAACTAAATTACAACTCTCCAAGGGGGCCTACTGTTGAGTGCAAGCACGAAATCCACTATCAAACTATTCACCCACACATTGATCACCAAAGTAACAGAGTAATTTGTATTAAATGTCGAAGCCTTCAATAAAAAATGATTACAAGTTTAAAAAGAGTAATGATGTCTATTAATTCACCTTAAAGCCTTTTATAATCCTCTGTTAAATAACAGTCTTAAGAGTTATAAGTCGAGAATCAAGTTTCGAATTTAACAATTGAGAAATTAAATCAAAATTGGAGTCTTTATTCGCATGATTTTATACTGAAAGAGAAGATAAAGAGAATATTTTGATTTGACATATCGTAACTTATGATTCCAAATTATTCTCATCCAATTCCACGCTCTCTTGATAATGTCATGATCCTCCTTCAAATCATGTGCACCATTGGAGTATTATAACCAAAGTTGAATTCTATTTTGACCATTAAATCTCTCGAACCAAGTGAATTGCCAGATCATTGTGATAGGTGGATGTCCATATGTTGGCCATTTTCCATCTACCTATATCCTTTATTCCTTCTCAAGTGTGCTAGAACCATTCTAACCATAGATGTAGCTGCAGAATCTTTGGTTAGCTGTAGAATAAGTGCAATTCGGTAGCTATAAGAATGTTTTCATTAAATTTCACAAAGAGATAACAGATTATAAACCATGAAATATTGATACTTTTTATGATGTTTGAGCATATATGAGGTGACCTTTCAACTTGTAAATGTAGAAAAAATATCATGAAAATGATGGAAAGAAAATCAAAAGGCTTATAAAAAAGAAGTCAATTTTAGACTTCAACATGTAAGGCCCATGGAAAGGCATGGATACACTACTCACATATCCTTTAGGATTAGGTTTTTATTGTAGAACACCTATACTCACTTAAGAGGCATATATATACCACACATAAAATATTTAGAGCTAGGGTTTTTTATATAGAACCCCTACCCATTTTAGGGGAATACCTGAGGAGGGATAATGACATTATGTCAAGAAAACATATTGTTATGAGTGTTAAGGGGTTTCCTAATTACAAGGTCGGGGTGCTCTCATGGAAAACGCCAACAAAGGGCTACTCCATGTGAAGGCTCAAATAAGTAAGCCAAAAACTAGAAATATGGTGTGACATGATGCAACATGATAGATACGGAGGACTCATCAAATAGGTTGTTGAACATGATAATGACATGCGAGTGTTACTAATAACATGGTAATTATATTATTACCTAGCAAGTGTGATGTGGCGTGGATGTCAAGACATGGAGCCAAACACATTTGTATGGTAGGTGAGATACAAGGGGGCATATTATGGGATTATTACCCAAATACAACGGGAAATCAATTTTCAATATAAATTTTAACGAGTTGTTTCACACAATCAATGTGGTATAAATCACCAATGGGTAGATTTGACGATTTGATTTTGATATGGGTACAAATCCACAACAATTGTAGTGCATGCTTCAAGGAGTTATATATTGCATTATAGGTGCCCAAGTTAGGCACATGAAACTGGTTGGAAATGGCGTGAGATATATGATCCAATGAAGGTGTATCCATGATAATAGGACTGAGCACAACAAGTAGTGTGTCCAAGCAAATGAAACATTAAAATGTTCTATGAAAAACCTTGTTTTATGCATATTGTTCATTATTTGTTAAAGGATGTTTGAACAACTTGAAAGAAGAGCCTATGCATTTAATATATATTGTGAAGCCACTTGGACATTACATCATAACAAAATTAACCATAATATGGAATTTGGAGATATGCTTGCAAACAATAAAAGGCATTAGTTTAAAGGAAGAGAATGTTTGTTTCTTCAACAAGTGGGCCCAAGAATCAGGCTCAATGTTAACCATGTCAGATGAACTCTTGGCTCAATGTATCTTGTTGTGATTTAGGAAGTTGTACACAATATATTAATTTGCTTCTTGAAATATCAAATTGACTCTTAAATCAACAATATGGTCGAGATATTGTTGTGGAACTAAATAAAAAAGAGAAATTTAATCAAAGAAAGACAGTCTATGACTTTCTCATAAATGATCTAGTCTAAAATTATTATATTGAAATGTAAATTAAATGGTTTGACATACTCAAACATGGTCACTTTATATATTCTTTATTTAAACCAAGAATTAAGACGAACAAAGAGTTGGGATCCTCAAGACCCAAGGGAATATATTTTGGGAAGTTGAGAGGAATAATATATTGGTGCTAGTGTCTCCATAATCTCACCCACATATAGAAACTAGAATTAATTCTATTGAAATTGCAATTGCAATTCCAAGTTAACAACAAAGCCTTTTTTTTCTTTATCTTTCATGTGTAATTCCTTGATAGTTTGAGATGAAGAAGTGTTGATATATTGATTTTTTATGGCCCCTCTTTGGAATTGAAACCCACTAGAATATGTTATGATCATTTCATTATGTATCTAAAATTATGGTTCACAATATCTTTAATGGATTGGGTACACTACTTTGCTGTAAATGGATTATTGTACAAGAAAAAAATTTGGCATATAATTTTTTTCAATATTTATATTGAACCTAATTTATTTTCATAGCTACTTTGAACATTTTCCCTACTAGGCTCCCCATTGTCATCTTTGAACTTATACTATTGCATAAAGATTTCATGCATTAATGCTCTATAGTGTGTTTTGTTATTCAAGGGAAAGCATTTTTTTTTTATTACTTGACTTGTCATCTTCTTTGATCTTAAGTTGTATAATAGAGACAACATTATTCGTTGGTTTTCTATCCCTCATTCTCCTTTGTGAATCAATGATCACTAGAATGTCTCAAGATCATCTTATTATATATATGTAATTATGGACAATGATATCTTTAATGGATTAGATACACTACTTTGTTATAAGTTGATGATTGTACATGAAAATAATTTTTTCAAATAAGAATGTTTTCTTTTGGTATTTATATTGAGTTTGATTAATTTTCTTATATTCATATTTTACTTTTGTAATAAATAAACAATATTCCATTTGATGTTGAAGAAGAAATACATTTGTAATAGATGTTTTGATAGACATATAATTGATGGAATGATAGAATGGTGATGTTACAAATGAGGGGCCCTTGTTATAAATACTAGACATGTGGAAATTTGATAAAAAATTGTAATATTCCAAATTTAGCATGCAGCTAATTGGAATATTGATTTTTGTCTTTTACACCTAGGAGATGAATAAATGGGTAAGGAGGCCCATATATTTTAGAAATAGGCATAAAATCCCTTATGATGTGAAAAGGGATCATTATTATGGATGGATTTCACACCCTCATGTGTGAAAAGGGACATTTTCTTGTGGACAAAGTCAAGTTTGACCAAGTCAATAGCATAAATGTAGGAGGAGTGGATCATCAATAAAAATAGCTCAATATGAATGAGGATCAGTCTAGACAAATATATGTGAGCTGGATTGAAGACCCTTAGGTGTGAAAAGGGCTGAAGCAAGTTGAAGAATTCAACCTTGACCAAATCAAACAACGTTTCCATGGAGGAGTGGTCTTGATGAAGGTACAACACAGTTTTGGAGGGAGATTGATTTTGTGATGGTGGAAGCCCTAATGAGTGGGACCCAAGGTGAGAAGACTCACTTAGTTTATAAGGAAGAGGATGGCAACCATTTGAGGTTAGCTTATGAATGATATTTTGATGTGCCTGCTTAGACTTTGCTCTCTTCAACTGTTTAGCTAAGATTGCTGGTGTTGTTTAGCACTAAGGTATTCCTGTTTAGGAATTCCATCTCTTCCCTTTGAGTAGCTCTTGGGAGAGACCTAATCTATAATTCCACACATCCGGCATTGGTGCCAAGCTACAGTCTTCAGTTTCAGCGCAGTTTCTGCAGGATATTGTGTTGAGTTGCAGGGTGTTGCAGTGGAGGGCTGAGAAACCCATTTTCTGAGTTTGTTTTGCATAGGAGGAAGGATTCCTTCTATTTGAAGATTATTTTGGAGGGTTCTTGGGTTGATTTCAGATCTTTGGCAGTAGGCCAATATATTTCCATCACTTACAGTGTTATTACAGTATGGAATTGCGTTATTTCTAGAGGGCAATTTCAGAAGTGTATCTTGTGGTTCTTTTCGGGAGTTTTCCTGTGATTGGAGGGTTGATCCTTCCATGGGGGAAGAAATTTGATCAGATATACATCATATCTACATAATTTCAGCCTTCTATACTCCTGTGCTTTAGTTTTCAGTGATTATTCAGTCTTATTGCTGAAGATCACCATTTGTATTTGGGTGGATTCCTAGAAACCCTTTCCGGGTTATCTAGATTTTGTATGAGGAGACTACATCTCAGTTCATGGGCCATATTGTTTAATATAATATAAAATCTATTTTTCTACGATATTCCTATGTATAAACCCTCATTAGACTTCGTTGTCTCTTTATGCAATAATTTCATGTTGTAGTAGTTTTGGGGTTTCAACATTTTTGAGCTATACTAGGTGTGGGAGGTCTATTTACCTCATCTAGTTCGATTTGCTTTTGGTCTATTCTTGGATTTAGGTGGTATATTGTCAGATCTAAGGGTTCCAAGTGTTGATTTTTATTTTTATTTTTATTATTATTATTATTTTATTTTATTTTTTTCCTGTAGCATATATTTCTGAAAAATGTGTTTTTTATGCATGCATTGCTCAACAGTCCCATTTTGGGATATTACAATGGTATCAGAGCAAGATCTTTGGCTCAGCCTATGGAATTCAAGCCAAAATGCTATAAGAATAAGGGAAGATCAGAATTATGGAAAGAATGAGCTTTGTCTCATCATTTTTCAGATCCATGAAGAACCTCTCCAAGGAGGTTAAACAAAAAGAAGAGAAGAGAAGTAGTGAAACTTCTAGAGGGTTTCAAGAGGAGGAAGACCCATGCACTTCCTATGATCAGAAAAGGAAACCAGTGTTGCAGAGAGCTCCAAACCATTGGACCATACCCCTTCCTTTTGAAAAGAAGTACAAATTGTAGGAAGATGGAGGGCACTTGGATCACAAGATTCTAAGTGAATACCTTGTTGAGTACAAATCTCAACCTAGAGCCTTCAAGGAGACTCTAGCTTTCCCTTAGTTCATTCAATTGGAGGAAGAAAAAAGACCTTGTAGCCAAGGGAGGATCAAGGGAAATAGGTTTCTATTGTCTAATTTTGATGGGTTATCTACAACAAGGGTTTGGGCAAGGAAACTAGATGCATTCTTCCTACTACATCTAGTGGTAGAAAGAGAGGCTGTAGAGATTGCAACGCTGCACCTTGAGGGTGAAGGAAACATTTGGTGGTTCAGCCATTTGAGTCATGCAAGAGTGACTACTTTTGCTGAGTTCACTCAAAGGTTTATTAGAAAATTTGGCAAAGAGAAATCAGAGGAGAAGAAGCCCTCACCAACATTGGAGGAGACTTGTACCAGTGTTGTCACAGCTATGGAAGAGCAGCCCTCAACATCATCAGTCGGAGGAGCCAACGCATTGGGGGAAGAGACTCTTACAACCATGCAAGGTGTTCCCAAGTTCCATCAAGGTATGATTAAATTTCCACTTTCCATTATTATAGAAAATATTTTAGAAGGTTGTGGAAATCTACCTTTGCATGACCAAGGGTCAACACATATTGCTGATTTGGAGCAGCAGGATGGCACTGCGTTGTGCAACATTGAATTGATCAAGGAAGGGGTGAAACATCATCATAATGAGTCACTATTGAGCTGCACACCACAATGGGGGTTGGGGTGTGAAATCTTGGAGGATAGGATGAACTTTGTCGCAAACAAACTTATGAAAAACCATATGTTCATCCTTGAGTTGGGACATGAGACAGCCAAAAAACCATGGAGGAGATTAACAGCACTGTCAATAACCAATAGTGAGGAGGTTTTTCTTTCATCTCACTTGGATCCTTATGGATTCAAGCTGGTCATGGGTGCGAGATCTTTTCTAAGGGATCTCCAAGGAGTGGCATTTCAACATCCCATGAAATGAAAGGGGAAAAATATGATTTGGGAGGATGGTAGTCTTCTTTGGAAGGGTACCAAGGTAGAGAATGATGGGAGGCACCTACAATGGGATGAATGGGTATGGATGGAGAGAAAGAGGCTGGAAATATACTTGTAACTATATGACATTGGGCAGCAGGAGGCTTGGCTGTGTTGGCTACTCTTAAAAGAGTTTGTCCATCATGTGACATATCCTCTTTCAAAGGGTATGTGGGTGAAGGAAGTTTGGCAGGATACTTGCATCATAGGGAAGTAAGGAGTATGGATGCATTGTGTTGATATGATATTCTTCATATCAATGATTATGTTTTCACCACACGATTTGTATGATGGAGGTGTGAGGAGGCAGCAAAAAAATTTGTTGCTTTGGTTGTTCTTGGGAGAGCAGGGGCAGATTTTCTCTCACACTTTTCATGATGTTGCAGGAGTAGGAGATGGCACTATCATGGTGCAAAGGGGCTAATCCTTAGCCTTGGATGATCTGAAAGTTCTTCCACTTTGGAAGAAACTTCTTGTATGTAGCAGCATTATGGGAGATGTCTTTGACAATAAGCATGTCAAAGAATGGAGTTATGAGTTGGCAGGAGCCTATTTGCATAGGCCAAAAATGTTGTCACTTTGGAGCTTGGACTTATTGATGGAGTGTCCCCAGGGTAATTTCACAATTGATGCACTTGGTGGACAAGGAGGAGGTGAGAGTGATGGAATAGTTGATGGAGACATCTATTACTGTGATATGTTCTTATTGAATTGGATTTCCAAGCATAAGAAGGAGGATCTTCATGCATCACATGGTTCATTCCTCTTCATGGGAGTATGCCTGGATCCATGCATCATCTTACTTTCAGCACACGGTAATAATATTGTTTTTTCATATATTGATTATCTAACACAATATTTGCATTCTCTTACCATTTCTATTCAGTGCATTGCTCTATAAGGGGGCAAGCTTCTTATTGAACTCCATGGGCAATTTTTGGCCAAATATTATGATGGAGACAACCATCTTTTGTATGACTTTGGGCAAGTGTTTGGTTACTTATTGTATGCTCAGTTGATACACTCAGCCATTTACTATTTACTAGTAGATGTGATGACTTACACAACTAGCCATTTGTCAAGAAACAACTTGCCATGCTATTTTCTGAAGCTGCAGTGGGGAAAACTGCGTTGTGACCACTTGGGAAATTGTTGGTACCTTCCAGCACCACATGAAACCTTCAGTATTTCCCTCATTTTGATGCTAATCATGATTCCATTTGCTGATGTTTTTCTTACTTTTATTGGGAGCATGATTTGGGGAGAAACACATTGGTTGGATGTGTTCTTTGCGAAGGAGGATTCCCACACTTTTTGCATTACATGTTCTAATGGGAGCATGGGAGGAGATATGGCCACCACAGCAAAACACTTGTTTCTTTATGAGGTGGGCCATGATATTTATTGGATGCCATATGGTGATGATTTCCTATCCATCACATATGGGATGGTTTGGGCCAGCCTGATTCACAATGTTGGAGAGGAGATCTTTGGAGGTCTAGTCTCTTTCTTGCCACTTGAGGGAAACTTTATTATAGCCCAAGATCAACAGACACTCTACACTTATCATAGGTGCAGAGGAGGACAACGTGGGGTAGGCTACTTTGTCTACCATGATCAGATTTTCAGCCCACCTACATTGCAGGAGCCAAAGGTGGAGAAGAATTTTCAGGAGTTGCCATGTTGGGAGGTGACTCATTTTGTGTGGATGATTGCTTAGGGATGGAGGATACACATGGGAATGATGATTCCCAATACATTTCAAATCCCATGCCTCAAAGGGACCTCTAGGCAATATCTTATTGCCTCCTTGAGTACTCTACTTGTTCATGATGATAGCTATTCAGCTAGCTTGCATGCTTGGGAGGGGAAATATGGAGATTTATTGATGAGATAGCATCTCTTTCCTTGGAGAATTTTATCATATGTGGATGATACAACAAGAGGAGGGGAGACTTCTCAGTTATATCCTTGTAGTTGCTTGAGGACAAGCAACATTTGGGAGGGGAGGACTATAATATTCCAAATTTAGAATGTAGCTAATTGGAATATTGATTTTTGTATTTTACACCTAGGAGCTGAATAAATGGGTAAGGAGGCCCATATATTTCAGAAATAGGAATAATATCCCTTATGATGTGAAAAGGGATCATTATTATGGATGGATTTCACACGCTCATGTGTGAAAAGGGGCATTTGCTTGTGGACAAAGTCAAGTTTGATCAAGTCAACAACATAAATGTAGGAGGAGTGGATCATCAATAAAAATAGCTCAATATGAATGAGGATCAGTCTAGAAAACTATATGTGAGCTGGATTGAAGACCCTTAGGTGTGAAAAGGGTTGAATCAAGTTGAAGAGGTCAACCTTGACCAAATCAAACAGCGTTATCATGGAGGAGTGGCCTTGATGAAGGTACAACACAGTTTTGGAGGGAGATTGATTGTGTGGATGGTGGAAAATCGAATTACTTAATTTGTCTAAAGCACAAGTCAAAATGAAAACTTTTCTTGCTACAATTTCTAACACTCCCTCTTAGAAAGAAACACTAGCACATTTGGCCTAATTTCCGACAGGCCAATTCATCGCTATTCCGACACATAAGCGTCGCAAGAGCTACAATTTTACGACAGTGCAAAATGTGGTTATCCATTATGTCGCAATTCCGACACTTCAATAAAGCGTCGGAAGAGCGACACTTGTTCCGACGTTTGCAGATTTTCGTTGGTCTTCGGACGTTATCCAAAGCATCGCTATTCCGACGTTTTATAAGCGTCGCAATATCGACGTTAAGTGTCGCAATACCAACATCTTATAAGTGTCGCAATACCGACATTTTATAAGTGTCGCAATATCGATCTTTTATAAGTGTCACAATATCGACGTTTTATAAGTGTCACAATAATACCAACGTTTTATAAGTGTCGCAATACCGATGTTTTATAAGTGTTGCAATACCGACGTTTTGATAAGTGTCGCAATACCGACGTTTTATAAGTGTCGCAATACCGACGCTTATAAAGAAGCGTCGAAAGATAGATGACTATTTAAATTTATTTTTTTTAAATGAAACTTTTCTTCGTTGAAGGATGGACTAGGCATAATCAACTACACCCCCATTGTCGTGAGTGCCCCCGTGGCTTTTAGGGCGGTTTCATATATTAGAGGTTGTGCTGGTCTTCTTTCATTGCTTTTTTAGATGCGATATAGCTTCAAAATCGATGGTCTTTCGTTTCGATGGATCTGTGTACACTTGTGTCCGGTTCCATCGGATTTAGAAGTCATTTGTGAAGTTTGTATTCCAACTTTCTCGATGGCCCTGTATTGGCTCTCGTATTTTTCTCTACATGGGCCCCGATGATACTATAGATTTCGGGGGTTTTTTTGGTTATATTCTCGAGGGAATCTTTCCTTCCGGAGTATCTAGTTTTTCTAGGACTTCATATTTTTGCAAATGTTATAACCTCCTTAAGACAAAGCTGTTTATTCTCTTTGAAAAAAAAAGGTTCCTATAAGAATAAAGAGGAGTGTGTTTTTAAACTTGCACCTGCCTCCTTCACTCTTCATCAACCGGAATGTAGCGCAAATGACAACTTCAGCGTGCGTAGTGACCCATAGCTTTAATGAAGACTTTTGCACTAGTGCTTTGTTGCCATAGGCTCGGTTCTCTTGGACCGCCGAGATTACAATTCTTCAAAGACAATAATAAACACACACTTTCAGAGTTTCTCCGCGTACTATAATTTTTTTGCCATATCGTAGAAAGTGCAATCTCCCGGACCATGGTATAAAAATTTATACAAGTAGTTTACACAGCATTTACTAGACGTGTATTGCAAGTGTGGAGTTGTGACACCGTAGATTGGGCCATCTATGTAGAAACTAGTAGAGATGAGGAAAAACTTGTTTATGGGTGGGATGTGGATTCATCATAAATTTTGTAGTCGTCTATAAATTTCTTTTTATGGCAAGCATCATTAGGACGATTCTTTAAAGATACCACAATCCCTTTTAAAGGTAAGCATCATTAGGACAATTCCTTGAAGATACAACAATCCCTTTTAAAGGACTTCTTGAATTGATTCATATAGACAACAACATATGTGAGCCATTGTAAACTATATGGCATGCTCGGTGCAAGGTTCTTTGTAAAATCCATCGATGATGCATCTAGTAGAATTCCAACTTCTTTTCTTAACAATAAATGAAAAGTTTAGATATATTAAAAATATCTCCATCTTTGGCCGAGAATTAGACAACCAAATCTCCTAGGAAGCTTAGTGTGAAAATTGCAACGAATATTTTTTTCTACAATGTTTACTAAGTGATTAAGGAAAATATGAAGCAAGATGAGCAAACCGAAGATATAGATTGTAAAATGTAAAGGTGAAAAAACTTGTTCAAAAAACACAAGATGATATTTTCATTAACTTTAAGTTTCTATGCACACTCGAAACATAAATTTGCACTTGCTCGAAAGAATAGAAAGACCTTAAAGGTGAAGACCTCTCTTAGAAGAATGACACTAAAATATTATGTCAAGTATCTCTAAGCAAGTTACAAATCTAATGTGCCATATAGATATAGGAATTACAAACACACTAGATGTCAATGTCTACCGTAGCATCTGACTAAGGACAAACCACTACAAGAGAAACTACTAAATTATACACTTGAGATATACAATAAAATTCATGAAGGAAAATTAAGGTCCTTACCATATAATCCTTGCTTAACATGAATTTTTCCTTGATTTCTGTAATAAATAGCGAAGCCAATGCTTAAATTTGTATTGTAAGATCCAGATCAACCTCGGAAAGACACGCTCGCTTTTCTACGCAGTAGATGTATTGAAGTCTACCTATTTTTGGTGGTCCTTGTTTTGATATAATACATATTCTCGAAGAGGAGGTTGGAAATATGTAATTTTACTCTGCTCCAAGATGGCCATTGTTGGCTCCAAAATAAGACCCCCAGTTGATCAACCAATGGCATGAGAGATAAATGCATTTAATGTTGGGAAAAAAATAAAATAAAAAACCGATGCCTAATGTAACCCTCGGGGGAATTGGGCAAAATTTTTGGTCAATGCCCAAACTAACAACGATACAATGCAAATCAAATGCAATATAGCATGCCTTGTAGTAGGTGTACTAAGAGCATGTCGTGGTGAAGTAAAATTGAAATAACACAAATGTGCCATATGCTAAACACTTAGAGGGGCTTGCTACCAAAAAACACGCTCAAGAAATCTAAGCTAAACCTTGCAACAAGAGCTCTATGAATGCAGTGTCTTTATCTGCTCATGTCATGTGCAAGAGGCAAAGAGGGGCACTGAAAGTTGATGTGACGCAAGGGGTTGAAACTTCTAAAACAAACTAGTAGTTGAATTATCAATGCAAACATGCGGTGTTCTAACATAACTTTGACATGGAGTTATTTGTCCCAATGTTTGTTGGATTGATGATTTAATGATAAGTTGTGCACAATTGTCTTAGTAATAATCTCAGTATGGTCTTCAGTCTAAGACTAGAAAACATAGGGAGAGAAGCAACTCGAAGTGTATCCAAATTTGTTGGAAGATTAGTATTGTAGCTTTTGGTGCATCATTGTTATTGTTGTAGGGAATTGACAAACCATGTTGGAAAAAACAACCCACTATTATGAAGATGTAATCATGATTATGTTGATTCGTAGACTTTCTAGCAATGAAATTCATTTAACTAGATTCCGATGGTTAAGAAGGCACTCGGTAGATGCTAACATATGCCAAGCTTTTGATTGGGAGGCATAGACAAGCTACAATGAGAGCACCGATATATATATAATCATTAATATTCTTTAGCCCGATTCGACAATATGTTGCGAAGGAATTGAAGAGCCTCATCGATTGAAAGGTGCCTTCCAAGGAGAAGGAATGAGATTCTTTGAGTAGTTTATTTAGCACCAACTAACACACATGAATAATTCAATTTGTACAATAACTTATTGAAGATTATGATTCAAGAGAGGTAAATTCCGCAAAATGAGTACAGAATATGGATAAGCAGGGATAAACCAATTTTTTAGTCATCATAATTATTTCATATGATGTCTAATGATTAATCTGCTAACAAGTATCCCTACGGGGGATGGTCGAGAAGGTATAGACTCTATTATCTCGTCTCGTGGATTTAATTATGTATGGATATGTGTTTGAATTGACGAATTGCAGAATTTCAATGGTTGATGGTTTGTACGTAGAATATTTTTCCTTTTTTGAGGAAGAAGTGCCACCAATGTTTAATTGTTTAAACTATGAAAAAAAATCCTTATTATAGGCAAAGCATAACCTAGTTTGGCATGCAACGGATCTTCAAAGTGATAAACCATTGGATGTTCTCCCTACTTAAGAACGATATCTATGGAAAATTATGAGGAATTTGTCTAAAATGAGACTAAGATATTTCAAACTTGGACCTTCAAGTATAAAAAATAAGATGTCCTACCGAGTAGAATTAAACAAAATCTTGAAAATATGACCACATAAATAAATATTTTTCATTTGATAGAACAAGAAATCAAAACGAAAAAAAGAAATCTCTAAGTGAACCCAAACAAACCGACAATTTTTTAAACTGGTAATCATATTTTCGTGCATATAAATAGATTTAAAACACCTCCCCTGGTAACTTCAATGTCATTAAAAATTAATAAATTCCATAAAAAAAACCAAAAATTTCTAAGATCCCAAAACCAAGAGTACTTATAGCTAGGTGTGGTGAGCTTAAGAGTCTTGAAGCAAATATCATAGAGAGCCTCATTGTCGAGCACCATACATTTGTCCCGCATTTTCTACCGAGCTGATGAACATAGAGTGTGGCATTGCAAGGCTCCACCACCGTGTATGACACCTTAGGAGACGGGAAAACAAAGAATGAGAGCATCATTCTATCGAGGTATTCCTTCCTAATCTTGGAGATCAAGAGGGTTCCCATTCCGTATCCAAGTACCTCCTCCCAAAGAGTGACACACTTGAAAACCCCCGTACACAACAAAAACCCACATCATTTTAGAAAATGAAATCCTACGTTTCAAAAAACCCAAGGTCAAGGATTCGAATCTGAAAAATACACATACCTTGCAGAAATCACAGCTTCTCGACCTCCTTCCTAATGACATCAAGCACGTAATCAATGAGCTCAGCTCTCCTTCCGTGTAATGCCCCTTGGCCCAGCTTGTTTCCCGCCCACTGATTGGCCAAAAACGAAGTTATCAGGTCCGAAGACCCTGTCCATAAGGCCCGGTCCTCACACCGTCCATGGTACCAAGCTCCGTATCCATGAGCATGGCTAGGGGGCAAAAATCGCCCACAGCTCACCTCATTGTAGTAAACATTAAACCTTTCAAGTTGTAAATATGAAGTGCCCCGATATCTCCCAGAGAGGATCGATCATGTGTTCTTCATAGACCACTTCCTAGAACTTCGAGCCGATCCGGTTGCCACATTGGCCCCCCTCGAATGTGAAGGATATCTCGCATTTTTGCTATCGAGCCAACTCGCATTTGGATCAGATCTATATCGCCCCTCTAGCGCCGCTTAATACATCGAGAATTGTTGCAGTAAGATCGCTCGTTGATTAAGGTAAGAAAAGCATCATTAGGTTGCTTCCTATTTCAATAGATCCGCGTGTAACTCCTATAGGATGCAATCAACGAATCTAAAGATCACTTATTGTGTTTTTGATGCGGGACATATGGCTTCGAGTCAACGTTCTAGTCTTTTTTATTACATACATATTTCCTTACAAATATAATGCTAGCCTCCAAGATTATGGATGTGATGTGACTATTATAATTGAAGTGCCAAAGATATAGATGTGATGATTTTTTCATGCGATGCCTCGAACTTCGTAACCTACAAGAAAACTCAATGAAACCCATAGAAATCAAACCAAAATAACCACAAAACCCCCAATATCAAAGATGGCTCGAAACCCTTTTGCAACTTCCACTTATTTGAAAACCTTTGGCCGCAGAGCTAATATATAGAGCAACTTTGTTTTTAACTCCGAACTAACCCCTCCAAATGGGATTTTCCGCATCCTCCCTCCTTCCCCGGAAAAACCATGCAACCGGAGGGAAATGTATGAGGGAAATTAAAACTTTTGTTTTTTGAAATTTTTTTGACATTTTGAAATGAAATACGTGTGTTTTTTTTAAGGCCACTCAAATTCCATTAAATAAAATGTGTGAGACTTTTCTTGGGGTTAATAAGGGGTTTGGGTAAATAAGTGGTATTGTTGATTATAAATAATTATTAATGATATTAAATCTAAGACATTTATTTAAATTATTAATTATATAAAATTGTTGAATTTTTTATTTCATAAACTAGGGATTTTGGTTTATTTTTTTAATCTAATTATGTGATATTAAAGATGAATTATGGTAACTTAAAAATAAGTTTTATGTGGTTAAAAGGGAAGTAGTAATGTTATGGTATGAATGATTATTTTCTATGAAATTTTTGGTTTAGTAAGGATAATCAGCGAACGATGCCACAGGGGGAGCAAACGGAAAATAGGCCGCCCGAACATGCACAAGGCACCTAGGAGGTCTCAACTTAGCAAAATTGATACGGGCACCCTCGAATGAAACTGCCCAACCCGAACGCGCCCGGCCGAGCGACCTCACACGGCACGACACGGCGCGCCCGACCGAATGATGCCACAAGGGAGCAAATGGAAAACGGGTTGCCCGAACGTGCACAAGGCACCCAAGTGGTCACAACTTAGCAAACCCGATATGAGGTGCCCTCAAACGAAACGGCCCGACCCGAATGTGCCCTGCTGGGCGACCTCACACGACGCGCCCGACCGAATGATGCCACAAGGGAGAAAACGGCAAATGGGCCGCACGAACGTGCACAAGGCAACCCGGGTGGTTACAACTTAGCAAAAAATGATACGAGCGCCCTCGAACGAAACGGCCCACCCGAACGCGCCCGATCCGACGACCTCACATGGCGTGACACGACAAAAGATTCCATAGGGGAGAAAACGAGCAAACGATCCGCCCAAATGTGCACAAGGCACTCGGGCGGTCACAACTTAGCAAACCGATACGGGCGCCTGAAAAAAACGGCTCGACTCGAACGCGCCGTGTCGGGCGACCTCACACAGTGCGACATGGCGCGCCCGACGTAACAATGCCACAAGGGATAAAACAGAAAAATGGGCCGCTCGAATGTCCACAAGGCACCCGGGCGATCACAACTTAGCAAACCGATACGGGCACCCTCGAACAAAATTGTCCGCCTCGAATGCGCCCGTGAGGCGACCTCACACGGCACAACACGGCGTGCCCGACCGAAGGATACTACAAGGGAGAAAATGGAAAAACAGAGCCACCCAAACATGCATAAGGCACCGGCAGTCACAACTTAGCAAACCGATACGGGCACCCTCGAACGATATGGCCCCGACTCGAACGCACTCTGGCCGAGCGACCTCACACACGCACGACACGACGCGCCCGACCGAACAATGCCACAAGGGAGAAAATGGCAAACGAGTCGCCCAATCGTGCAAAAGGCACCCTGGTGGTCGCAATTTAGCAAAACGATACGGGCACCGTCGAACGAAATGGCCCAACCCGAACGCGCCCGTAGGGCAACCTCGCACCCGGCGCGACACGCCGCGCCCGACCGAACAATGCCACAAGGGAGAAAACGAAAAACGGGCCACCCGAACGTGCACAAGGCACTCGGGCGGTCACAACTTTAGAGAAACCGATACAAAGTGCCCTCAAACAAAATGGCCCGAACCGAACGCGCCCGGTCAGGGCACCCTCCCACGGCGCGCCCGATCGAACGATGCCACAAGGGATCAAACAACAAATGGGCCCACCCGAACGTGCACAAGGCACTCGGGTGGTCACAACTTATCAAAACTAATACGGGCACCCTCGAACTAAACGACCCAACTCGAACGCGCCGGTCGGGCGACCTCGCACGACCCGACACGGCGCACTCGACCGAACGATGCCACAAGGGAGAAAATGGAAAGCGGGCCGCCCGAACGTGCACAAGGTAGCCAGGTGGTCATAACTTAGCAAACCGATACGGCGCCCTTGAACAAAATGGCTCGACCCGAACTCGCCCGGCTTGGGCAACCTTGCACCTGCGCGCCCGACCGAACGATGCCACAAGGGAGCAAACGGAAAAATGGGTTGCCCAAAGGGATTTTGAATGGGCTCCCCCCACCATATGACCGAAGAAGAGAATGGTCATTCCGCATGCTCGAAAGTGTTGAGGCTTCAGCCATGTCACAAGTATTGTCTTCTAGCTAGGAAGCCTTTTTCAAATAAGTTGGTTGGAATCACTATGACACTATTACCGAATTAGAAGGGAAGAGAAAGGCAAAGGCTCGGGTATCATATGAGAGAAGGAGGCAATTGGAAAAATTGAGATCAAAAGAAGTGGACTTAGCCGAAAAAGCAGACTTGCCCCGTGAGATGGATAAGATAAAACTTGACAACATATTGGTCAATTTCCTTGACCCTTTATTGGTTATTCAGAAGGAGTATGAATACACCACCATTAATATCAAAGTAACCGGCCCCTAGCAGATCAAGGGCTACAAGTTTTAGTTTTCGTCTGAACATCAACATACCACAACCATGCTTACAACCAAGATATGTTTTTTGAGGAGGAGAAATCTCGTCGAGATCAACATCAGGAATCCATTGCAAAAAAAAGGTACAACTTGTGGTGATTCCAGATGAGCATAGATGAATAGCTACAATAGACATTGAATGTGGAAATTATGGAGGAAAAAGATGAAATTCGTCTTCCTTTTACATTCAAGCGAGAGGAAAATCAATCATCAATGAAAATTCAAAATTTTCAAGTTGATCGACAAGATCAACCAAATTGGGGGGCGTAGTTTGGGGGAACCTTCGTAAGTGAATGGGGCCTATGTCATATGGCTACGAGTTATCTACCCCCCACACAATCCGATATGCAAACAAGAAACATTGTAGGCATAGGTTTAATTAACCAAACACATAGTGGAGTTAGCGCCCAAAAAGCAGACTTGCCCCAAAAATGGAGCTCTTAGCTTCAATAAAGTATTATATAAGTTGCATGTTATGCTCAATGAAGCGATCAATTTTGAAAATGACAAGAAATTATTTCTCGAAGATGAGGTTTTTTTACTAGAAAGTTATAAATACACAGTAAATAATTACACTCGTTGATACAATAATAATATAATCGCAAAACAAATCTTTCTCACATTCATGATCTCGAGTATATAGTGAATTAGACAAGAGTAAAAAAACAATTACTTCTTCAAAGCTAATTCAAATTTGGAGGGTTTAGGGGATTGGGGGTTACGGGTTAGGGGTTAGGGGCTAAGGTTTAGGGGGTTAAATGGTTAGGGTTTTAGGGGTTTAGGGGGTTAAATGGGTTGGGGGTTGGTAATTAGTGTTTAAGGGGTTAGAGGTTTAGGGTTTATGGGTTAAATGGGTTAGGAATTTAGAGGTTTAGGGGCTTAAGGGATTTAGCAGCTTAAAGATTTTAGCTAGGGTTAGGGGTTAAGGGGTTAGGGGTTGAGAGGTTTATGGTTTAGGGGGGTTTGGGGTTAAGGGTTTAGAGGTTTATGGTTTAGGGGTTAAATGGGTTAGGGGTTTAAAGGTTTAGGGGATTAAATGGGTTAGGGGTTAAGGGGTTATAGGTTTAGGGTTTATGGGGTTAAATGGGTTAGGGGTTTATGGGGTTAGGGGATTTAGCGAAAGCTAAGGATTTTAGGGGTTAGAATTTAGGGGCTAATGGGGTTATGTTTTAAGGGGGTTAGTTGGGTTAGGGGTCGAGAATTAGGGTTTAAGGGGTTAGGGTTAAGGGTTTAATGGTTTAAGGTTTAAGGGGTTAGGGGTTAAGGGTTTATAGGTTTAGGGTTTAGGGGGTTAAATGGGTTAGGGGTTTACTAGGGGTTTAGGGGGTTAAATGGGGTAGGGGTTAAGGATTTAGGGGTTAGGGGTTAAGGGTTTATAGGTTTATGGTTTAGGGGTTAAATGGGTTAGGGGTTTAGAGGTTTAGGGGGTTAAATGTGTTAGGGTTGGGAATTAGTGTTTGAAGGCTTAGGGGTTAAGATGATAGTTTCATTGGTCTCTGTTTGTGCACATTAGTTGCTTATTCTTTGCATCTCAATGTAACAATTTTATAAGTATTGTTACTTGTTGCCATGTCTTCTTTATTTATTAAGAGATAGGACTTAAGAGAGAGGAACCAGTATCATAGAAGAAAGAATATGTGACCAAATTAGTCTATATGGAGATGGGAGATATGGGCACCCTGCCGACCTACTAAATTTCTAAACCAAATGTGGTGTAAACATCTGTAATGGTGGTCGATTATATAAGGCGGTCACAATTTAGCATTTTTGATACGACCACCCTCACACGACCCAACCCAACCCGACCCGACTCGCCCGAACATGTTTCCTTGGGTGGCATCATGACACGACGCGACCTAACCAGACCAAACCTGACCCAACCCGCTTGAACGTGTTTCCTTGGGTGCCCTCACAATAGGGCACTACCCAACCTAACCCAACCCGAACGCATTTCCCTGGGCAGCATCAGTACACGACTCGACCTGACCCACCAGAATGCGTAATTTCCCTGGGCGCCCTCATGACACGGCCCGACATGACCCGACCCGGTCAGACATGTTCCTTGGGTGCCCTCACATGACCCAACCTGAATCGACCCTCTCGAACATGTTTCCTTGGGCGCCCTCATTGTACAACACGACCCAACCCGACTGGACCTGCCTGAACGTCAAATGCACGAGGAGAAAACGACAAATGGGTCACATGAACGTGCACAAGGTACATGGGCGGTCACAACTTAGCATTTTTTATACGACCTCCCTCACATGATTTGACCTGAACGAGTTTCCCTGTGGCGCGCCCCCTCACATGGCATGACCCGACCCACCCGAACAAAGGGCGCACAAGGGAGGAAATGGAAAAGGGATCGCACAAACGTGCACAAGAAACATGGGTGGTCACAACTTAAAATTTTTTGATACGATTACCCTCATATGACCCAACCCGACCTAACTCAACCCACCCGAACGCATTTCCTTGGGCGGCCTCACACGACACGACCCGACTCGGGACCCAACTCGACCCGCCCGAACACATTTCCTCGGGCGGCCTCACACGGCATGACCCCGACTCGACCCGACTTGACCCGACCCAACCCGCCCAAACGTGTTTCTCGAGCGCCCTTAATTACAATATGGCACGAACCGACCTGACCTAACTCAAACTCGTTTCCAGCTAATTGGCCGGCGCCATCACATGACTCCACCTGACCCGTACGAATGTGTTTCCTTAGGCGGCCTCACATGACAAGATCCGATCACCAGACCCAACATGACCCGCTCGAACGCGTTTCCTTGAGCGCCATCAGTACATGACTCGACCCGACCCGTACGAACGTGTTTCCTTGGGCGGCCTCACACGACACGACTCGACCAGACCCAACTCGACCCGAACCGTACGAACGTGTTTCCTTTGGCGACCTCACACGACACGACCCAACCAAACCCAACTCGACACGCCCGAACGCGTTTCCTTGGGCAACCTCACACGGCACGACCTGACCCGACCCAAAAGGGATAGTTGAATGACCGAACGATGCCGCAAGGGAGCAAACGGAAGATGTGTCGCCCGAACATGCACAAGGCCGCACCCGAGTGGTCACAACTTAGCAAAACTAATACGGGTGCTCTCGAATCAAACATCCCAACCCGAATGTGCCCAGTCGAGTGACCTCACACAGCGCGACATGGCGCGCCCGACCAAATGATTCCACAAGGGAGCAAACGAAAAATGGGCCGCCTGAACGTACATAAGGCACCCGGGCGGTCACAACTTAGCAAAACTGATACGGGCGCCCTAGAATGAAATGACCCAACCCGAATGTGCTTGGTCGGGCACCCTCACACAGCGCGACACGGCACGCCCGGCCGAACGATGCCACAAGGCCGGAGCAATCGGAAAATGGGCGCCCCGAATGTGCACAAGGAACCCGGGCGGTCATAACTTAACAAAACTAATACGGGTGCCCTCGAATGAAACGAACCAACCCAAACATGCCTGGTTGGGCGACCTCACACGGTGCGACACGGTGCGCTCGACCGAACGATGCCACAAGGGAGAAAATGGCAAACGAAGTCGCTTTCGAACGTGCACAAGGCACGTGGGCAATCACAACTTAGAAAAACCGATACGGGCACCCTCGAACGAAACGACCCAACTCTGAACGCACCCGATCGAGCGACCTCACTCAAATAACAAAATTTGAGCACTTATTTCTATAGATCTAGGAAAGTTACCGATTCTTACATATTTGTGTCTCTATTTCAACTCGCTTGGACGTTGACAAGAAAATTTCCATCCGATTCGATTTAGGTGATCTATTAATTTACTACTAAAAATGAAAGATGACACTTCAATTTTTGTTTGATGTACAACCAACATATAGAGTTCAACCTAATTTTTTGGAGTTGCAAAATCCAGCTTGTCTCGTTTGTTTTTTCATCAGGGTTTTTTGGAGATCCACCGTACAATTTTCTTCAATTTGGCCGATGCTTTATGCTTTCGGGAGTAATTAAACTATACAATATCCATAACAATGAAGAATCCTATGAGCTACATATAACTATACTACAATGGCGAAATTTACATGATCTTGGTAGGTGTTTGACCCCTATCCACTTACTTGTATTTTATAAATAATCGTTCATTTTATAAAGAAACTTTGACCAAAAGTTGTTCACCGAAGCAATTAACCCACGATATAAAATGAGAAATTAACTTTGCCTTTACTATTGCGATGTTTGGAGGGAGAAAAGCGTTGAAATTACGACGGATTCGAGGAATGTGTCACAAGACCAACACTTTCCTCCAATCCGTCGCAATTCCAATTCTTTTCTCCAAATGTCGCAATAGCGACACTTAGAGATAATTGTCACTATTGCGACGTTTGGAGAAAAGCATCGGAATTGCAACAGATTGGTGGAAAGTGTCAGTCTTGCGACGCATTCCTCCAATCCGTCACAATTCCAACGCTTTTCTCCAAATGTCGCAATAGCGACACTTAGCTCTAAGTGTCGCTAGACCGACACTTTCCTCCAATCCGTCGCAATTCCGACTCTTTTCTCCAAACGTTGCAAGACCGAAATTTACCTCTAAGTGTTGCAATACCAACACTTGTCTCCAAACATCGGTATAGCGGCGAGTTGTAGGCGGGATTTGAAAATTTGATAAAATTTGGGGAAATTTCCGACATTTGGTCAAGAGTGTCGAAATTTCCGCCAAATGTACTAGTGAAAAAGGGCTCAGTGCAACCCCAATCTAGCTCCCTGTGGAATGTATTGTCAATTTATATTGTTAATCACAAAAGGAAATTAAGTGTTGATAAAGTTCAAAAAAAACAAAAAAGAGTATAATGTAGTTCAACAAAGGTGTGTTCATTGCTAAAGTTAAGTATGTAGCATCTTTAAAAATTCTTAATCTATTTAATTTGTAACATATAGTAATAGAAATGAAATTATTTGTCTATAAATTTTTTCTTGCTTCACATTGGGATAACAAATTAACGAGTGTAAATCTTACCAACACTCCATTGCTCATTCCAATTACATTGGGTTTTGCTTGTAAATGTAAAAAAACATTAAGATTGTTTTTCAAAGCATTAAGAGCCAGATCAATCATACAAGACAAATTTTGTGAAATGTAAATGTTATGTGAAATTTGTTTTGAGATTCAGCAAGAAAATTTTAGCACCCATGCCTAGTGCATTAAGCACCTACACTAGGGTGGGGCCCACAGTGCTATTTTTGGTGCATGTCTATTTTTAGTTATCCCTTAATTAAGATGGACAATAAAATGTAATCTAGTCTAAAAAATAAACTGTAATAGTTAACTGAGAGTGATAAACTCAGTTAGCTAGTGGATTTCAAGTTAGAGGTAGTTGGTGAGGCATGCAGAGTAACTCTAGTTGTAACAGAGTTCGAAGTGCAGTGATGCATTAGTTAATGCAGGTTGTAATCAGTTTAACTTAGTTGTGCTAGTTGTAACTGCTTGATACACTAGTGAGAGATCAAGTGAATTAAATATTAATTAATTCACAATCAGTGATCTTACATGCAACTGAGGATTTATTATTATTAGTTGCATGCATGTTAGATCTAGTGGAGACCCAGTTGAGATCTAGGTGAAAGGGAATTTGACTACCATTGGTAGGATTATTGGGTTGCACGCATGCAACCAAACACCCATTGGAGAGCCCATGATACTTGCACGGTCAAGGAAGGCCATAATTCGTATCTTTTAGGGATTGCATTCATCATGGATTGCGCAAGCAAGGCAGGCTGTTTGGAGGCAGTAAATTGGCTAAGTATTGGTTAGTTTTATGTATGACAATGTGAGACAATTAGCAGAGTATTGGAGGGCACTTGTGAGAATATTTTTGTATGTAATTGTTTCATGATCCATGCTGAATATACAATAGAATATAGTTGGGTTTTGAGTAGAAATATTTCCCTGGGAAATTATCTTTGTTGTGGTTTGATTTTATTCTTCTTTACTTCATGTGATTGGCGATTGTGTTTTTAATTCTGTAAAATATTTGTAGAAGTGATTCAGTATTTAACTTTAGTACATTTTTAGAATGGGTTGAATCCAAGATATACATGCATGTTGTTTCAAGCCTGGGTCTTGTCGAACACGAAAATCTGGAGTGTGAAGGAGGAGCTTGTGAAAGTTCTTTGAATAATGATTAATTATCCACAGAGACTATCGATCACATATCAATTCAAAATTCTGTATACGGCCACCCCTTAATCTCCTCGAGATCATCACACATGCGGAAATAAAATCAAGCGATAACACATCAAATCATCATACACATTAACACAGTATGTATGGGGAAAGCTTATAGCTGAAAAACCCGCAGCTATTGTGTATATTATAATGGAGAAAACATGTAACAAACTCAGTACAATACTCCTCACAAGTACTCAGTACTATCTCATGAAGTTACACACAAACTAACTTGGTTTTGAACAAGTCACAGGTTCAAAACACATCCACTAATTGCCTGCCTCTATTGCGCAATCATGGCCTGTCTAAATAGAGATCCAAGGTTCGAATCTCCTTGGCTTGACAGCACAATCATCATGGGCAATTGCCTCCAAGTGTGGTGCAAATCTCATGCACAACTGATAGCTGTACTCACCCTTTCATCTACCTCTTTCACTGGTCTCCACTGAACTGTCCATGCACTGTAGTGAACTGATGTGTTCTTGAGTTGAATAATGAGTTACTAATTAGTGAATTAAATAATATTTAATTCACTCCACTCATTACTAGTTGATTAGCTACTTAAACTAATCTCAACTAGTTCAACTAAGTTAAACCGAACACAACTCCACCAACTGTCTCATCAACTCCACCAAACTTCTACCACTGAAGTCCTAACTGAAGTCAACCATGCATGAGCTCACCAAACCCCTAGGAATAGTGTAATTCCTCTGTCAGATGCATGAGCCACTTCTGTAGCTCGAACTGAAGTGCTCCAAGAGAGTAAACTGAATTTTAGAGTCCAAATATTATTAAGGGTAAATAATATTTGACTTCCCTATTTTTAGGATAGGCAGTCTAAAAATAGACTTCGACCTAAATGTCTAAAAATAGAGGTCCATCTATTTTTACCAACATGACCAATACTCCAAGAATAACATACTGCAACCCTGGACCATGCTCCGTATGTCTAAAAATAGACATAGTCTAAAAATAGACTTTGCACCAGAATTTGCCTGCGGGCCCACTTAGTGAAGGCGACTTCATTTCACTAAACTCCATCATCTTGCTGCATTCTCAACAGTGAGTTTGGGTCGAATTTGCAGAAAGACTTTCTTGGTGCTATAGTTGATTCAAGATCGAAATGGATTTCAATGGCTTGAGGTTGGAGTATGCACTCGAGGGAAACTCAAAGTATACTGCTTGGAAGAATAGGATGGAGGCAGTACGCGAAGACAATGACTTGAAGGAATTCATTGACAATGATGTTCCTAAACCTGTTGTGACAGATGCTGCAAATCTTGATGCATGGAAAAAGAAAGTGACAAAGGCGAGGAGGATCCTATTGGAGGGAGTATGAAACCACATTGTCTCAAGCCTCCATGGGAAAGACACACCATATGAAATGTGGAAGGCTTTGAGGGATCTATTCTAGAGCAGCAACGACCATAGGAAATTGGTGCTCAAAGATAAACTCAGGAAGATCAAGATGGAGAAGGGCAACTCCATACCAAAATATCTAACAAATTTTGTCCAATGTTAGGATGAAATGGGGAGCATTGGTATAACTATTGCTAATGATGATTTGGTGAGCTTGGATCTCCTAGGACTTCCCAAGAGTTGGCACAGTTATCAAGACTTTGTCAATGGAAGGGAAAATTTTCCAAATTGGGAATGACTGTGGTCGGATCTGGTGCAGGAGGAGTTCAGACGGAACACTAGAGATGGATCTTCATCTAAGAATGAAGATGAAGAATATTGTGCTTTGGCTGCTAAGGTGAAGAAGGGGAATAAATTCCATTCCAAATCCGAGTCCAAGAAAAGCAAGAAGCAGGACATGTCCAAGGTGAATTGTTTTCACTGTCACGAGCATGGGCATTTTGCTACTAACTGTCCACAAAAGAAGAAGAACAAGAAGGTTGGAGGATCTGCAGCTGGTGAGGCCTTGGCTTCACAATTTGAGCTTGACTTCTCATTGATCGCATGCCTGGTGTCAAGTGCATTGGGATCTTTATGGTATTTGGATAGCAGTGCTTCCTTTCACATGACAGGAGACAAGGAAATTTTTCAGTGACTTGGAGGAGAACGATCTCCATATGCATATTGAAATGGGCAATGACGGGTGGTACGGTGCTACCAAGATTGGTACCATTACATTTCATAGGCATTCAAGTAAACCCTTTCAATTAAAAGATGTAATGCATGTACCAGGTTTGAAGAAAAATTTAGTCTCAGTCGCAATGTTGGAGGATAGAGGCTATGATGTTGATTTTAGTGAAGGAAAATCCTTCCTATGACACAAAACAATAGGAAAATCCAAGAGGATAGGGATTCGAGTTAAGAATCTCTACAAGCTGGAGGTAGATGGCTACACAACAATGATGGGCAAGGCGGATCAAGTGGTGAGCTGGGATGAAAGCGAATTATGGCACAGGAGATTGGGCCATCTTCACCATGGAGCCTTGAAAGTCATGCAACAGATTTCTACTGGTCTTCCCAAGGGTACACTTGCGCAGTCAGACACATGCAAGGGATGTACTATGGGAAAATATGTAAAGGCCACCTTTCATGAGAAGAAGAACCGATCTTCGGGGATCCTTGAGAGAGTGCACACAGATGTGTGTGGCCCTTTCTTTGTTGCTTCAACAACAAAACATAAGTAATATGTAATATTTGTTGATGAATTTTCTCATAAGTGATGGATCTTCTTCATGCAGAAGAAATATAAGACAATCTCTAAGTTTCTTGAGTTTAAGGCACTGGTGGAGAAAGATTCGGGGAAGCAAGTGAAGGCTCTTAGGAGCAATAATGGTGGTGAATAAATCTCTAACGAATTCAAGAACTTCTGCAGCAAAGAAGGAATTTGAAGGGAATTGATAACGCCTCATAACCCATAGCGGAATGGGGTCGCGAAAATAAAGAACAGAATGATCATGGGTGTAGCAAGAGCGACGTTGCATGATCAAGGCCTACCGATGCATCTGTGGGTGGAAGCATGCAACACCGTGGTTTATGTGCAAAATTGTTGTCCTCATAGAGTACTTGGCATGAGTACACATGAAGATGCTTTCACTGGTAAGAAACCTGATGTTTACACTTTAAGATTTTTGGCTCATCTATTTATGTGCATGTGACCAAAGACGCCAAGAAGAAGCTAGAATCGACAGCTGAGATCGGGATTTTTGCGGGGTACACTGAAACACCCCATAATTATCGAGTGTATTTTCAAAACAACAAAATGACTGTTGTGCAATGGGATATAAAATTTGATGAGGAGAAAGCCATGCGGTTGTCCCTTGAGAGGGAGTTGGACTTGCATGCAGAGGAGGAACTGTTGGTTCCTAAGGATGAGCCTCAAGATGTGTATCAGCCACATGCGGAGGATCATGGAGTGGAGGAAAACACTCATGCAGAGCCATCCATCAGAAATGGAAGAAGGCACACCACGGAAGCTAATAGATTGAGACTTGATGCTGCAGAAAATGTAGGAGCCCCTACTTCACAGCTCAGACAGAGACAGTTTCCTGACCTATTTACTGGATACATGGCTCTTATGAGCAAATGTATTGTGACTGAACCATCTTCCTTTCAGGAAGCAGTGCAACAACCAACTTGGGTTGATGCAATGGTGGAGGAGTATGACTCCATTGTAGAGACCAGTGCATGGGAGATTTTCCCAAGACCGGTTGACAAATCAGTGGTTGGATCAAGATGGATCTACAAGGTAAAGCAAGCTCCTGATGGGAGTGTGGAGAAATACAAGGCCAAATTGTGGCCCGGGGATTCTCACAGATCGAGGGGATAGATTATGATGAGACTTTTTCACCTGTTGCAAGGTACTCTTCCATAATATCCATCCTTGCACTCTCAGTGCAGATGGGTTGACGCATTCATCAGATGGATGTGAAAACTATGTTTCTCAATGGGATATCTGAGGAAGAGGTGTACATAGAGCAGCCTGAAGGTTTTGAGATCTTAAACAACGAGTCGCATGTGTGCCGACTCAAAAGAGGACTGTATGGGCTGAAGCAAGCACCCCGTGCTTGGTACAATCGAATAGACAACTATTTCACCAGACTAGGCTTCACTAAAAGTGAAGCAGATGCAACCCTGTACCATATTGTGGTTGAGGGTAAGATATTGATTATTGTTCTTTATGTTGATGATCTAAATTTGACTGGTGATGAGAAGATGATACACTCATGCAAGGAGGATCTTGCAAGAGAGTTCGAAATGAAGGACATGTGACTCCTTCATTATTTCTTTGGATTGGAAATATGGTAGCGAGATGGTGAAATTTTTGTGTCTCAAGGCAAGTATGCAAAGGAGATACTAGGTAAGTTTCACACGGAGAGCTGCAAACCCATGGATACTCCTCTTCCAGGAAATTGGAGGAAAGAGGATGCTACTTAGTTGGTTCATTGATGTATCTAATGAACAACATACCAAACATTTTCTACACAGTTAACCAGCTGAGTCAAGCTATGGTTAAGCCTACCAAGATCTTCTGGAAGGCGGGGAAGAATGTCTTGAGATACCTAAGGTGCACATCAGAGTATGGTATATGGTACAGACGGATAGAGGGAGTGAAGCTTCAAGGCTTCAAGGATGTAGATTGGGCGGGAATTCCATCAGACAGAAAAAGCACATCAGGAGGGATCTTCAACATAGGATCGACAACAATTTCCTGGTACAACAGGAAACAAAAATCTATGGCACTCAGTTTAGCGGAATCATAATACGTGGTAGCAAGTCAAGCTGCATGTGAGGCTATCTGGATGAGAAAGATCTTGGTTGGTTTGTTTGGTTCTTAGATGGATCCAACAGTGATTCATTGTGATAATTAGAGTTGCACTAAACTCTCGATTAATCCTGTGTTTCATGATAGGTCCAAGCACATAAATATCTGATACCATCATCTCATATATTGTGTGCAGAGAAGAATAATGTTGCTTCAGTACATTCCCACGGAAGATCAGAATGTAGATATTCTAAAGAAGGCGCTCACCAGGAGAAAATTTGAATACCATAGAGACAGGATCGAGGTGAAGGATAATCCCCCTATTGTTGAGAGGGAGTGTTGAGATTCAATAAGAAAATTTCAACACCCATGCCAGTGCATTAAGCACCTACACTAGGGTGGGGCCCATAGTGATATTTTTGGTGCATGTCTATTTTTAGTTATCCCTTAATTAAGATGGACAATAAAATGTAATTTAGTCTAATAATAGTTAAACTCAAAGTGATAAACTCAGTTAGCTAGTGGATTTCGAGTTGGAGGTAGTTGGTGAGGCATGCAGAGTAATTCTAGTTGTAACAAAGTTCGAAGTGCAGTGATGCATTAGTTAATGCAGGTTGTAATCAGTTTAACTTAGTTGTGCTAGTTGTAATTGCTTGATACACTAGTGAGAGATCGAGTGAATTAAATATTAATTAATTCACAGTCAGTGATCTCACATGCAATTGAGGATTTACTATTATTAGCCGCATGCATGTCAGACCTAGTGGAGACCCAGTTGAGATCTAGGTGAAAGGGAAGTTGACTATCATTTTTAGAATTTTTGGGTTGCACCCATGCAAACAAACACCCATTGGAGTGCCCATGATGCTAACGCCGATGGAAGGCCTGCTCTATCTTTTAGGGATTATGACTTAAGCGAAATTTGAAATGATAGAATTGACATTTAATGGTTAGTTTTATGTGTGAGTGTGAGACAATTAGCTAAGTCTTGGAGGGCTCTTTTGTGAAAATTTTTTGTATTAATTGTTTCATGATCCATGATATATTATACAATAGAAGATAGTGGGGTTTTTAGCTATAAGCTTTCCCCGGGAAATTATCTGTGTTGTGTGTGATTGATCTTTCTTCATGCTTATGTAATTGGTGATTATGTTTTTAATTCCGCAAAGATTTGTAGAAGCGATTCATTATTTAACTTTAGCATATTTTTAGATCGAGTGAATCCAAGATATACATGCATATTGTATAATTTCTACAAAATTGGAATACTCACAAAACTAAAATTCCATCTCCTATTGGCTGTAAAAAATGTTTGCATAAGTTGAATACTTGGGCATAAAATATCGCTAGAGAAAATGTACAGCAATTGGAGGGATGAATAGTTACAAAAATAAAATGTTATGTGAAAAATTATGTTGGTGTGAGGTAAATTTTATGAAATAAAAAATAATTAGTATATCGTTGTTAAAAACGATTTTGTGTGAAATTAAATTTTTCGTAAAAAAACAATAAGTATTTTTGATATATAAAACAACATAGATCCATCTTAACTACGTATCTATTAGGCACCCAGAGGGATCAAATCTCTCAAGGTGCAATCCTTTTTTTTTAATGCAAAACTTGAGGAAAGTTTTTCACCTCCAAAGATTTGATCCCTCTCGACGCTTATAGATCCAGAGTTAAGATGGATCTATGTTTTTTTTTTTTCAAACTATTTTCATTATATTTTCAAAAATAATTTGATTACATCGTTTGCTTTGTCCATGCTCCTCACCTCACTTTGAACATATTTTTTGTTGAGGAGAGACTTTTCCTATAATGAGAAAACTACATATTTATGCCTACATGCATATAATTTCCTTTTTTCTTGCTTTATATACATGAACAAAATTACAAGAAAGCAAAAAACAACACCCATAGGATTACATGTGTGGATTTTCTTCCACTCGAGGGGCAGTTGGAGGATTTGAATTGGCTAAGACACGATATTCTATATGAGCCACCCTAGACTCAATATCTAAAGCTTGTCCATAATCCAACGTTGATGATGCTTCTCCACTTATATGGCTTCCATAATTTCCTCTTGGTTTGTTTAGAGAGAAGCAAAGTATGCCATATATTCCATGTGGTCTTCATACCTTTGACGGTTAATAATACCTAGTGAGGTATGAATTCCTTTCAGTTGGTTTGAAAATAGGATGACAGAGAAGGAAGTTGATCTAGCTCATCAGACGATGTTTCTCTACCTTTACGCAACCCCATCTCTTCATCCACAATCTCCACATCCTCATCCACCTGCTCAACCCTATTACATCCCCGACGATTCTGGACCCCACCTCGACGTGAACGACCTCTCTGTCTTAACATCCCTTTGCTTCGACACCTCACATAACAAACCACCACAGAACGCACACAACAGGCCCAACCACCTTCCACTACAAAAAACCACTCCCTAAAACTCCTCAAAATGTCCTCCACATTGAAGTAGCAATCTCTCCCAGCAGGACTAGACACTCCCCCCACCATGGTTCCTCTACCCATACACCACAATAGACCCCAATGGCTCCAGTCCGGAGAATATCAACAGACCACCCACCTCGTTTCCCAGTGGATCGAAGGCGGCCTTCACTATGAAACTTTCCTCAATTCAAAATAACACTCTTAAAAATTAAGACCCAGAGTTGGAACTACTTATAGAGATAGCCTTTGCAACTACCTCCTATTTTAAAAAATACTCATAAAACACACCAGAACATTGTTCAACAAAGGCGTAACTCCTCATTTAAGTAATGGTGTCCTCCCAACTTCCCCTGAGCTCCCCAAGAAATTCATACCCGACAACCACCCCTTAACAAGACGATGACCTAACATAGAGTATACAGATCCTCCAACTAAAATAATACTACCATCCCCACACCCCCTCAAATAAACCTCTTCCTAAAACGCCCAGGAGATGAAACACCTCTTAGTACTGAAGAGATCAACCGGGAAGGTGTCTTTGAATGCCTTGTTGGGGGTAGAGACCTTATTGTCTTCCTTCCCTTCAATAACTCCACAAACTAAATAATTAAACCACTTATGTTGATAGGGAAAATGGAGCAACGACTTACCAGCCTGCTCGAAACAATCCTAGTGACAACAAACTGCAAGGACCACCGTCATTTTTGTCGTGAGCGACCCACCAAACTCCCTTCCTTTTCCTCTAAGTACCTTCAAAACTCCCTCTTGAACCACAACACAACTCACTCTCCCCCTTGACCTCTCAAGGATCCTAGATGACTATCTGGGGATGAAATTGCTGAGTATAATTTGCATGAATTTGGTCGACAAGCAACACATATGAACGAAAATGGTTTGTTGATCCACAAGGGTCTCCCTCATCGACCTCCCTTCATAGCTAGAGCACCATGTTTTCACCAAACCCATAGTTCATCGCCCAATCTTCAACTCTCGTCTACAAGGTCGACCATCAGAGGGATACGCACCAAATAGACCACATCGCCATCCAACTCTGTCTTGAAAATAACACCCTTCGACTTTTGGATCACATGTGGGGAGGTTTAATCCCTCGTACCACCCTCATTTAAACTAATTTGGGCACCCCCATTGCGGAAATTTTTATTAATCTTATTCCCCTTTTATTTTTATATTTTATTTTTTTGCACTTAATATAATAAAATCCTTTTTAAAACGTGAATTGTACAATTATATCCGTGAATTTTTTATGTGCACTTGATCCTTTAATAATATAGAGGTGACGAAAATGACGAAGCATCGATCGTGCTATATTAACTCCCTCATATGTCATTTTATCCACATCCGCTCCATTGTACAAATTTCAATAAGTGTTGTACAACCTCGAATCACAACCATATGCGTACCATCTTTTCTCCCTATTGCCAACAACACGATTTGATAACTCATCTTGAAACTTTCCTGGAGGCAATGTAACAATTATGGGAGCTGATCGGATGTACTAAGTATTGAAATAGTAGATTTAACACTGATACGAAAGTCATCTTGTGTATTTGGAGAGAATTTTATGACTCAATTTTATGACTCGAAGTCAAGCCAATCTTAGTTGGTAACACATTTCAAGGTATAGCCTTCACACATTTTAGAGATTGAAAGTTGCTTTTTGTGAGGTACTCGAGGATATGGTACTAAGCCATTGTTTCAAAGGAATGCTAATTGGTTTGGTTGGTTTGATTTACATGTGACTTTTGGAACTTTAGTTTTCATGCTAGATTTTCTTATAGTCATTAGGCATAGAGATTGACAACGTGGCCCTTTTGATAGTAGCAATAGATACCTTTTTGAATTCTGTCTATCACATATGATTTTGCCTTTGGTGGAAGCAGTATAGTGAAGATTCGACCTCATTTTGTCCATTTCATGCTTGGTTCCACCTATTTAGTTTCTAGTGGATACAAAACCATGTATTTTCAACTTCGGTTTTGATACCCAACTTGCTTTTGAGTTTTTATATTGTTAATAATTGCAGCGTCATGACTCCCATAAATTTCACCTTCACCATTCTTATTGTTAGCAAGTAATTTGTTGCTAGTAATTCCTATGTCAATTTGTTCTTTAAGTTTGGTTCCATAATTTGTTAATTTCCATTGGACCCACCTATTCTATTTCTATGGATACAATATCCTATTTCTTGGTAGGTTCATGTTTAGAATGAAGCTTGCTATCGTCTTTTCTATTGCTAATAAATGCCACATCATGGAAGCCATAAATTTGACATTCACTACTTTTAGCCTTTTTTGATATAGAAGCTTGATTCTTCTAGTTGTTGCTCATTTGATTAGTCTCCGGGGTCTCATCTATCTCAACCTGAGGATTTCTTAATTCAACGTGTTCAAGATCCTTTTCCGTTGGAGCAATTGCGCACTTCGTGCTAGTTTCTTCCATGCGGTGTCAACTTATTTGTAAGTGCCAAATCGCATTTTATGACCCTTTAGCCCTCTTGTAATTATTTATTTCATTTTTGTATAATTTTATTTAGTTTTATAACATTCCACTGATCTAGATTTGTTAATATTCAATACTCATAACGTAATAAAATTTTATTAAAGCTTTATAACGTAACTTAAATTATGCTAAAATTATATAATTTAAGAGTAAAATTTTATTACCATTTTATATTCTGATAGAATGTTTTATATATTAATATAAATTGTACTTTAAGATATTGAATCATGTGAACCTCTTAGCTTTATTGAAAATGGTTCCATGCATAACATACATGATACAATGAATTGTATTTTTAAGTGGTCAAAAGTATTTTGAGAATCTACATTTGCTATAGTGAATTGTATTTTGAAGTTTTCACATTATTTTGTCATATTCCAATTGGTATTTTTTAGAATCTATATGTGCATATGCTTATGAAGTACCCATTAATAAAGACATTCCATCTTTTTCATGATAAGTCATGACTCATGAAAGCAACATGAAAGCAACTTTATGCATGGCCTCAACATCCTTTAATATATATATATATATATATATATATATATATATTAAAAAGTATTGGGCCAACTTTTCTTATATATATATGTTAAAAAGTATTGGGCCCAAGACGAGGTGCCAACTGGGATTTGCTTCCTAATAATAATGAAATAAGTGGGTCAACATGGTTATCAACATGTCAAGACATATTATATTATTTATGACCATATTATTTTACTAATCCCAAATATAGCTACAAGTCTCTAAGTATAGGTGGATGGAAGCGTAATAGCATTGAGGTCAATCCAACCATTCTTCTACATTGATAATTGAGTATTACATTTATACCAAATTGGTACAACTCATTACGTATGAGGGCCAACTTGTTTCACAAGAAGTTGTGTTGTACACTTTTAAAAAATATGATGTATTTATTAATGATTTGCTTTTATCAATTTCAATATTCTTTCAATATTTTAATCAATATATAAAAAACAATATTTTACGGGAAATGTGAATAGGAAAGTGCAGTGAAAAAACTTATATATACATCACAATGAAGATATAATAATTGAAAATTTATAATTAATTAATATTATTTTCTCAAATTATATCTAAAAATATAAAGTTTAATAGATACAAAATGGTGTTATATTATCTTTTATTTAACAAGTTGTGAAGTTTTTTTAATTTCTGGGTTATAAAATATTTTTTAATAAAAAGAATGTCTTGCTAGTTTTATAAGAAGAAATTGTTTTTTTTATAATAGTGATTTTATATAGCCACATTTTCTATGAAATGAAAATAATAGTATTTAAAAATAAATTTTATTATGTAAATAATTTTGAGGGTTAGTTTAATTGGTCAAATTCTCATTGTTAAAATATTTCACTATTGAGAGGTTTGAGGTTAATTGTCCTCGATGTTCTTGGAGTTAAGCTTCGTTAATGAGTTGGCAGGAAGTGATCCCTTTAGGTGGATTTTCCCAAAACAATGTTTCTGTGGATGTAGTGGTTACCGATCTCTAGAGTTCGTGAACCACATCAAAAAAAAAAATATATGTAAACATGTCAATTTATTGATCAATAATATGCATTATAGACTTGCTTATAAGTAGTTTTTATCAACTTTCACACCTATGTAAAGACTTTCAACAATCATAAAATGGTTTGCTATATAGAATGATTTTTAACATCCATTTCTTTAGAAAGACAATGATTAGGAAAGTGTGTTGGGGTGTAGGATTTTTTATTGGCAAAATTATCTACACATTAATTAAGATGATAAGAATTTTTAAATGATAAATTTTAACTTTCCAATTATGGTAAAAATCCAAAGCTTAATAAACATAAAATAACAAAACATACTCAGAGTGGAGTTAAGTGATGTTGCACCGGTCCATAAGCATGCTTCAGATTTTTGGGGCTGGGGTACCTCTGTAACCTACACTGCTACGCAAGGTTTTCTGCTTCTACAAACTCAGCGAGAGATGAATCAACCTACAATATTTTGGAAATAGGTGTGGGACTCCTGGGCCTCCCCAAAATCATTTTTTTCTTTTGGGTCCTAATGCACAAGAATATATTAACATGGAAAAACCTGATAAAAAGAAGTATTGTTGGCCCTCACAGATGCGCTCTCTACAGGAATTCTCTTGAAACCACAGATTACCTCTTTGTGGACTGCTGCTTCGCCAAAGAAGTGTGGAATTTTATTCTTCAAGGACTCAATGTCACAACTCCTTTCCAAATCTCTGTTGTGGACTTATTTTCCACATGGAAGGAGCACTACCCTCAAGCTATCTCCAGCAAGTCCCTTTGGCTTCGAGTTTGGCACACCATCCCCAAATATGTCTGCTACAAAATCTGGCTTGCAAGAAATGAACAAATCTTCAACAATACTTCTTGGTCCCCCTCTACTGTTGCTGCCAAAGCCAAAGCTCTTCTCCTTGAAACCATGATTAATCAATCCCATAAACCTGACAAAGCTCTCCTTCCTAAAGAAAAGAAATGGATGGGATTATTTGTTTTTCGAGTCAGAAAACAAATCTCAGTTAGACCCTACACCAATCCAGGATGGTGTTTAAGGGACTCAGACAAAATATTTCAAGTATGGTGGAGGAAGCAGGGTAAAGCAATGATTTTCTTCGATGGAGCCTCCAAAGGTAACTCCAAGACATCGAGCGTTGGAGGTGTGCTCTACTCTTCGGATGACACAAGAAGAGATAGTTTTAGCTGGGGCCTAGGGCAGCGAACAAATAACCAAGAAAAAATTCTTGGCCTGTTAAAAGCTTGCCAAATTGCTTGTGAGAAAGGCATTAGGGATTTTCAAGCCTTCAGATACTCTCAAATATTGATAAAAATGCTACACTCGAAAGATCAATTCAATAATTCAGTCCTAAACAAGATCCCAAGACTAAAGTTCATCTTGCTTAACTTCTCTTCTTTCCAATTCTTCCACATACTCAGATGCTAGAACAAAGAAGCTGATATCAATGCAAACAAAGGATGCCTCCTATGGCAAGGTGATCTCAACATAAACGATGGAAATACTTCACAGATTTGCATTCCTTGAAATGTTATTTATCATGTAACATTTCCAAAGGATGAACATTTCCAAAGAGGGTAGAAAGAAACCTTTTAAGGGTAAAGCCAAGGAAAAGACCTGAAAAGGTAAAAACAAAAAGAATGCATCTATTAAGAAAGAGGGAGAAAAGGTGGTTTGTAAACATTGTTCAAAATAAGACCATTATGAAACTCGTTCTTGGAAATTACATCCTGAATTAAGGCTAAAGAAACCCAATAACAAAAGGAAACAGAAAATTGCCGCTACAACTCAACATGATTTAGGATCTGATTCAGGAGATGAATCTAAAATTACAACCATGGGATTGAAGAACATGAAGGGAAAATAAATTTAAACTAAACCCAGTATCAGTACATCAAATTGTCACATAAACACTCCAAATGAAGAAGAAAGAATAGAACTGTTTCATGTGAGGGTCATATCCAAGCATACCAAGATTGACACACTGTTTGACAGTGGGTCACAAGAAAACTTAATCTCTGAAGATTTGGTCAAGAAACTTAACCTTGATACCATACCACATCCAAAACCATATCCATTGGGTTGGATTTGTAAGGATGCAAATCTACGGGTTTCAAAGAAATGTATATTGAGGTTTGCAATCACAACAAGCTTTGTTGACACAATTGAATTAGATGTGGTTCTGTTTGCATAATTGGTGTTGTATTAGGGAGTCCTTAATTGTATGACAGGAAAGAAATCTTCCATCGCCATGAGAATAAGTATAATTTATTCAAAGATGGAAACGAGATCATTGTTAGAGCACACCGTAAGAAGACAAACATTGCTATGGTAAATTCTGGACAGGTAAAGAGGTTGGTAAATTCAAGTAAGAATTTCATTCTTCTTATGATTAAGCCTAAAGCTTATGTTAATCATGAATCTTTTAAAGGATGTGATCCTAAGTTGAAATCAAATTTATATGATGTGGTTAATGGACATCATGAGATGTTTCAGGAGCCAACAGGATTGCCTCCAAAAAGGGAAATTCAACATGAGATTCAGTTGCAGCAGGATTGTCCTCTTCCAACATCGTATGTATTGCATGTCGATAATGGAGAATGATGAAATAAAGAGGCAAATCAAAGATATGTTGGATAAAGGAATCATAAGGCCAATCAACTCGCTATGCGGTTCACCCATAGTCTTGATACCAAAGAAATATGGGACTTGGCGCATGTGTGTAGATTTTCGAGCTTTGAACAATATTACGATAAAAAATTCGTTACCCACTCCCAAGAATAGATGATTTGCTTGATCAGCTGAAAGAAGAAATTTTTTTCACTAAGTTAGATTTACGAAGTGGATATCATCAAGTAATTATTGCAGAAAGTGATATATGGAAAACTGCATTCAAAACCAAACAATGTCTCTTTGAGTGGCTAGTTATGCCTTTTGGTTTATGTAATGCACATGCAACTTTCATGCGAGTTATGGATAATGTTTTGCAACCATTCCTTAATGACTTTGTTATTGTGTACTTAGATGACATTTTAATTTTCAGCAAAACAAGAGAATATCATGTCTTGCATGTGAATAGAGTGTTTGATATTTTGAAGAAAGAAAAAATGTTTCTTAAGATGTCAAAATGTGAGTTTGGAAAGAATTCTTTGGTCTATTTGGGACATATTGTAGGAGGAGGAGAATTGAGGATTGATCCTTCTAAAGTGGAGGCCATTGTGAATTGGCCCACACCCAAAACAGTAACTGAGGTAAGAAGTTTCTTAGGTGCAACTCAATATTGGAGAAATTTTATCGCTAACTTTTCTTCCGTCGCAACTCCTATGCATGCAGTGACAAGTGTGAAGAAAGACTTCCAATGGGGAGGAAAACAATAGAAATATTTCGAAGCTTTAAAAGACAAGATCAGGTCAGCTATAGTCCTTTCATTACCAAATTTGAGACAGCCATTCGAGATACAAACTGATGCTAGTGATTATGCATGGGCGCAGTACTTTTGCAGCATGGTAAGCCTATATATTTTCATTCAAAAACCTTTAATGGTGTTGTGACTAATTATCCTACAAATGACAAAGAACTATTTGTGTTGGTACAAAGTGTCAAGAAGTGGAATACCGCTTGATGGGTAAAGAGACTATTGTACATACCGATCACCAACCATTACAGTACTTGCAGTCACAAACAAAATTACAGCAATCAAGACATTTCAGGTGGATGGGATTTCTTCAACAAATTCACTTGGCTATAAGGTACAAGAAAGTTATATTCAATAAAGTTGCAGATATGCTTTCAAGACCAACCATTAGTGCTTCTACTTTACTCAAAAATGATTCTATTGTGCATGAGAGTTACATAGAACAATATGCACATGACATTGATTTACAAGATGTGTATGCTAGGTTGAGTGAAGGGAATCAAGTTGAAGAAAAATATTATCACATGCATAACAATTTTTTGTTTCATTTGGGCAAGCTATGTATTCCACAAGGAGAGAGGCTAAGTGTAATGAGAGAAGCTAATTCTTTTCTTATTGTTGGACACTTTGGGGTAAGCAAAACAGTGGCACATCTACAGAGGTATTGTTATTGGCCTCGCATGATAGATAGTGTGTCACTTTTTATAATAGGTTGTTCTATGTGTGCAACAAGTAAGCCTAGTAATAGGAAGCTTGGATTGTATATGCCACTACCGGTACCATCAAGGCCATGGGAGGGAGTGTCTCCATGGACTTTGTTGGAGGTCTACCTATGTCAAGAAAGCAACATGATTATCTTTATGTAGTTGTGGATAGATTCAGTAAAATGTGTATTCTTATGCCATGTAAGAAAACCATTACTGCTAAAAAAAATACTGAACTTTATTTTCAAAATGTTTGGGTTCATTTTGGATTTCCAACTTCTATTGTTAGTGACAGGGATTCCAGGTTCATTGGGAATTTTTGGTCAAATATATGGAGAATGATGGACACAAATTTGAAAAAGAGTGTCGCTTTTCATCCACAAACATATGGAAAAACCGAGGTGGTGAACAGAAAAGTTGTGCATCTATTGAGAGGATATTGCAGCAAACATCCCAAGTTGTGGGATGAAAAACTGCATTACATTCAGCACACTTACAACTAGGAAAAGAACTCTTTAACCAAAAACTCACCTTTTGAAGTATGCTTTGGATATTTTCCAAAATCTCCATTAGAATTCATCTTTGGGAAGGATGTTGAAATTGATGACCATAGTGACATTGATAACGCTTGAAAGTTCATTGAGAAAATTCAGATGATACATCAACAAGTTCAAGAACAACTTGAGAACAGTCAAATCAAATACAAAGAGAGGCATGAAAAACATCGGGTTTATCACAAGTTTCAAGAGGGAGATGAGGTATGGTTGCAAATTAGCAAAGAAAGGATGCAAGGGGAAGGTGAAAAGCTCAAACCCATTCGCTATGGTCCTTTCAGGATCATAAAACGAGTTGGTAATAATGCATTTCAACTTGACTTGCCTTCTTACATGCAAATGTATTCAGTTGTTAATGTTGAAAACTTACACTTGTATGAGCCACCTTTGATCGATGATCAAGGAAGTGATGTTCAACTACCTTCTATTGAAGATTTCTTGCCATAATTTTTGGATGAGCTCAAAGAAGATACAATTCTTGATAAGAGGACAAGAGCATCAAAATGGGGAAGTATTGACTACCTTCGAGTTGGGCTCAAAGTCTTTTGGGGTCTAAAAGCTTCCCAATTGGGAGGAATGATTAGGAGTTCATAATTTTTTCTAAAAATTTAAAGTTACAAGACTGGGTTGAAACTAGGATGGTTGCATAGATATCATCTTCCTAATTCCGGCACCGCAAACGGTTCGAAAAATCGATGTCGTATGAAGAAGATATCGCGTTTTGATCGAAATGCCAAACAAGTAAATTTTCGATAGTTTCACCAAGTTTGACTGGGATGCACAGGCAGCATGGTGGATATACAGTCATCAAAAAAGGGAACATTCCTCAAAACATTCCCTCCACCAAACCAATCATAGTTTGACAAGTGTCAATGTACTATTTGTTGTATGGGGTTTGGAGGAGCCAATTAAAGGGTGCCACATGGCTGGCCCTGAGGCTGCCACATGTCCCTGAAATGGCGTGTTAAAATTGTGTTGAGGGTCCACAAGAATCGACCCCGAGACCTCCCACTGGGCATGCACAGGCCTTACCGTTCGAGCTACGCTTGATACTTAACATCTATGGGCGACGGGTTTATGTTAACGTGTGTTGTAATGGAATTCGAGGGTTGGGAACCGCCGAAGGTCCTAACCCACCAGCGGTTCCACAAACATTGTCACATGGAAAACAACAATTGTAAACTCCAAACTGCATGTATAACGCTAACCAAACCTTCAACCCGCAATTTCAAACGGTTCAACCGAATTTTATTGCATTAGTTCCACTAACCACCATGATGACCGCAGTTTGGGGGGTGTGCATGTGGCCACCCCCAACCGGAACATTTAATGCAACAGTTAGATTCGAAGAAAGTTTAGGGGCACGCCTAAATTGGTGGATATAACTATTTTATCTCCAGTTAAGTAGATTTCTCCACTTTTAGTGGAGCTTTCCGAGGTGAAACTAGGCAAAAGTGTGGGAGGCCCAATTTTCGCCCATTCTAAGTGAATGAAGAGTCATTTTTGACTAATTGGAACATTCTGGAACCATTGGTGTAGATAAAACAACCATTAGGGCACTATTGCTACATGTAATAGCAAAATTTTGAGCATAATGAAAGATGGACATGCCATTGGGAATTGGACCAGCAAATGTAGCCCAGGAGGGGTGAACTGCTTCATCATGCCTGCTGTGTAAATTTCATGTGGTGAATTATTTTTCTGTTTTACACTGTTATTCAGTGTTATTTATGCTTATTTCATGCTTATAATTCACTAAAAATCTACATATCATGGAAAAAATCCTTAAACCTTATGGAAACTAATGAATCGATTATGCACATGTTTTTAAAACTGAAAGACACTTAGCAGAGAAAAACTAATACAATCATTTCAAAAAAGTTGAGGAGGTCAATCCTCTCATCTCTTATAGCTTTTAACAAAGTATATTTCAATGTTTCTTCATCTAAATGATGCATCCTAGCCCGTTAATATTGTAAGAAAATATTTCCACTAAGTCTTCAAGGCTTTCATCCTCCTTTTGCATCATCTTAAAGACTTCATCCTTAAGGTTATGGGGCATACAATATTCTTTATATTTTTCCAGGAACACCCTCTTCATTTCTTCCCATGTTCTAATAGTGTGTGTTCCTAGACCCATAAACCATTTAAGGGCTCCATATTTTAGAGTAGCCAGAAATAATTCCATTTTTTTAGTATCAAGTAAATAGTCATAGGATCTACATAATACTTCAAAATCAAAAATATATATATCTTTGGATCCTCAGTTCTTAAGCCATGAAAATTATGAATAATAGAAGGTGAGATATTTTGCATTGTGGCCATGGTATCCTCATCAAAGAAATGAAATCCATAATGATATGTTTCTCCCCTACCTCCTATACCACCTCGTCCTTCGCCACTTCCTCTATTCCCTCATTGGACTCTTCTACCTCCAATCCTAAGTTCACCATTTACACTGTGTACTTCTCTTGCTATTGTAGATTCATCAGGGCTAATATAAGGTTCAACAATAGGATTGTCTAACTCTTCGTTTGGTTCTTCTACTAATGGTATTTCAGAATGAATTTCTTCCTCTTCCTCGCTAGGCACTTCTAAATCCTCTCCTAAGAGTTTTTATCCTATTGAAGAGATAAATATAACTCCTTCAGTAGGGGATATAGGTTCTTCAACTACAACTTCAGTGGAAGATGTTGGCGAATCCTTAGTTTGAATTTCAAACCTATTCACCTCAAGAATTTTGTGTCTACCTACTATGTGAGTGTTAGTGGATGGTGTGGCACTACATGGTCTAGTGGAGGTGACTCGCGATGTTGGAATTGAACTTTGTCCTCTACATCTACATATAAATCTACCCCTAGAATGTTTTTCTCTATTCATGCATTCTAAATGATTTTTAACATGATTTAATTATGAATTTATATGATAAATGCATCTAAGATGATATGCAAACCAAAAATAAATTCATATATATAGTTCCCCAGCAACAACACCAAAACGTTGGGTAATTTAATTGATGGTTAAATTACTTCATTAATTTGCAACCAAGGTTCGTCTACTTGTTAAGTGCATGTGCACAGTATATGCTAGGAGTTCTATTTTTTTATTTTACAAGATGGAATTGAATTAAGTATAAGTGGAACTAGATTAACTCAAAACATTATTTCTCACATGTTCTTTCCATCAAAATTACTCTTTTAAAGAAAATCAAACTTCAAGGTGAAATCAATTGAAAATTATAACTATCAAATTGAATTGAAATTTAATCTACTGCAATAACAATTAAAAATTGTTCTATTTTAACTAAATTGAAAAATATATTCTAATGGGAAGAATTGAAATTTTAATTCTACTTACAGGAAATTGAAATATTATTCTAAATGCTCTCGCAAATCAAAATTTCTATTCTATTCAATAGAAGAGGAAAATTAAATCAAATTTAATCACTTCAGAAAAATAGCAAATTGAAATGTAACTTTGAAGGAATATAGATGTGCGTAGTTATGATTAGAATTTCTTTGTCCATTACTCATGAAGTCTAAATAAAAACAACTGAATAAAACTCTATGAAAATGAAGTATCTTTGTCTTTTATAAGTGCTCAGTCTGTTCAAAACAACTGGAGATTAACCCAGAAATCGATGAGAAAAATACCAATCGAAAACATCAACTAATTGCAATTAATAAGATATTATTCATGAAACGAGTTAAGATTAACATAACCAAATACTAAACTAAATTACAACTCTCCAAGGGGGCCTACTGTTGAGTGCAAGCACGAAATCCACTATCAAACTATTCACCCACACATTGATCACCAAAGTAACAGAGTAATTTGTATTAAATGTCGAAGCCTTCAATAAAAAATGATTACAAGTTTAAAAAGAGTAATGATGTCTATTAATTCACCTTAAAGCCTTTTATAATCCTCTGTTAAATAACAGTCTTAAGAGTTATAAGTCGAGAATCAAGTTTCGAATTTAACAATTGAGAAATTAAATCAAAATTGGAGTCTTTATTCGCATGATTTTATACTGAAAGAGAAGATAAAGAGAATATTTTGATTTGACATATCGTAACTTATGATTCCAAATTATTCTCATCCAATTCCACGCTCTCTTGATAATGTCATGATCCTCCTTCAAATCATGTGCACCATTGGAGTATTATAACCAAAGTTGAATTCTATTTTGACCATTAAATCTCTCGAACCAAGTGAATTGCCAGATCATTGTGATAGGTGGATGTCCATATGTTGGCCATTTTCCATCTACCTATATCCTTTATTCCTTCTCAAGTGTGCTAGAACCATTCTAACCATAGATGTAGCTGCAGAATCTTTGGTTAGCTGTAGAATAAGTGCAATTCGGTAGCTATAAGAATGTTTTCATTAAATTTCACAAAGAGATAACAGATTATAAACCATGAAATATTGATACTTTTTATGATGTTTGAGCATATATGAGGTGACCTTTCAACTTGTAAATGTAGAAAAAATATCATGAAAATGATGGAAAGAAAATCAAAAGGCTTATAAAAAAGAAGTCAATTTTAGACTTCAACATGTAAGGCCCATGGAAAGGCATGGATACACTACTCACATATCCTTTAGGATTAGGTTTTTATTGTAGAACACCTATACTCACTTAAGAGGCATATATATACCACACATAAAATATTTAGAGCTAGGGTTTTTTATATAGAACCCCTACCCATTTTAGGGGAATACCTGAGGAGGGATAATGACATTATGTCAAGAAAACATATTGTTATGAGTGTTAAGGGGTTTCCTAATTACAAGGTCGGGGTGCTCTCATGGAAAACGCCAACAAAGGGCTACTCCATGTGAAGGCTCAAATAAGTAAGCCAAAAACTAGAAATATGGTGTGACATGATGCAACATGATAGATACGGAGGACTCATCAAATAGGTTGTTGAACATGATAATGACATGCGAGTGTTACTAATAACATGGTAATTATATTATTACCTAGCAAGTGTGATGTGGCGTGGATGTCAAGACATGGAGCCAAACACATTTGTATGGTAGGTGAGATACAAGGGGGCATATTATGGGATTATTACCCAAATACAACGGGAAATCAATTTTCAATATAAATTTTAACGAGTTGTTTCACACAATCAATGTGGTATAAATCACCAATGGGTAGATTTGACGATTTGATTTTGATATGGGTACAAATCCACAACAATTGTAGTGCATGCTTCAAGGAGTTATATATTGCATTATAGGTGCCCAAGTTAGGCACATGAAACTGGTTGGAAATGGCGTGAGATATATGATCCAATGAAGGTGTATCCATGATAATAGGACTGAGCACAACAAGTAGTGTGTCCAAGCAAATGAAACATTAAAATGTTCTATGAAAAACCTTGTTTTATGCATATTGTTCATTATTTGTTAAAGGATGTTTGAACAACTTGAAAGAAGAGCCTATGCATTTAATATATATTGTGAAGCCACTTGGACATTACATCATAACAAAATTAACCATAATATGGAATTTGGAGATATGCTTGCAAACAATAAAAGGCATTAGTTTAAAGGAAGAGAATGTTTGTTTCTTCAACAAGTGGGCCCAAGAATCAGGCTCAATGTTAACCATGTCAGATGAACTCTTGGCTCAATGTATCTTGTTGTGATTTAGGAAGTTGTACACAATATATTAATTTGCTTCTTGAAATATCAAATTGACTCTTAAATCAACAATATGGTCGAGATATTGTTGTGGAACTAAATAAAAAAGAGAAATTTAATCAAAGAAAGACAGTCTATGACTTTCTCATAAATGATCTAGTCTAAAATTATTATATTGAAATGTAAATTAAATGGTTTGACATACTCAAACATGGTCACTTTATATATTCTTTATTTAAACCAAGAATTAAGACGAACAAAGAGTTGGGATCCTCAAGACCCAAGGGAATATATTTTGGGAAGTTGAGAGGAATAATATATTGGTGCTAGTGTCTCCATAATCTCACCCACATATAGAAACTAGAATTAATTCTATTGAAATTGCAATTGCAATTCCAAGTTAACAACAAAGCCTTTTTTTTCTTTATCTTTCATGTGTAATTCCTTGATAGTTTGAGATGAAGAAGTGTTGATATATTGATTTTTTATGGCCCCTCTTTGGAATTGAAACCCACTAGAATATGTTATGATCATTTCATTATGTATCTAAAATTATGGTTCACAATATCTTTAATGGATTGGGTACACTACTTTGCTGTAAATGGATTATTGTACAAGAAAAAAATTTGGCATATAATTTTTTTCAATATTTATATTGAACCTAATTTATTTTCATAGCTACTTTGAACATTTTCCCTACTAGGCTCCCCATTGTCATCTTTGAACTTATACTATTGCATAAAGATTTCATGCATTAATGCTCTATAGTGTGTTTTGTTATTCAAGGGAAAGCATTTTTTTTTTATTACTTGACTTGTCATCTTCTTTGATCTTAAGTTGTATAATAGAGACAACATTATTCGTTGGTTTTCTATCCCTCATTCTCCTTTGTGAATCAATGATCACTAGAATGTCTCAAGATCATCTTATTATATATATGTAATTATGGACAATGATATCTTTAATGGATTAGATACACTACTTTGTTATAAGTTGATGATTGTACATGAAAATAATTTTTTCAAATAAGAATGTTTTCTTTTGGTATTTATATTGAGTTTGATTAATTTTCTTATATTCATATTTTACTTTTGTAATAAATAAACAATATTCCATTTGATGTTGAAGAAGAAATACATTTGTAATAGATGTTTTGATAGACATATAATTGATGGAATGATAGAATGGTGATGTTACAAATGAGGGGCCCTTGTTATAAATACTAGACATGTGGAAATTTGATAAAAAATTGTAATATTCCAAATTTAGCATGCAGCTAATTGGAATATTGATTTTTGTCTTTTACACCTAGGAGATGAATAAATGGGTAAGGAGGCCCATATATTTTAGAAATAGGCATAAAATCCCTTATGATGTGAAAAGGGATCATTATTATGGATGGATTTCACACCCTCATGTGTGAAAAGGGACATTTTCTTGTGGACAAAGTCAAGTTTGACCAAGTCAATAGCATAAATGTAGGAGGAGTGGATCATCAATAAAAATAGCTCAATATGAATGAGGATCAGTCTAGACAAATATATGTGAGCTGGATTGAAGACCCTTAGGTGTGAAAAGGGCTGAAGCAAGTTGAAGAATTCAACCTTGACCAAATCAAACAACGTTTCCATGGAGGAGTGGTCTTGATGAAGGTACAACACAGTTTTGGAGGGAGATTGATTTTGTGATGGTGGAAGCCCTAATGAGTGGGACCCAAGGTGAGAAGACTCACTTAGTTTATAAGGAAGAGGATGGCAACCATTTGAGGTTAGCTTATGAATGATATTTTGATGTGCCTGCTTAGACTTTGCTCTCTTCAACTGTTTAGCTAAGATTGCTGGTGTTGTTTAGCACTAAGGTATTCCTGTTTAGGAATTCCATCTCTTCCCTTTGAGTAGCTCTTGGGAGAGACCTAATCTATAATTCCACACATCCGGCATTGGTGCCAAGCTACAGTCTTCAGTTTCAGCGCAGTTTCTGCAGGATATTGTGTTGAGTTGCAGGGTGTTGCAGTGGAGGGCTGAGAAACCCATTTTCTGAGTTTGTTTTGCATAGGAGGAAGGATTCCTTCTATTTGAAGATTATTTTGGAGGGTTCTTGGGTTGATTTCAGATCTTTGGCAGTAGGCCAATATATTTCCATCACTTACAGTGTTATTACAGTATGGAATTGCGTTATTTCTAGAGGGCAATTTCAGAAGTGTATCTTGTGGTTCTTTTCGGGAGTTTTCCTGTGATTGGAGGGTTGATCCTTCCATGGGGGAAGAAATTTGATCAGATATACATCATATCTACATAATTTCAGCCTTCTATACTCCTGTGCTTTAGTTTTCAGTGATTATTCAGTCTTATTGCTGAAGATCACCATTTGTATTTGGGTGGATTCCTAGAAACCCTTTCCGGGTTATCTAGATTTTGTATGAGGAGACTACATCTCAGTTCATGGGCCATATTGTTTAATATAATATAAAATCTATTTTTCTACGATATTCCTATGTATAAACCCTCATTAGACTTCGTTGTCTCTTTATGCAATAATTTCATGTTGTAGTAGTTTTGGGGTTTCAACATTTTTGAGCTATACTAGGTGTGGGAGGTCTATTTACCTCATCTAGTTCGATTTGCTTTTGGTCTATTCTTGGATTTAGGTGGTATATTGTCAGATCTAAGGGTTCCAAGTGTTGATTTTTATTTTTATTTTTATTATTATTATTATTTTATTTTATTTTTTTCCTGTAGCATATATTTCTGAAAAATGTGTTTTTTATGCATGCATTGCTCAACAGTCCCATTTTGGGATATTACAATGGTATCAGAGCAAGATCTTTGGCTCAGCCTATGGAATTCAAGCCAAAATGCTATAAGAATAAGGGAAGATCAGAATTATGGAAAGAATGAGCTTTGTCTCATCATTTTTCAGATCCATGAAGAACCTCTCCAAGGAGGTTAAACAAAAAGAAGAGAAGAGAAGTAGTGAAACTTCTAGAGGGTTTCAAGAGGAGGAAGACCCATGCACTTCCTATGATCAGAAAAGGAAACCAGTGTTGCAGAGAGCTCCAAACCATTGGACCATACCCCTTCCTTTTGAAAAGAAGTACAAATTGTAGGAAGATGGAGGGCACTTGGATCACAAGATTCTAAGTGAATACCTTGTTGAGTACAAATCTCAACCTAGAGCCTTCAAGGAGACTCTAGCTTTCCCTTAGTTCATTCAATTGGAGGAAGAAAAAAGACCTTGTAGCCAAGGGAGGATCAAGGGAAATAGGTTTCTATTGTCTAATTTTGATGGGTTATCTACAACAAGGGTTTGGGCAAGGAAACTAGATGCATTCTTCCTACTACATCTAGTGGTAGAAAGAGAGGCTGTAGAGATTGCAACGCTGCACCTTGAGGGTGAAGGAAACATTTGGTGGTTCAGCCATTTGAGTCATGCAAGAGTGACTACTTTTGCTGAGTTCACTCAAAGGTTTATTAGAAAATTTGGCAAAGAGAAATCAGAGGAGAAGAAGCCCTCACCAACATTGGAGGAGACTTGTACCAGTGTTGTCACAGCTATGGAAGAGCAGCCCTCAACATCATCAGTCGGAGGAGCCAACGCATTGGGGGAAGAGACTCTTACAACCATGCAAGGTGTTCCCAAGTTCCATCAAGGTATGATTAAATTTCCACTTTCCATTATTATAGAAAATATTTTAGAAGGTTGTGGAAATCTACCTTTGCATGACCAAGGGTCAACACATATTGCTGATTTGGAGCAGCAGGATGGCACTGCGTTGTGCAACATTGAATTGATCAAGGAAGGGGTGAAACATCATCATAATGAGTCACTATTGAGCTGCACACCACAATGGGGGTTGGGGTGTGAAATCTTGGAGGATAGGATGAACTTTGTCGCAAACAAACTTATGAAAAACCATATGTTCATCCTTGAGTTGGGACATGAGACAGCCAAAAAACCATGGAGGAGATTAACAGCACTGTCAATAACCAATAGTGAGGAGGTTTTTCTTTCATCTCACTTGGATCCTTATGGATTCAAGCTGGTCATGGGTGCGAGATCTTTTCTAAGGGATCTCCAAGGAGTGGCATTTCAACATCCCATGAAATGAAAGGGGAAAAATATGATTTGGGAGGATGGTAGTCTTCTTTGGAAGGGTACCAAGGTAGAGAATGATGGGAGGCACCTACAATGGGATGAATGGGTATGGATGGAGAGAAAGAGGCTGGAAATATACTTGCAAATATATGAGATTGGGCAGCAGAAGGCTTGGCTGTGTTGGCTACTCTTAAAAGAGTTTGGCCATCATGTGACATATCCTCTTTCAAAGGGTATGTGGGTGAAGGAATTTTGGCAGGATACTTGCATCATAGGGAAGCAAGGAGTATGGATGCACTATGTTGATATGAGATTCTTCATATCAATGATTATGTTTTCACCACATGATTTGTATGATGGAGGTGTGAGGAGGCAGCAAAAAATTTTGTTGCTTTGGTTGTTCTTGGGAGAGCAGGGGTAGATTTGCTCTCACACTTTTCATGATGTTGCAGGAGTAGGAGATGGCGCTATCATGGTGCAAAGGGGCTGCTCCTTAGCCTTGGATGATCTGGAAGTACTTCCACTTTGGAAGAAACTTCTTGTGTGTAGCAGCATTATGGGAGATGTATTTGACAATAAGCATGTCAAAGAATGGAGTTATGAGTTGGCAGGAGCTTATTTGCATAGGCCAAAAATGTTGTCACTTTGGAGCTTAGACTTATTGATGGAGTGTCCCCAGTGTCATTTCACATTTGATGCACTTGGTGGACAAGGAGGAGGTGAGAATGATGGAATAGTTGATGGAGACATCTATTACTGTGATATGTTCTTCTTGAATTGGATTTCCAAGCATAAGAAGGAGGATCTTCATGCATCACATGGCTCATTCCTCTTCATGGGAGTATGCCAAACCACTATGGAGAACTTATTCATGGATCCATGCATCATCTTACTTTCAACACATGGTAAGAATATTGTTTTTGCATCTATTGATTATCTAACACAATATTTGCGTTCTCTTACCATTTCTATTCAGTGCATTGCTCTATAAGGGGGCAAGCTTCTTATTGAGCTCCATGGGCAATTTTTGGCCAAATATTATGATGGAGACAGCCATATTTTGTATGACTTTGGGCAAGTGTTTGGTTACTTATTATATTCTCAGTTGATACACTCAACCATTTACTATTTACTAGTAGATGTGATGACTTACACAACTAGCCATTTGTCAAGAAACAACTTGCCATGCTATTTTCTGAAGCTGCAGTGGGGAAAACTGCGTTGTGACCACTTGGGAAATTGTTGGTACCTTCCAGCACCACATGAAACCTTCAGTATTTCCCTCATTTTGATGCTAATCATGATTCCATTTGCTGATGTTTTTCTTACTTTTATTGGGAGCATGATTTGGGGAGAAACACATTGGTTGGATGTGTTCTTTGCGAAGGAGGATTCCCACACTTTTTGCATTACATGTTCTAATGGGAGCATGGGAGGAGATATGGCCACCACAGCAAAACACTTGTTTCTTTATGAGGTGGGCCATGATATTTATTGGATGCCATATGGTGATGATTTCCTATCCATCACATATGGGATGGTTTGGGCCAGCCTGATTCACAATGTTGGAGAGGAGATCTTTGGAGGTCTAGTCTCTTTCTTGCCACTTGAGGGAAACTTTATTATAGCCCAAGATCAACAGACACTCTACACTTATCATAGGTGCAGAGGAGGACAACGTGGGGTAGGCTACTTTGTCTACCATGATCAGATTTTCAGCCCACCTACATTGCAGGAGCCAAAGGTGGAGAAGAATTTTCAGGAGTTGCCATGTTGGGAGGTGACTCATTTTGTGTGGATGATTGCTTAGGGATGGAGGATACACATGGGAATGATGATTCCCAATACATTTCAAATCCCATGCCTCAAAGGGACCTCTAGGCAATATCTTATTGCCTCCTTGAGTACTCTACTTGTTCATGATGATAGCTATTCAGCTAGCTTGCATGCTTGGGAGGGGAAATATGGAGATTTATTGATGAGATAGCATCTCTTTCCTTGGAGAATTTTATCATATGTGGATGATACAACAAGAGGAGGGGAGACTTCTCAGTTATATCCTTGTAGTTGCTTGAGGACAAGCAACATTTGGGAGGGGAGGACTATAATATTCCAAATTTAGAATGTAGCTAATTGGAATATTGATTTTTGTATTTTACACCTAGGAGCTGAATAAATGGGTAAGGAGGCCCATATATTTCAGAAATAGGAATAATATCCCTTATGATGTGAAAAGGGATCATTATTATGGATGGATTTCACACGCTCATGTGTGAAAAGGGGCATTTGCTTGTGGACAAAGTCAAGTTTGATCAAGTCAACAACATAAATGTAGGAGGAGTGGATCATCAATAAAAATAGCTCAATATGAATGAGGATCAGTCTAGAAAACTATATGTGAGCTGGATTGAAGACCCTTAGGTGTGAAAAGGGTTGAATCAAGTTGAAGAGGTCAACCTTGACCAAATCAAACAGCGTTATCATGGAGGAGTGGCATTGATGAAGGTACAACGCAGTTTTGGAGGGAGATTGATTGTGTGATGGTGGAAACCATAATGAGTGGTACCCAAGGTGAGAAGCCTCACATTTTTTATAAGGAAGATGATGGCAACCATATGGGGTTAGCTTATGAAATATATTTTGATATGTTTGTTTAGACTTTTGCTCTCTTCAGCTATTTAGCTAATATTGTTGGTGTTGTTTATCACTAAGGTATTCCTGTTTAGGAATTCCATCTCTTCCCTTTGAGTAGCTCTTGGGAGAGACCTGATCTATCATTCCACACATTTGGCATTGGTGCAAAGCTACAGTCTTAGTTTCAGTGCAGTTTCTGCAAGATATTGTGTTGAGTTGCAGGGTGTTGTAGTGGAGGGTTGAGAAACCCACTTTCTGAGTTGGTTTTGCATAGGAGGAAGGATTACTTCTATTGGAAGATCAGTTTGGAGGGTTCTTGGGCTAATTTCAGATCTTTGGCAGCAAGAAAATATATCCATCACTTATAGCGTTATTCCAGTATGGAATTGCGTTATTTCTAGAGGGCAGTTTCAGCAGTGTATCTTGTGGTTCTTTTTGGGAGTTTTCTTGTGATTGGAGGGTTGATCCTTCCATGGGGGAAGACCTTTGATCATATCTAAATAATATCTACATCATTTCAGCCTTCTATACTCATGTGCTTCAGTTTGCAGTGATTATTCAGTATTATTTCTAAATATCACCATTTGTATATGGGTGGATTCCTAGAAACCCTTTCCGGGTTCTCTAGATTTTGTATGAGGAGACTAGATCTCAGTTCATGGGCCATATTGTTTAATATAATATCAGATCCATTTGTCTCTACTATTCCTGTGTATAAACCTTCATTAAACTGCGTTATCTCTTTATGCAATAATTTCATGTTGTAGTAGTTTTGGGGTTTCAGCATTTTTTAGCTATACTAGGTGTGGGAGGTCTATTTACCTCGTATAGTTTGATTTTTTTCTGATATATTCTTGGATTTAGGTGGTATATTGTCAGATCTAAGGGATCTAAGTGTTGATTTATTTTTTTGTAGCATATATTTCTGAAAATTCATTTTTTATGCATGCATTTCTTAGCAGTCCCATTTTTGGATATTACAAAATTGCAACTGCTCAAGATTTTGAACTGAATATGCGATACAAAAATTCTACTCTACTAATCTACGGAATGGAAATCAAAATTTATAAGAACATCCATAGACATGAAACAAGAAAAACCATAAGTACACAGTGATTTCTAGGGGAACCCAAATGGGAAAAACCCCTCAAGCCTCTTTGCATTAATCAATTGAATACAGAAATTGTTACAATTGCTTACTCTAGCTCTGAGCACAACTTGCAAAAGAAAAAGTGTTCTCTCTTGCTTCCTAACCTGCTCTGGCCAACCGCCGGATGCGGGTGATAGTAGCAGCATGCATGAACACAGTTGCTCCCACGCTCAAGGTGACATAGATCTGCAGCGCGGGCCTTCACTCGACATGGATCCTCACTCCTGCAATATTTCACATGAGATGACAGAGACCAGGCATCATGAAGACACAAAAAGATAGCAACATCCCCTTCGGGGCACCTCTCTACTGCAATCTTTTGAATGATCACCTGGACGGATATGAGGTTCGGCCATAACTTCACGCACATGCCTACTCATGAAAACAGTTATAGCACACAGCTGCAAGTGAAGAAAAAAAATGCTCAGTGTCTTTGCATGCATCACAACCCTACAAAAGGGGAGGACGTACAACACAGAGCTACTCATAGTCTGCTCCTTCTAGTTTTTTTATTCAGTTCCAGCCCTCTTGCGTGCCCAGTCTATCTCGCAGCCTCCCCTCAGTGCTGCGCTCCGTAGAATCCCCCAAGCTGCGTACTCCCCTAAATGTGTGCCTCACCTCGGGCCCTCCTGCCTTGCTTATCCCACCAGCCTGTGTGTTCCCGTAATCCTGCGCCCCTTTCTGCGCATCCTCCATCAGCGTACCTCCTTGTCCAATACCACCTCGTTGCGCACCTCCCATCTCGGTTCAGATTTTCTCCTCACCTCCTCTCAGACCCCCATCAACCACCTACTTCATCTGACCATGGCTCCTAGGCTACGCCAAAGAACCATCAGAGGGGGCCAAAGAGGTGCGCTCCCTGGTTGCTAACACCGGGGGCTAGATAATCGCTTGGAATCCATTTAAGGCTCCTCCTCGGGAAGTCATGTTAGAGATGCCCCTGATCTTGACCAAGAGGAGGAGGAGGCCCCCACTCATGTAATGGAGAGAGGTAGAAGCTGACCAAGGAAATCCACCATTGCTCACTAGGAGCATCCCTTGCCCCGAGGGATTGAGCCTCTTCCGGCATAGGAGGATGAAGGGGATGACACAGACGTCTGGATAATGGAATTGGAAGGCACCTGGATGTGAGTCCCGGATGCCGAGTACCTTGTTGCTCCCATCCTCTGTGCACCATCTTCCAAGCCTCCACGTCAACTCATTATTGAAGAGGATGTCGTTGTGCAGGAGTACGCCTTTGCCATTGTGGAGGTAGATCCAGATAAATGGTAGTGCCACTATGTAATTTTATGTTTGATTTTTTTTCGGGCTTGTTTCCTCCACGGAGGCAGCCCCACACTTGCGCAACAAAGGCTAGGATTGGTTAAGCATAGCTTACCAACCCATCCTATAGCATATGTACTGTTTTATTTTTGAATTAAGATAGATTAGCCTCATTTACCAAAAAAAAAAAACCTTGTTCTAGCCAACACTTAGCCTATTCAAGCCTCATCCAACCTCCTATTTCCTTGTGAAATCCTGGAGGAATTAAGCCATAAAAAATATAATAGATTCCCTATTTCCTTGCGCAAAAAAAAAAAAAAAAACTGCTCTGGCCAGCACTTAGCCTATTCAAGCCTTATCCAACCTCCTATTTCCTTGTGCAATCCTCGAGGAATTAAGCCATAAAAAATATAATAGATTCCCTATTTCCTTGCGCAATAGGTTGAGGAATTGATCACCTAATCAATGAAAAAGCATTGTACACTCAAAATTATACATATATAAATACAAACATGCATTTTCCTCCACCTAAATTAGGGAATTCAAATTCCATGCGTGCATGTGTCTATTTTTAGTCGATTGACCAATTAACTGAGAGATCAATGAGTTAACAACAACCTTAAATACTCAACTGACTTTCAACTGACTCAACTAATGATTAGAGCTCAGTTAATTGAGTTCAACTAACAGTAACTTGACTATATTGTTGAATCTTAGCTATCACTACATGCACAACTCTACTTCTAGCCTATAGCTCGAATTTACTGAGTAAACTAGTATACAAGGCCATGTCACACAATTTAACTGCAATCCAAGTCATCTTGCTAGTGTGGAAAATCGAATTACTTAATTTGTCTAAAGCACAAGTCAAAATGAAAACTTTTCTTGCTACAATATCTAACACTCCCTCTTAGAAAGAAACACTAGCACATTTGGCCCAATTTCCGACGGCCAATTCGTCGCTATTCCGACACATAAGCGTCGCAAGAGCTACAATTTGACGCCAGGAAAAATGTGGTTATCCATTATGTCGCAATTCCGACACTTCAATAAAGCGTCGGAAGAGCGACACTTGTTCCGACGTTTGCAGATTTTCGTTGGTCTTCCGACGTTATCCAAAGCATCGCTATTCCAACGTTTTATAAGCGTCGCAATATCGACGTTAAGTGTCGCAATACCAACATCTTATAAGTGTCGCAATACCGACATTTTATAAGTGTCGCAATATCGACGTTTTATAAGTGTCACAATATCGACGTTTTATAAGTGTCACAATAATACCAAAGTTTTATAAGTGTCGCAATACCGATGTTTTATAAGTGTTGCAATACCGACGTTTTGATAAGTGTCGCAATACCGACGTTTTATAAGTGTCGCAATACCGATGCTTATAAAGAAGCGTCAGAAGATCGATGACTGTTTAAATTTATTTTTTTTAAATGAAACTTTTCTTCGTTGAAGGATGGACTAGGCATAATCAACTACACCCCCTTTGTCAGGGGAGTGCCCTGTGGCTTTGGAAGTTTCATATATTAGAGGTTGTGCTGGTCTTCTTTCATTGCTTTTTAGATGCGATATAGCTTCAAAACTGATGGTCTTTCGTTTCAGTGGATTGTGTACACTTGTGTCTGGTTCCATCGGATTTAGAAGTCATTTGTGAAGTTTGTATTCCAACTTTCTGATGGCCTGTATTGGCTCTGTATTTTTCTCTACATGGGCCCAGTATACTATAGATTTCGGGGTTTTTTTGGTTATATTCCGAGGGAATCTTTCCTCTGGAGTATCTAGTTTTTCTAGGACTTCATATTTTTGAAAATGTTATAACCTCCTTAAGACAGGTTGTTTATTCTCTTTGAAAAAAAAGGTTCCTATAAGAATAAAGAGGAGTGTGTTTTTAAACTTGCACGGTCTCCTTCACTCTTCATCAACTAGAATGTAGCGCGAATGACAACTTCAGCGTGCAGAGTGACCCATAGCTTTAATGAAGACTTTTGCACTAGTGCTTTGTTGCCATAGGTCGGTTCTCTTGGACCGTTGAGATTACAATTCTTCAAAGACAATAATAAACACACACTTTCAGGTTTCTCTGCGTACTATAATTTTTTGCCAGATCAGAGAAAGTGCAATCTCCTGGACCACGGTATAAAATTTTATACAGTAGTTTACACAGCTTTAGTAGACGTGTATTGCAAGTGTGGAGTTGTGACACTGTAGATTGGGCCATATATGTAGAAACTAGTAGAGATGAGGAAAACTTGTTTATGGGTGGGATGTGGATTCATCATAAATTTTGTAGTCGTCCATAAATTACTTTTATGGCAAGCATCATTAGGACGATTCTTTAAAGATACCACAATCCCTTTTAAAGGTAAGCATCATTAGGACAATTCCTTGAAGATACAACAATCCCTTTTAAAGGACTTCTTGAATTGATTCATATAGACAGCAACATATGTGAGCCATTGTAAACTATATGGCATGCTGGTGCAAGGTTCTTTGTAAAATCCATTGATGATGCATCTAGTAGAATTTCAACTTCTTTTCTTAACAATAAATGAAAAGTTTAGATATATTAAAAATATCTCCATCTTTGGCCGAGAATTAGACAACCAAATCTCCTAGGAAGCTTAGTGTGAAAATTGGAACGAATATTTTTTCTACAATGTTTACTAAGTGATAAAGGAAAAGATGAAGCAAGATGAGAAAACTAAAGATATAGATTGTAAAATGTAAAGGTGAAAAACTTGTTCAAAAAACACAAGATGATATTTTCATTAACTTTAAGTTTCTATGCACACTCGAAACATAAATTTGCACTTGCTCGAAAGAATAGAAAGACCTTAAAGGTGAAGACCTCTCTTAGAAGAATAACACTAAAATATTATGTCAAGTATCTCTAAGCAAGTTACAAATCTAATGTGCCATATAGATATAGGAATTACAAACACACTAGATTTCAATGTCTACCAGAGCATCTCACTAGGGACAAACCGCTACAAGAGAAACTACTAAATTATACACTTGAGATATACAATAAAATTCATGAAGGAAATTTAAGGTCCTTACCATATAATCCTTGCTTACCATGAATTTTTCCTTGATTTATGTAATAAATAGGGAAGCCAATGCTTAAATTTGTATTGTAAGATCCATTCAACCTGGAAAGACACGCTCGCTTTTCTATAGAGTAGATGTATTGAAGTCTACCTATTTTTGGTGGTCCTTGTTTTGATATAATACATATTCTCGAAGAGGAGGTTGGAAATATGGAATTTTACTCTGTCCCAAGATGGCCATTGTTGGCTCCAAAATAAGACCCCCAGTTGATCAACCAATGGCATGAGAGATAAATGCATTTAAATGTTGGGAAAAAATAAAATAAAAAACTAATGCCTAATGTAACCCTCAGGGGAATTGGGCAAAAATTTTGGTCAATGCCCAAACTAACAGCAGTCAATGCAAATCAAATGCAATATAGCATGCCTTGTAGTAGGTGTACTAAGAGCATGTCGTGGTGAAGTAAAATTGAAATAACACAAATGTGCCATATGCTAAACACTTAGAGGGGCTTGATACCAAAAAAAACGCTCAAGAAATCTGAGCTAAACTTTGCAACAAGAGCTCTATGAATGCAGTGTCTTTTTCCTACTCTATCTGCTCATGTGATGTGCAAGAGGCAAAGAGGGACACTAAAAGTTGATGTGATGCAAGGGGTTGAAACTTCTAAAACAAACTAGTAGTTGAATGATCAATACAAATATGTGGTGTTCTAACATAACTTTGACATGGAGGTATTTGTCCCAATGTTTGTTGGATTGATGATTTAATGATAAGTTGTGCACAATTGTCTTATTAATAATCTCAGTATGGTCGTCAATCTAAGACTAAAAAACATAGGGAGAAAAGAAACTTGAAGTGTATCCAAATTTGTTGGAAGATTAGTATTGTAGCTTTTGGTGCATCATTGTTATTGTTGTAGGGAATTGACAAACCGTGTTGGAAAAAACAACCCACTATTATGAAGATGTAATCATGATTATGTTGATTCGTAGATTTTCTAGCAATGAAATTCATTTAACTAGATTCTGATGGTTAAGAAGGCACTGGTAGATGCTAACATATGCCAAGCTTTTGATTGGGAGGCATAGAAAAGCTACAATGAGAGAACTGATATATATATAATCATTAATATTCTTTAGCCTGATTCGACAATATGTTGCAGAAGGAATTGAAGAGCCTCATCGATTGAAAGGTGCCTTCCAAGGAGAAGGAATGAGATTCTTTGAGTAGTTTATTTAGCACCAACTAACACACATGAATAATTCAATTTGTACAATAACTTATTGAAGATTATGATTCAGGAGAGGTAAATTCTGCAAAATGAGTACAAAATATGGATAAGTAGGATAAACCAATTTTTAGTCATCATAATTATTTCATATGATGTCTAATGATTAATCTGCTAACAAGTATCCCTATGGGGATGGCTGAGAAGGTATAGACTCTATTATCTCGTCTGTGGATTTCATTCTGTATGGATATGTGTTTGAATTGACGAATTGCAGAATTTCAATGGTTGATGGTTTGTACGTAGAATATTTTCCTTTTTTGAGGAAGAAGTGCCACCAATGTTTAATTGTTTAAACTATGAAAAAAAAATCCTTATTATAGGCAGCATAACCTAGTTTGGCATGCAACAGGTCTTCAAAGTGATAAACCATTGGATGTTCTCCCTACTTAAGAACGATATCTATGGAAAATTATGAGGAATTTGTCTAAAATGAGACTAAGATATTTCAAACTTGGACCTTCAAGTATAAAAATAAGATGTCCTACTGAGTAGAATTAAACAAAATCTTGAAAATATGACCACATAAATAAATATTTTTCATTTGATAGAACAAGAAATCAAAATGAAAAAAAAGAAATCTCTAAGTGAACCCAAACAAACTGATAATTTTTTAAACTGGTAATCATATTTTCAGGCATATAAATAGATTTAAAACACCTCCCTGGTAACTTCAATGTCATTAAAAATTAATAAATTCCATAAAAAAACCAAAATTTCTAAGATCCCAAAACCAAGAGTACTTATAGCTAGGTGTGGTGAGCTTAAGAGTCTCGAAGAAAATATCATAGAGAGCCTCATTGTCGAGCACCATACATTTGTCTGCATTTTCTACCAGCTGATGAACAGAGAGTGTGGCATTGCAAGGCTCCACCACTGTGTCTGACACCTTAGGAAACGGGAAAACAAAGAATGAGAGCATCATTCTATCAAGGTATTCCTTCCTAATCTTGGAGATCAAGAGGGTTCCCATTCCAAATCCAGTACCTCCTCCCAAAGAGTGACACACTTAAAACCCTGTACACAACAAAAACCCACATCATTTTAGCAAATGAAATCCTACATTTCAAAAACCCAAGGTCAAGGATTCGAATCTGAAAAATACACATACCTTGCAGGAAATCACAGTTCTCAGCCTCCTTCCTAATGACATCAAGCACAGAATCAATGAGCTCAGCTCCTTCCGTGTAATGCCCCTTGGCCCAGTTGTTTCCAGCCCTGGATTGGCCAAAAACGAAGTTATCAGGTCTGAAGACCTGTCCATAAGGCCCGGTCCTCACACTGTCCATGGTACCAGGCTCCAGATCCATGAGCATGGCTAGGGGCAAAAATTGCCCACAGCTCACCTCATTGTAGTAAACATTAAACCTTTCAAGTTGTAAATATGAAGTGCCCTGATATCTCCCAGTAGGATCGATCATGTGTTCTTCATAGACCACTTCCTAGAACTTCGAGCTGATCTGGTTGCCACATTGGCCCCCCTGAATGTGAAGGATCTCTTGCATTTTTGCTATCGAGCCAACTCAGATTTGGATGAGATCTATACTGCCCCTCTAGCGATGCTTAATACATCAGGAATTGTTGCAGAAGATCGCTCAGTGATTAAGGTAAGAAAAGCATCATTAGGTTGCTTCCTATTTCAATAGATCTGTGTGTAACTCCTATAGGATGCAATCAACGAATCTAAAGATCACTTATTGTGTTTTTGATGCAGGACATATGGCTTCAGGTCAACGTTCCAGTCTTTTTATTACATACATATTTCCTTACAAAGATAATGCTAGCCTCCAAGATTATGGATGTGATGTGACTATTATAATTGAAGTGCCAAAGATATAGGTGTGATGCCTGTAGATGTGATGATTTTTCATGCGATGCCCCAGACTTCAGAACCTACAAGAAAACTCAATGAAACCCACAGAAATCAAACCAAAATAACAACGAAACCCCAATATCAAATATGGCTCAGAAAACCTTTTGCAACTTCCACTTATTTGAAAACCTTTGGCCGCAGAGCTAATATATAGAGCGACTTTGTTTTAACCCTGAACTAACCCTCCAAATGGGATTTTCCGCATCCTCCCTCCTTCCCTGGAAAAACCATGCAACCGGAGGGAAATGTACGAGGGAAATTAAAACTTTTGTTTTTTGAAATTTTTTGACATTTTGAAATGAAATACGTGTGTTTTTTTAAGGCCACTCAAATTCCATTAAATAAAATGTGTGAGACTTTTCTTGGGGTTAATAAGGGGTTTGGGTAAATAAGTGTTATTTTTTACTATAAATAATTATTAATGATATTAAATCTAAGACATTTATTTAAATTATTAATTATATAAAATTGTTGAATTTTTATTTCATAAACTAGGGATTTTGGTTGATTTTTTAATCCAATTATGTGATATTAAAGATGAATTATGGTAACTTAAAAATAATTTTTATGTGGTTAAAAGGGAAGTAGTAATGTTATGGTATGAATGAATATTTTCAATGAAATTTTTGGTTTAGTAAGGATAATCAGGCGAACGATGCCACAAGGGAGCAAACGGAAAACAGGCCGCCCGAACGTGCACAAGGCACCTGGGAGGTCTCAACTTAGCAAAATTGATACGGGCACCCTCGAACGAAACGGCCCAACCCGAACGCGCCCGGTCGAGCGACCTCACACGGCATGACACGGCGCGCCCGACTGAATGATGCCACAAGGGAGCAAACGGAAAACGGGTTGCCCGAACGTGCACAAGGCACCCAAGTGGTCACAACTTAGCAAAACCGATATAGGCGCCCTCAAACGAAACGGCCCGAACCGAATGCGCCCGGTTGGGCGACCTCACATGGCGCGCCCAACCGAATGATGCCACAAGGGAGAAAACGGCAAATGGGCCGCACGAACGTGCACAAGGCACCCGGGTGGTCACAACTTAGCAAAACTGATACGGGCGCCCTCGAACGAAATGGCCCAGCCCGAACGCGCCCAGTCCGACGACCTCACATGGCGTGACACGAAAAACAATGCCATAGGGGAGAAAATGGCAAACGGGCCGCCCAAACGTGTATAAGGCACTCAGGCGGTCACAATTTAGCAAAACTGATACGGGAGCCCTCGAACAAAACGGCTCGACCCAAACGCGCCCGGTCGGGCGACCTCACATAGTGCGACATGGCACGCCCGACAGAACAATGCCACAAGGGATAAAACAACAAATGGGCCGCCCGAATGTGCACAAGGCACCCAGGCGGTCACAACTTAGCAAAACTGATACGGGCGCCCTCGAACAAAATGGTCCGCCCGAATGCGCCTGGTCGGGCGACCTCACACGGCACGACATGGCGTGCCCGACCGAAGGATGCTACAAGGGAGAAAATGGAAAACAGGCCACCCGAACATGCATAAGGCACCCAGAAAGTCACAACTTAGCAAAACTGATACGGGCACCCTCGAACGATATGGCCCGACCCGAACGCACTCGGTTGGGCGACCTCACACGGCACGACACAACGCGCCCGACCGAACGATGCCACAAGGGAGAAAATGGCAAACGGGCCGCCCAAACGTGCACAAGGCACCCGAGTGGTCACAACTTAGCAAAACTGATACGGGCACCGTCGAACGAAATGGCCCGACCCGAACGCGCCCGGTCGGGCAACCTCGCACGGCGCGACACGGCGTGCCCGACCAAACAATGCCACAAGGGAGCAAACAGAAAACGGGCCACCCGAACGTGAACAAGGCACTTGGGCGGTCACAACTTAGAGAAACTGATACAGGCTCCCTCGAACAAAATGGCCCGAACCGAACGCGCCTGGTCAGGCAACCTCCCACGGCGCGCCTGACCGAACGATGCCACAAGGGATCAAACAAAAAACGGGCCACCCGAACGTGCACAAGGCACCCGGGTGGTCACAACTTATCAAAACTAATACGGATGCCCTCGAACGAAACGACCCAACTCGAACGTGCCCGGTCGGGCGACCTCGCACGACCCGAGACGGTGCACCCGACCGAATGATGCCACAAGGGAGAAAATGGAAAGCGGGCCTCCCAAACATGCACAAGGTAGCCAGGTGGTCATAACTTAGAAAAACTTATACGGGCGCCCTCGAACAAAATGGCCCGACCCGAACTCGCTCGGTTGGGCAACCATGCACGGCGCGCCCGACCGAACGATGCCACAAGGGAGCAAACAGAAAATGGGTCGCCCAAAGGGATTTTGAATGGGCTCCCCCACCATATGACCGGAAGAAGAGAATGGTCATTCCAGATGCTCTGAAAGTGTTGAGGCTTCAGCCATGTCACAAGTATTGTCTTCTAGCTAGGAAGCCTTTTCAAAGAAGTTGGTTGGAATCACTATGACACTATTACTGAATTAGAAGGGAAGAGAAAGGCAAAGGCTCAGGTATCATATGAGAGAAGGAGGCAATTGGAAAAATTGAGATCAAAAGAAGTGGACTTAGCCGAAAAGCAGCTTGCCCCAGAGATGGATAAGATAAAACTTGACAACATATTGGTCAATTTCCTTGACCCTTTATTGGTTATTCAGAAGGAGTATGAATACACCACCGTTAATATCAAAGTAACCGGCCCCTAGCAAATCAAGGGCTACAAATTGTAGTTTTCGTCTGAACATCAACATACCACAACCATGCTTACAACCAAGATATGTTTTTTGAGGAGGAGAAATCTCGTCGAGATCAACATCAAGAATCCATTGCAAAAAAAGGTACAACTTGTGGTGATTCCAGATGAGCATAGATGAATAGCTACAATAGACATTGAATGTGGAAATTATGGAGGAAAAAGATGAAATTCGTCTTCCTTTTACATTCAAGCGAGAGGAAAATCAATCATCAATGAAAATTCAAAATTTTCAAGTTGATCAGCAAGATCAACCAAATTGGGGGCAGAGTTTGGGGAACCTTCGTAAGTGAATGGGGCCTATGTCATATGGCTACGAGTTATCTACCCCCACACAATCCGATATGCAAACAGTAAACATTGTAGGCATAGGTTTAATTAACCAAACACATAGTGGAGTTAGCGCCCGAAAAGCAGCTTGCCCCAAAAATGGAGCTCTTAGCTTCAATAAAGTATTATATAAGCTGCATGTTGTGCTCAATGAAGCAGTCAATTTTGAAAATGACAAGAAATTATTTCTGAAGATGAGGTTTTTTACTAGAAAGTTATAAATACACAGAAATAATTACACTGTTGATAAAATAATAATATAATCTGCAAACAACCTTCTCACATTCATGATCTGAGTATATGGTGAATTAGACAGAAGTAAAAAAACAATTACTTCTTCAAAGCTAATTCAAATTTGGAGGGTTTAGGGGATTGGGGGTTAGGGGTTAGGGGTTAGGGGCTAGGGTTTAGGGGGTTAAATGGGTTAGGGTTTTAGGGGTTTAGGGGGTTAAATGGGTTGGGGGTTGGTAATTAGTGTTTAAGGGGTTAGAGGTTTAGGGTTTATGGGTTAAATGGGTTAGGAATTTAGAGGTTTAGGGGCTTAAGGGATTTAGCAATTAAGGATTTTAGCTAGGGGTTAGGGGTTAAGGGGTTAGGGGGTTTAGAGGTTTATGGTTTAGGGGGTTAGGGGGTTAAGGGTTTAGAGGTTTTATGGTTTAGGGGTTAAATGGGTTAGGGGTTTAAAGGTTTAGGGGATTAAATGGGTTAGGGGGTTAAGGGGTTATAGGTTTAGGGGTTTATGGGGTTAAATGGGTTAGGGGTTTATGGGGTTATGGGGATTTAGCGAGTTAAGGATTTTAGGGGTTAGAATTTAGGGGGCTAATGGGGTTAGGTTTTAGGGGGTTAGTTGGGTTAGGGGTCGGGAATTAGGGTTTAAGGGGTTAGGGTTAAGGGTTTAATGGTTTAAGGTTTAAGGGGTTAGGGGGTTAAGGGTTTATAGGTTTAGGGTTTAGGGGGTTAAATGGGTTAGGGGTTTACTAGGGGTTTAGGGGGTTAAACGGGGTAGGGGTTAAGGATTTAGGGGTTAGGGGGTTAAGGGTTTAGAGGTTTATGGTTTAGGGGTTAAATGGGTTAGGGGTTTAGAGGTTTAGGGGGTTAAATGGGTTAGGGTTGGGAATTAGTGTTTAAGGGGTTAGGGGTTAAGATGATAGTTTCATTAGTCTCTCGTTTGTGCACATTAGTTTGCTTATTCTTTGCATCTCAATGTAACAATTTTGTAAGTATTGTTACTTGTTGCCATGTCTTCTTTATTTATTAAGATATAGGACTTAAGAGAGAGGAACCAATATCCTAGAAGAAATAATATGTGACCAAATTACTCTATATGGAGATGGGAGATAGGGCCACCCTACCTACCTACTAAATTTCTAAACCAAATGTGGTGTAAACATCTATAATGGTGGTCGATTATATGAGGAGAGGATTTTATGAGGAGGCATCGGATTTTTAAGGCGGTCACAATTTAGCATTTTTTATACGACCACCCTTCACACGACCCAACCCAACCCGACCCGACTCGCCCGAACGTGTTTCCTTGGGCGGCATCATGACACGACACGACCCAACTGCACCGAAACCCGACCCAACCCGCTTGAACGTGTTTCCTTGGGTGCCCCTCACAATATGGGCACGACCCGACCCTGACCCAACCCGAACGCATTTCCCCTGGGCGACATCGATACACGACTCGACCTGACCCACCAGAATGCGTAATTTCCCTGGGCGCCCTCATGACACGGCCCGACATGACCCGACCCGGTCAGACATGTTCCTTGGGTGCCCTCACATGACCCAACCTGAATCGACCCTCTCGAACATGTTTCCTTGGGCGCCCTCATTGTACAACTACGACCCAACCCGACCCGATCCGAATGCATTTCCTTAGGCGACATCACACGACCCAACCCGACTGGACCTGCCTGAACGTCAAATGCACGAGGAGAAAACGACAAATGGGTCACATGAACGTGCACAAGGTACATGGGCGGTCACAACTTAGCATTTTTTATACGACCTCCCTCACATGATTTGACCTGAACGAGTTTCCTGTGCCGCGCCCCTCACATGGCATCACCTGACCCACCCGAACAAAGGGCGCACAAGGGAGGAAATGGAAAAGGGATCGCACAAACGTGCACAAGAAACATGGGTGGTCACAACTTAGAATTTTTTATACGACCACCCTCATATGACTCAACCTGACCTAACTCAACCCACCCGAACGCATTTCCTTGGGCAGCCTCACACGACACGACCTGACCAAACCCAACTCGACCCGCCCGAACACATTTCCTTGGGCGGCCTCACACGGCATGACCTGACTCGACCCGACTTGACCCGACCCAACCCGCCCAAACGTGTTTCCTTGAGCGCCCTTAATTACAATATGGCACGAACCGACCTGACCTAACTCAAACTCGTTTCCAGCTAATTGGCCGGCGCCATCACATGACTTGACCACGACCCGTACGAATGTGTTTCCTTGGGCGGCCTCACACGACAAGATCCGATCACCGGACCCAACATGACCTCGCTCGAACGCGTTTCCTCGAGCGCCATCGCACATGACTCGACCCGACCCGTACGAACGTGTTTCCTTGGGCGGCCTCACACGACACGACTCGACCGGACCCAACTCGACCCTACCCATACGAATGTGTTTCCTTTGGGCGACCTCACACGACATGACATAACCAAACCCAACTCGGCATGCCCGAACGCGTTTCCTTGGGCGGCCTCACACGCACGACTCCGACCCGACCCGAAAAGGGATAGTTGAATGACCGAACGATGCCACAAGGGAGCAAACGGAAGATGGGTCGCCCGAACATGCACAAGGCCGCACCCTGGGTGGTCACAACTTAGCAAAACTAATACGGGCGCTCTCGAATGAAACGTCCCGACCCGAAATGTGCCCGATCGAGTGACCTCACACGACGCGACATGGCGCTCCCCGACCAAATGATGCCACAAGGGAGCAAACGAAAAACGGGCCACCCGAACATGCACAAGGCACCTGGGCGGTCAAAACTTAGCAAAAGTGATACGGGCGCCCTTAAACAAAATGGCCCAACCCGAATGCGTTTGGTCGGGCGCCCTCACACGGCACGACACGGCACGCCCGGCCGAACGATGCCACAAGGCCGGAGCAATCGGAAAATGGGCGCCCCGAATGTGCACAAGGAACCCGGGCGGTCATAACTTAACAAAAGCGATACGGTGTGCCCTCGAATGAAACGAACCAACCCAAACATGCCTGGTTGGGCGACCTCACACGGTGCGACACGGTGCGCTCGACCGAACGATGCCACAAGGGAGAAAATGGCAAACGGGCTGCCTGAACGTGCACAAGGCACGTGGGCGATCACAACTTAGAAAAATTGATTCAGGCACCCTCGAACGAAACGGACCAACCTGAATGCGCCCGATCGGGCGACCTCACTCAAATAACAAAATTTGAGCACTTATTTCTATAGATCTAGGAAGTTACTGATTCTTACATATTTGGATCTCTATTTCAACTGCTTGGACGTTGACAAGAAAATTTCCATCCGATTCGATTTAGGTGATCTATTAATTTACTACTAAAAATGAAAGGCGACACTTCAATTTGTGTTTGATGTACAACCAACATATAGAGTTCAACCTAATTTTTGGAGTTGCAAAAGCCAGTTGCCGTGTTTGTTTTTCATCGGGTTTTTTGGAGATCCACTGTGCCAATTTTCTTCAATTTGGCCGATGCTTTATGCTTTCGGGAGTAATTAAACTATACAATATCCATAACAATGAAGAATCCTATGAGCTACATATAACTATACTACAATGGCGAAATTTACGTGATCTTGCTAGGTGTTTGACCCCTATCCACTCACTTGTATTTTATAAATAATTGTTCATTTTATAGAGAAACTTTGACCAAAAAGTTGTTCACCGAAAGCAATTAACCCACGATATAAAATGAGAAATTAACTTTGCCTTTACTATTGCGATGTTTGGAGGGAGAAAAGTGTCGGAATTACGACGGATTGGAGGAATGCGTCACAAGACCAACACTTTCCTCCAATCCGTCGCAATTTCGATGCTTTTCTCCAAATGTCGCAATAGCGACACTTAGAGATAATTGTCACTATTGCGACGTTTGGAGAAAAGCATCGTAATTGCGACAGATTGGTGGAAAGTGTCGATCTTTGCGACGCATTCCTCCAATCCGTCACAATTCCAACGCTTTTCTCCAAATGTCGCAATAGCGACACTTAGCTCTAAGTGTCGCTAGACCGACACTTTCCTCCAATCCGTCGCAATTCCGACTCTTTTCTCCAAACGTCGCAAGACCGACATTTACCTCTAAGTGTCGCAATACCAACACTTGTCTCCAAACGTTGGTATAGCGGCAGTTGTAGGCGGGATTTGAAAAATTGATAAAATTTGGGGAAATTTCTGACATTTGGTCAAGAGTGTCGAAATTTCCGCCAAATGTACTAGTGAAAAGGGCTCTGTGCAACCCCAATCTATCTCCTGTGGAATGTATTGTATCACTAGCTCTCACTGTTGGTGTTGCTACTGCAACAACTGCAACTAAGAAGCATCCAAAATACTAAATCAATTGTGTCTTTGAGATGCAATTGTCTTCTAAGTCTCTAACTTCTAATAGTCTCTACATTGCCTACCGGGAAAACTGCATTGTGCCTCTTGCACTACTATAAATACCGCTTTGTGCTCGTCAGCATCTGAATGCAACTAATCTGCAATTGTTGCTCAAGATCTGACTACATCAACTGACACTGGTCCTTCTACTACTAAATACTATGGGCCCCTATAACTAGGGTAATGATCTATGTGAAGATTATATTGCAGTTGCTACTACTCTCTAACTCTGGGAATAAGGCTCTACATCGCCCCAACTCACTCCTAGAGGTATAGTTGCATGCATGGAGAACTTTGATCTGCTCATACTATTGTTGTTATTTCTCTATTGTTGCTTCCGCACTACTACCACAAATACTAAATTAATGAGTATGATCTCCCCAGATCTTGAAGTACTATCTTCCATAGGGCTTCTCCCTCTGAAACTAGACTCCCTTTAAGTCTCTATCTCCATGTGGGAAATCTCTTTGCTCCTCAATATGCGAATATTAATGGTCATCACTCCTTTTTTCATTGAACTTTGGCTCACTGATTTGTCCCACTAGTAGGCCTCTAGCTCCACTCAGAAGTCTGCTCATTGGGTCTTCTCGATTTGATCTCTTATCATTGGTTTGTCCATCTGCAACCCACTTAACTATGGCTTTACAACTCTACCTCCTAACAAGACATTAGTTCTTCAATGATCACTGTACATGAGAACTTCAAGGACTGCCCACTAGTCAAGATTTTGGTTGCTCCAAAAAGCTACTCCTGGGGCACTTGCGATGATCCTAAATTTGTTCCAAGATTAGAAATTTGAACTTCCCTCAAATGCATGCTCAAGCCTCAGTCCATGATTAAAGGACATTTTTCCTGCACTTAATAGAATTTGCACCAAAAAATTATGCAAATCAAAATCTTTTAAGTAGAAGATATATTGGCTGGTTTCTATTGTGATTTCAGGCTCTGATACCATGTAGAAATTTGATAGAAATTGCAATTGCTCAAGATTTTGAACTGAAAACAAGAGACACAAATTCTACTCTACTAATCTGCGGAATGAAAATCACAATTTAGAACAACATGCATGTACATGGAACAAGAAAAACCACAAGTACACAGTGATTTCTAGGTAAACCCAACTGGGAAAAAACCTTCAAGCATATTTTCATTAATTAGTTGAATAAAAAAACTATTACAATTGCTTGCGCCAACTCTAAGCACACCCTGTAAAATCAAAATTGTTCTCTCTTGCTTCCTAACTTGCTCTGGCCAACACTTAGTCAATTCAAGCCTCAACCAACCTCCTATATCCTTGTGCAACCCTGGAGGAATTAACCCCTAAAAAATAGGAGAAATTCCCTATTTCCTTGCATAATAGCTTGATGAATTGATCACCTGCTCAATGAAAAAGCACTATACACTCAACAATATATAAATATAATACAAACATGCCTTTTCCTCCACCTCAACTAGGAAATTTGAATTCCATGCATGATTGTGTCGATTTTTAGCTGATTGACCAATTAACTAAGAGATCAGTAAGTTAACAACAATCTTAACTACTCAACTAACCTTCAACTATATCAACTAATGACTAGAGCTCAGTTAATTGAGTTCAACTAACAATAATTGAACTAGATTTCCAAATCTTAGCAATCACTACATGTACAACTCTACTTCTAGCCCGTAACTCAAATTTACTGAGTAAACTAGTAGACAAAGCCATGTCACATAAGTTAATTGCAATCCAAGTCATCTTGTAGATGTGGAAAATTGAATTACTCAATCTGACTAAGGCACAAGTCAAAATGAAGCCTTTTCTTGCTACAATTTATAACAAGGAACAATTCCCTTTCGTATAAAGAGTCGTGTCTTTGTGGATAAGATACACCTTTACACCTTTTCATAAATTATTATTATTATTATGTTTGCTACAATACCTCTCTCTCAAGAATGCTTTGTCCTAAAAGCATAATGAACAAGATTATCTTTGGTTGCATACGTTGTTTATCTATTTTTATGGCTTAACATGTCGGGATTAGTCTTCTTCGTTATGGACCCCACTAGTCTTTTTATTTATTTATTTAATTATATAATTTTATTATTATTATTTTAATTATATATTAATAAAATAAATTAATAAAGTAATTTTATTGCATTGTGAGGCGCTCTATAACCTAGTACACAAGGGAGAAGTTGTCACGTATTTTTATGTTAAAAATATATGTCAACTAATTAATGAAAAATAAATAATATGAGGGAGATGTGGTAACATAATGTTGCGTTAAAAGAAAAAAATTAAACATATACGTCGACTTATTAATGAAAACTAAATAATATGAGTAAGATGTTGTCACATACCTTATGTTGAAAAAATTTAAAAATATATGTTGGCTAATTAATGAAAAGTAAAGAATATGAGGGAGATGTTGTCGTTGCGTTAAAAAATAAAAATAAAAACATATGTAAGCTAATTAATGAAAAATAAAGAATAATATTGAATATGTTGCTGAATTAATTTTTTTAACAAAAAACATATATATACAATTATATTGTTAATCACAAAAGGAAATTAAGTGTGGACACAATTCAAGAAAACAAAAGGAAAATTCAAAATTTTCGAATCTATATAATTTGTAACCTATAGTAATGAAATGAAATTATTTGTTTGTAAATTTTGCCTTGCTTCACATTGGGATAACAAATTCGCTATATTCCTCAGACCTCATTCCAATTTGATCAGGTTTTGTTTGTAATGTAAGAATCCATTAATATTGTTTGTCACTCTACATCCCAGTACATGAGGGTGATGTTGTCATGTCAAAAAAAAATTAAAAAATTAAAAAATTAAATTAAATAAAAATAAATTAAAAATATATGTCAAATAATTAATGAAAACTAAATAATATGGGGGAGATGTGGTAAGGTAATGTTATGTTAAAAAAATTTAAAATATATGTTGACTAATTAATGAAAAATAAAGAATATGAGGGAGATGTTGTTGTTACGTTGAAAAAAATATTAAAAGCATATTTCAGCTCATTAATGAAAAATAAAGAATAATATCGAATATGTTTCTAAATTAAAATTTTAACAAAAAACACATATATACAATTATATTGTTAATCACAAAAGGAAATTAAGCATTGATAAAGTTCAAGAAAACAAAAAGAGTATAATGTTCGTTCAACAAAGGAGTATCATTGCTAAAGTTAAAGTATGTTTCATCTTTAAAAATTCTTAATCTATATAATTTGTAACATATAGTAATGAAATGAAATTATTTGTCTATAAATTTTTCCTTGCTTCACATTGGGATAACAAATTAACGAGAGTGTAAATCTTACCAACACTCCATTGCTCATTCCAATTACATTGGGTTTTGCTTGTAATGTAAAAAAACATTAAGATTGTTTTTCAAAACGTGAAACAAATAAATCATAAGACAATTTTTTATTAAATGTAAAATGTTATGTGAAATTTGTTGAGATTCAACAAGAAAATTTCAGCACCCACACCCAGTGCATTAAGCACCTACACTAGGGTGGGGCCCACAGTGCTATTTTTGGTGCATGTCTATTTTTAGTTATCCCTTAATTAAGATGGACAATAAAATGTAATCTAGTCTAAAAAATAAACTGTAATAGTTAACTGAGAGTGATAAACTCAGTTAGCTAGTGGATTTCAAGTTAGAGGTAGTTGGTGAGGCATGCAGAGTAACTCTAGTTGTAACAGAGTTCGAAGTGCAGTGATGCATTAGTTAATGCAGGTTGTAATCAGTTTAACTTAGTTGTGCTAGTTGTAACTGCTTGATACACTAGTGAGAGATCAAGTGAATTAAATATTAATTAATTCACAATCATGATCTTACATGCAACAAAAGATTTATTATTATTAGCCGCATGGATGTTACATCAGTGGAGACCTGGGCTTAAGATAGGTGAAAGGTAATTTGACTACCAAATTACCACTTATCAAGTTGCACCCATGCAAACTGGAACACCATTGGAGTGCCCATGATACTTGCACGGTCAAGGAAGGCCATAATTCCTATCTTTTAGGATTGCATTCATCATGGATCACGTAAACAAGGCAGTGCAGTAAGGAGGCGAATTGGCTAAGTACTGGTTAGTTTTGTGTATGACAATGTGAGACAATTAGCAGTAGGCACGAAGGGGTCTGTGGAGAAGATTTTTGTATGTAATTGTTTCATGATCCATGTCAATATAAAATAGAAGATAGTTGGGTTTTGAGTAGCAAGATTTCCCCGAAATTATCTGTGTCAGGGGTTTGATTTTATTCTTCTTACTTCATGTGATTGGCGATAATGTTTTTAATTCTCGTAAAATTATATTTGTAGAAGCGATTCAAGATTTTAAATTTGTGGTACATTGTTAGATCAGTGTTGAATTAAAGATAATGGTGGATTTTAGTTAGAGGTAGTTGGTGAGGCATGCGAGTAATTCTAGTTGTAATGCAGTTCAAGTGTAGTGATCCATTAGTTAATGCAAAGTTGTAATCGCTTAACTTAGTTGTGCTAGTTGTAACTGTTAGATACACTAGTGAGATATCAAGTGAATTAAATATTAATTAATTCACAATCAGTGATCTCACATGCAACTGAGGATTTACTATTATTAGCTGCATGCATGTTAGATCTAGTGGAGACCCAGTTGAGATCTAGGTGAAAGGGAAGTTGACTATCAGTTTTAGGATTATTGGGTTGCACACATGCAACCAAACACCCATTGGAGTTCCCATGATTCTTGCGTAGTCAAGGAAGGCCATAATTCCTATCTTTTAGGGATTTCATTCATCATGGATTGCGCAAGCAAGGTAGGGTGTTTGGAGGCAGTAAATTGCCCAAGTATTGGTCAGTTTTTGTATGACAATGTGAGACAATTAGCTGAGTACTGGAGGGCTCTTGTGAGAAGAGTTTTGTATGTAATTGTTTCATGATCCATGTTGAATATACAATAGAAGATAGTGGGGTTTTTTGAGAAAAGATTTCCCTGAGAAATTATATGTGTTGTGGTTTGATTTGATTCTTATTTACTTCATGTGATTGGCGATTGCGTTTTTAATTCCGCAAAATATTTGTAGAAGTGATTCTGTATTTAAATTTAGTATACATTGTTAGATCGGATTGAATCCAAGATATACATGCATGTTGTATAATTTCTACATGGTATCAGAGCACAGGAAATCACAATTGTGGGGCTGAGGAGCGAGTTTGTACAGGATAGAATTTAATTTGCGTAAAGACTTTCTTGTGCTATAGTTTTTTTTTTTTCCAAGTGGTTCACTTTCCTATGTGCCCACACACATGTACTAGCTACATCCACGGTCTTAATAAATCACATTAAATCCTCCCGAAGGGATCTACTGTCGGGCCTAACACTAAGGCCTAACCCCGCGGGCGTCTAGGAGATTTGATCCTGTGACCTCTCAATCTGGGAGTACTTTCAAGCGGGGACTCAACCAATTGAGCTAACCCTTGGGGCTTTCTTGGTGCTATAGTTGATTCAAGATCGAAATGGATTTCAATGGCTTGAGGTTGGAGTATGCACTCGAGGGAAACTCAAAGTATACTGCTTGGAAGAATAGGATGGAGGCAGTACGCGAAGACAATGACTTGAAGGAATTCATTGACAATGATGTTCCTAAACCTGTTGTGACAGATGCTGCAAATCTTGATGCATGGAAAAAGAAAGTGACAAAGGCGAGGAGGATCCTATTGGAGGGAGTATGAAACCACATTGTCTCAAGCCTCCATGGGAAAGACACACCATATGAAATGTGGAAGGCTTTGAGGGATCTATTCTAGAGCAGCAACGACCATAGGAAATTGGTGCTCAAAGATAAACTCAGGAAGATCAAGATGGAGAAGGGCAACTCCATACCAAAATATCTAACAAATTTTGTCCAATGTTAGGATGAAATGGGGAGCATTGGTATAACTATTGCTAATGATGATTTGGTGAGCTTGGATCTCCTAGGACTTCCCAAGAGTTGGCACAGTTATCAAGACTTTGTCAATGGAAGGGAAAATTTTCCAAATTGGGAATGACTGTGGTCGGATCTGGTGCAGGAGGAGTTCAGACGGAACACTAGAGATGGATCTTCATCTAAGAATGAAGATGAAGAATATTGTGCTTTGGCTGCTAAGGTGAAGAAGGGGAATAAATTCCATTCCAAATCCGAGTCCAAGAAAAGCAAGAAGCAGGACATGTCCAAGGTGAATTGTTTTCACTGTCACGAGCATGGGCATTTTGCTACTAACTGTCCACAAAAGAAGAAGAACAAGAAGGTTGGAGGATCTGCAGCTGGTGAGGCCTTGGCTTCACAATTTGAGCTTGACTTCTCATTGATCGCATGCCTGGTGTCAAGTGCATTGGGATCTTTATGGTATTTGGATAGCAGTGCTTCCTTTCACATGACAGGAGACAAGGAAATTTTTCAGTGACTTGGAGGAGAACGATCTCCATATGCATATTGAAATGGGCAATGACGGGTGGTACGGTGCTACCAAGATTGGTACCATTACATTTCATAGGCATTCAAGTAAACCCTTTCAATTAAAAGATGTAATGCATGTACCAGGTTTGAAGAAAAATTTAGTCTCAGTCGCAATGTTGGAGGATAGAGGCTATGATGTTGATTTTAGTGAAGGAAAATCCTTCCTATGACACAAAACAATAGGAAAATCCAAGAGGATAGGGATTCGAGTTAAGAATCTCTACAAGCTGGAGGTAGATGGCTACACAACAATGATGGGCAAGGCGGATCAAGTGGTGAGCTGGGATGAAAGCGAATTATGGCACAGGAGATTGGGCCATCTTCACCATGGAGCCTTGAAAGTCATGCAACAGATTTCTACTGGTCTTCCCAAGGGTACACTTGCGCAGTCAGACACATGCAAGGGATGTACTATGGGAAAATATGTAAAGGCCACCTTTCATGAGAAGAAGAACCGATCTTCGGGGATCCTTGAGAGAGTGCACACAGATGTGTGTGGCCCTTTCTTTGTTGCTTCAACAACAAAACATAAGTAATATGTAATATTTGTTGATGAATTTTCTCATAAGTGATGGATCTTCTTCATGCAGAAGAAATATAAGACAATCTCTAAGTTTCTTGAGTTTAAGGCACTGGTGGAGAAAGATTCGGGGAAGCAAGTGAAGGCTCTTAGGAGCAATAATGGTGGTGAATAAATCTCTAACGAATTCAAGAACTTCTGCAGCAAAGAAGGAATTTGAAGGGAATTGATAACGCCTCATAACCCATAGCGGAATGGGGTCGCGAAAATAAAGAACAGAATGATCATGGGTGTAGCAAGAGCGACGTTGCATGATCAAGGCCTACCGATGCATCTGTGGGTGGAAGCATGCAACACCGTGGTTTATGTGCAAAATTGTTGTCCTCATAGAGTACTTGGCATGAGTACACATGAAGATGCTTTCACTGGTAAGAAACCTGATGTTTACACTTTAAGATTTTTGGCTCATCTATTTATGTGCATGTGACCAAAGACGCCAAGAAGAAGCTAGAATCGACAGCTGAGATCGGGATTTTTGCGGGGTACACTGAAACACCCCATAATTATCGAGTGTATTTTCAAAACAACAAAATGACTGTTGTGCAATGGGATATAAAATTTGATGAGGAGAAAGCCATGCGGTTGTCCCTTGAGAGGGAGTTGGACTTGCATGCAGAGGAGGAACTGTTGGTTCCTAAGGATGAGCCTCAAGATGTGTATCAGCCACATGCGGAGGATCATGGAGTGGAGGAAAACACTCATGCAGAGCCATCCATCAGAAATGGAAGAAGGCACACCACGGAAGCTAATAGATTGAGACTTGATGCTGCAGAAAATGTAGGAGCCCCTACTTCACAGCTCAGACAGAGACAGTTTCCTGACCTATTTACTGGATACATGGCTCTTATGAGCAAATGTATTGTGACTGAACCATCTTCCTTTCAGGAAGCAGTGCAACAACCAACTTGGGTTGATGCAATGGTGGAGGAGTATGACTCCATTGTAGAGACCAGTGCATGGGAGATTTTCCCAAGACCGGTTGACAAATCAGTGGTTGGATCAAGATGGATCTACAAGGTAAAGCAAGCTCCTGATGGGAGTGTGGAGAAATACAAGGCCAAATTGTGGCCCGGGGATTCTCACAGATCGAGGGGATAGATTATGATGAGACTTTTTCACCTGTTGCAAGGTACTCTTCCATAATATCCATCCTTGCACTCTCAGTGCAGATGGGTTGACGCATTCATCAGATGGATGTGAAAACTATGTTTCTCAATGGGATATCTGAGGAAGAGGTGTACATAGAGCAGCCTGAAGGTTTTGAGATCTTAAACAACGAGTCGCATGTGTGCCGACTCAAAAGAGGACTGTATGGGCTGAAGCAAGCACCCCGTGCTTGGTACAATCGAATAGACAACTATTTCACCAGACTAGGCTTCACTAAAAGTGAAGCAGATGCAACCCTGTACCATATTGTGGTTGAGGGTAAGATATTGATTATTGTTCTTTATGTTGATGATCTAAATTTGACTGGTGATGAGAAGATGATACACTCATGCAAGGAGGATCTTGCAAGAGAGTTCGAAATGAAGGACATGTGACTCCTTCATTATTTCTTTGGATTGGAAATATGGTAGCGAGATGGTGAAATTTTTGTGTCTCAAGGCAAGTATGCAAAGGAGATACTAGGTAAGTTTCACACGGAGAGCTGCAAACCCATGGATACTCCTCTTCCAGGAAATTGGAGGAAAGAGGATGCTACTTAGTTGGTTCATTGATGTATCTAATGAACAACATACCAAACATTTTCTACACAGTTAACCAGCTGAGTCAAGCTATGGTTAAGCCTACCAAGATCTTCTGGAAGGCGGGGAAGAATGTCTTGAGATACCTAAGGTGCACATCAGAGTATGGTATATGGTACAGACGGATAGAGGGAGTGAAGCTTCAAGGCTTCAAGGATGTAGATTGGGCGGGAATTCCATCAGACAGAAAAAGCACATCAGGAGGGATCTTCAACATAGGATCGACAACAATTTCCTGGTACAACAGGAAACAAAAATCTATGGCACTCAGTTTAGCGGAATCATAATACGTGGTAGCAAGTCAAGCTGCATGTGAGGCTATCTGGATGAGAAAGATCTTGGTTGGTTTGTTTGGTTCTTAGATGGATCCAACAGTGATTCATTGTGATAATTAGAGTTGCACTAAACTCTCGATTAATCCTGTGTTTCATGATAGGTCCAAGCACATAAATATCTGATACCATCATCTCATATATTGTGTGCAGAGAAGAATAATGTTGCTTCAGTACATTCCCACGGAAGATCAGAATGTAGATATTCTAAAGAAGGCGCTCACCAGGAGAAAATTTGAATACCATAGAGACAGGATCGAGGTGAAGGATAATCCCCCTATTGTTGAGAGGGAGTGTTGAGATTCAATAAGAAAATTTCAACACCCATGCCAGTGCATTAAGCACCTACACTAGGGTGGGGCCCATAGTGATATTTTTGGTGCATGTCTATTTTTAGTTATCCCTTAATTAAGATGGACAATAAAATGTAATTTAGTCTAATAATAGTTAAACTCAAAGTGATAAACTCAGTTAGCTAGTGGATTTCGAGTTGGAGGTAGTTGGTGAGGCATGCAGAGTAATTCTAGTTGTAACAAAGTTCGAAGTGCAGTGATGCATTAGTTAATGCAGGTTGTAATCAGTTTAACTTAGTTGTGCTAGTTGTAATTGCTTGATACACTAGTGAGAGATCGAGTGAATTAAATATTAATTAATTCACAGTCAGTGATCTCACATGCAATTGAGGATTTACTATTATTAGCCGCATGCATGTCAGACCTAGTGGAGACCCAGTTGAGATCTAGGTGAAAGGGAAGTTGACTATCATTTTTAGAATTTTTGGGTTGCACCCATGCAAACAAACACCCATTGGAGTGCACATGATACTTGCGCAGTCAAGGAAGGCCATAACTCCTATATTTTAGGGATTGCGCAAGCAAGGTAGGCTGTCTGGAGGCAGTAAATTGGCTAATTATTGGTTAGTTTTATGTATGACAGTGTGAGACAATTATCTAAGTACTGGAGGGCTCTTGTGAGAATTTTTTTGTATGTAATTGTTTCATGATCCATGTTGAATATACAATAGACTATAGTGGGGATTTGAGTAGCAAGCTTTCCCGGGAAATTATCTTTGTTGTGGTTTGATTTGATTCTTCTTTACTTCATGTGATTGGTGATTGTGTTTTTAATTCCGCAAAAGTTTTGTAGAAGCGATTCAGTATTAAACTTTAGTACATTGTTAGATCGGATTGAATCCAAGATATACATGCATGTTGTATAATTTCTACAAAATTGGAATACTCACAAAACTAAAATTCCATCTCCTATTATGTGTAAAATGTTGCATGAGATTGGAATACTTACGGAACTAAAATATCATGAAAATGTTACATGAAATTGGAATTGGAATAGTTACAAAAATAAAATGTTATGTGAAAAAATTATGTTGGTGTGAGGTAAATTTTATGAAATAAAAAATAATTAGTATATCGTTGTTAAAAACGATTTTGCGTGAGTTAAATTTTTCGTAAAAAAACAATAAGTATTTTTGATATATAAAACAACATAGATCCATCTTAACTACGTATCTATTAGGCACCCAGAGGGATCAAATCTCTCAAGGTGCAATCCTTTTTTTTTAATGCAAAACTTGAGGAAAGTTTTTCACCTCCAAAGATTTGATCCCTCTCGACGCTTATAGATCCAGAGTTAAGATGGATCTATGTTTTTTTTTTTTCAAACTATTTTCATTATATTTTCAAAAATAATTTGATTACATCGTTTGCTTTGTCCATGCTCCTCACCTCACTTTGAACATATTTTTTGTTGAGGAGAGACTTTTCCTATAATGAGAAAACTACATATTTATGCCTACATGCATATAATTTCCTTTTTTCTTGCTTTATATACATGAACAAAATTACAAGAAAGCAAAAAACAACACCCATAGGATTACATGTGTGGATTTTCTTCCACTCGAGGGGCAGTTGGAGGATTTGAATTGGCTAAGACACGATATTCTATATGAGCCACCCTAGACTCAATATCTAAAGCTTGTCCATAATCCAACGTTGATGATGCTTCTCCACTTATATGGCTTCCATAATTTCCTCTTGGTTTGTTTAGAGAGAAGCAAAGTATGCCATATATTCCATGTGGTCTTCATACCTTTGACGGTTAATAATACCTAGTGAGGTATGAATTCCTTTCAGTTGGTTTGAAAATAGGATGACAGAGAAGGAAGTTGATCTAGCTCATCAGACGATGTTTCTCTACCTTTACGCAACCCCATCTCTTCATCCACAATCTCCACATCCTCATCCACCTGCTCAACCCTATTACATCCCCGACGATTCTGGACCCCACCTCGACGTGAACGACCTCTCTGTCTTAACATCCCTTTGCTTCGACACCTCACATAACAAACCACCACAGAACGCACACAACAGGCCCAACCACCTTCCACTACAAAAAACCACTCCCTAAAACTCCTCAAAATGTCCTCCACATTGAAGTAGCAATCTCTCCCAGCAGGACTAGACACTCCCCCCACCATGGTTCCTCTACCCATACACCACAATAGACCCCAATGGCTCCAGTCCGGAGAATATCAACAGACCACCCACCTCGTTTCCCAGTGGATCGAAGGCGGCCTTCACTATGAAACTTTCCTCAATTCAAAATAACACTCTTAAAAATTAAGACCCAGAGTTGGAACTACTTATAGAGATAGCCTTTGCAACTACCTCCTATTTTAAAAAATACTCATAAAACACACCAGAACATTGTTCAACAAAGGCGTAACTCCTCATTTAAGTAATGGTGTCCTCCCAACTTCCCCTGAGCTCCCCAAGAAATTCATACCCGACAACCACCCCTTAACAAGACGATGACCTAACATAGAGTATACAGATCCTCCAACTAAAATAATACTACCATCCCCACACCCCCTCAAATAAACCTCTTCCTAAAACGCCCAGGAGATGAAACACCTCTTAGTACTGAAGAGATCAACCGGGAAGGTGTCTTTGAATGCCTTGTTGGGGGTAGAGACCTTATTGTCTTCCTTCCCTTCAATAACTCCACAAACTAAATAATTAAACCACTTATGTTGATAGGGAAAATGGAGCAACGACTTACCAGCCTGCTCGAAACAATCCTAGTGACAACAAACTGCAAGGACCACCGTCATTTTTGTCGTGAGCGACCCACCAAACTCCCTTCCTTTTCCTCTAAGTACCTTCAAAACTCCCTCTTGAACCACAACACAACTCACTCTCCCCCTTGACCTCTCAAGGATCCTAGATGACTATCTGGGGATGAAATTGCTGAGTATAATTTGCATGAATTTGGTCGACAAGCAACACATATGAACGAAAATGGTTTGTTGATCCACAAGGGTCTCCCTCATCGACCTCCCTTCATAGCTAGAGCACCATGTTTTCACCAAACCCATAGTTCATCGCCCAATCTTCAACTCTCGTCTACAAGGTCGACCATCAGAGGGATACGCACCAAATAGACCACATCGCCATCCAACTCTGTCTTGAAAATAACACCCTTCGACTTTTGGATCACATGTGGGGAGGTTTAATCCCTCGTACCACCCTCATTTAAACTAATTTGGGCACCCCCATTGCGGAAATTTTTATTAATCTTATTCCCCTTTTATTTTTATATTTTATTTTTTTGCACTTAATATAATAAAATCCTTTTTAAAACGTGAATTGTACAATTATATCCGTATAATTTTTTTGTGTGCACTTGATCAACTAATAATATAGGCTGACGAAAATGACAACTGTCAGTCGTGCTATCTTGCTCCTCTATGTCATTTATCCACATCCGCTCCATTGTACAAATTTCATAGGTGTTGTACAACCTCGTCACAACCATATGCGTACCATCTTTTCAACCTGCTGCCAACAACACAGTTGATAACTCAACTTGAAACTTTCCCTGGAGACAATGTAACAATTATGGAGGAGACTCTGATGCAGATGTACTAAGTATTGAAATAGATTTAACACTGATATGAAAGTCATCTTGTGTATTTGGAGAGGAGATTTTATGACTCGAAGTCAAGCCAATCTTAGTTGGTAACACATTTCCAAGGGTATCCTTCACACATTTAGAGATTGAAGAGATTCTTTTTGTGAGGTACTCAGATATAGTTAAGCCATTGTTTCAAGAGATGCTAATTGGTTGATTTACATGTGACTTTTGGAACTTTTTAGTTTTCATGCTAGATTATCTTATAGTCATTAGGCATGGAGATTGACAACGTGGCCCCTTTTGATGACTGCCAATAGATACCTTTTTGGAATTTCTATTATCTATCACATATGATTTTGCCTTTGGTGGAGCAAGACGTTGCTCAACAAATGATTTCAGCCTCATTTTGTCCATTTCATGCTTGGTTCCACCTATTTAGTTTCTAGTGGATACAAAACCTTGTATTTTTTCAAGTTCAGTTTAGAATGCAACTTGCTTTGAGTTTTTATATTGTTAATAATTGCAGCGTCATGACTCCCATAAATTTCACCTTCACCATTCTTATTGTTAGCAAGTAATTTGTTGCTAGTAATTCCTATGTCAATTTGTTCTTCAAGGTTTGGTTGCAATTTGTTAATTTCATTGGTTCCACTTGTTCTATTTCTATGGATACAATATCCTATTTCTTGGTAGGTTCATGTTTAGAATGAAGCTTGCTATCGTCTTTTCTATTGCTAATAAATGCCACATCATGGAAGCCATAAATTTTACATTCACTACTTTTAGCCATTTTTGATATAGAAGCTTGATTTTTCTAGTTGTTGCTCATTTGATTAGTCTTTGGGGTCTCATCTATCTCAACCTGAGGATTTCTTAATTCAACGTGTTCAAGATCCTTTTCCAGGTTAGAACATTCTTCATTGCTAGTTTCTTCCATGCAGTGTCAACTTCTGTTGTAAGTGCCAAATCTAGCATTTTAAAACCCTTTGGCCCTCTTGTAATTATTTATTTCATTTTTGTAACAATTTTATTTAAGTTTTATAGCATTCCACTAATCCTTTGAAATATGTTTCCATGATTTAGGATAAATATAGTAGCCTAACGTGGTTCAGATAAGGTGATTAGAAAATGCGGGTTTGATGCTAATGTAATAAGCAAACAATATTCCATTTGATATTGAAGAAAAAATATATTTGTAATAAATCTCTCTCTCTCTCTCTCTCTATATATATATATATATATATATAGAGAGAGAGAGAGAGAGAGAGAGAGAGAGAGAGAAGGAAAAAATGGTGTTGCTACAAATGAGGGATGCTCGTTATAAATACTAAGCAAGGTGCCCTTTAATATGAATAGCCATGTCTTTGTGGATAAGTCACACATTTACAACTTTTCATGTATATTATTATTTATTATTATTATTATTATTATTATGTTTGTTATAACCTTGCTAAGATTCTCCCATATAATCTTCAAAACTCCATTGTTGCATAAAAAATCCATCACCCAATGGTTAGGCACAAATATTTTAAAGTCTCTAGCATGTTATTTAAATACAAACCTACAAATTCATGTATTTCTTGATTTGTCATATTCTTTGAGTTTAAAGTATGAGTCAAAGGAATTCTGAAAGAAAAGTCATAGCCTAATTTGAAAGGAGAGTTGTCGTGGTGATAGTAGGCAAACTCTCAAGTGACACAAAAGTTGTGTTGAGTTGAACGAGACTTCATAATTTGCCATGCAGTTTTGGAAGCTAATAAGTCCAATGACCATTTTTACTATAGAGTTCATTAATAATCATTTCGATTTCAACAATATTCATTTTGTGTTTTAAGTGCATAATATTAAAAGCAATTTTGACCAGCTAAATTAAGATTGATAAAATATTTGTACTATTTCAACTTCATTGGTATCTTATTAATGATTTTTGTCCTTTCAGGTTTTAATGCTAAATTCATAGGAATGTAAAATTTAATGTTATCGATATCATTAATTGCATTGTCTTCATTTTATACATTCTAATAATTAAGACAAGCTCCTCAAGGTGTAAGTCCTTGGATTGATGTGATAACATCCTTTTTAATTACAATAATGTATTGAACCTTTCTTTTTTTCCATCTCCATACGCTCATCGTTCCCAATCACTTCGAACCAAAAACATTGTCAAACGCCAGCCCTTACTCACAATCTAACACCAAGCCCACCGCGGAGGGCTAGCTAAAGTAGTGGACCACGATGAATATTAGGCCAAGTACACATTCCCTATGTTAAGCTTTGTTTTATGCTTCCTCCTCATTTTCTTCTTAAAAAAACTTATACATATCAAACACTTAATTTATTTTTTTGGATGAGGACAAACACTTTTTTATTGGATAAAATTTATAATTTCAAATTTACTTTATCATAAACCCATTTCACCATCAAGAATTGCAAAACTTAATTGTGAAACACACTATTTTAAAGCTTTAGATCTTTCCTCTTTCTTCTTTTTTTGGGGGTGGGATGGGAGAGTGGTTGGTAAATACATATCCCTGGGACATTGTCAAGTACTCCACCCCATTGCAAGGATAGGACCTAAATAAACTAGATTTTGTAGAAATTTAAGGCCTTATCAACATGACCATTATAAAAACAATTCATTAAGAGCTTAATTTAACATATGACTTATAAAAATAAACCTCAATGAAGAGAATAACATTCCTCCCAACCATCTAAATTAAATCCAACTTAATTAAAAACTCTAAATTAATTTAGATTTTATGCTTACTTAATCATAACCAACTAAATCACATTCCATGAAACATTTCATTTAAAATCTAAACAACTTCAAAAATTGCTAGACAACCTTCTAGCTTTTTTATTATATAAAAAAGCTATTGAGGAAAAAGCAATACCCTATTTCAATCTTGTAATGATCAAATGCAATGGATGAATGAAGAAAAAAGATAAAGAAATAATTTACAAAGTTAGCTTTTAGAAGTGGAAGAGGCGCCATGAAAACGTTGATCGTGTGGGGTATCTAAAGATTTGGTACATTAATCAATTATAAATTAATGTGTGAACCATATTCTTGTCGCATTGCATACAAAGCTAGAAACTAATCTAGATTTGTTTGTAGAATAGTCAATACTCATAACGTAATAAATTTTTATTAAAGCTTTATAACGTAACTTAAATTATGCTAAAATTATATAATTTAAGAGTAAAATTTTATTACCATTTTATATTCCGATAGAATGTTTTATATATTAATATAAATTGTACTTTAAGATATTGAATCATGTGAACCCCTTAGCTTTATTGAAAATGGTTCCATACATAACATACATGATACAATGAATTGTATTTTTAAGTGGTCAAAAGTATTTTGTCATATTTCACTTGAAATTTTGAGAACCTACATTTGCTATAGTGAATTGTATTTTGAAGATGTCACATTATTTTGTCATATTCCAATTGGTATTTTTTAGAATCTATATGTGCATATGCTTGTGAAGTACCCATTAATAAAGACATTCCATCTTTTTCATGATAAGTCATGACTCATGAAAGCAACTTTATGTAGGGCCTCAACATTCTTTAATATATATATATTAAAAAGTATTGGGCCAACTTTTCTTATATATGTGTTAAAAAGTATTGGGCCCAGGACCAGGTACCAATGGGATTTGCTTCCTAATAATAATGAAATAAGTGGGTCAACATGGTGATCAACATGTCAAGGCATATTATATTATTTATGACCATATTATTTTACCAATCCCAAATATAGCCACAAGTTTCTAAGTATAGGTGGATGGAAGCGTAATAGCATTGAGGTCAATCCAACCATTCTTCTACATTGATAATTGAGTATTACATTTAATACCAAATTGGTACAACTCATTACGTATGAGGGCCAACTCATTGGAAGTTGTGTTGTACACTTTTAAAAAATATGTATGTATTTATTAATTATTTACTTTTATCAATTTCAATATTCTTTCAATAATTTAATCAATAATTTTTTTTATTGTTATATATAAAAACAATATTTTACGGAAAATGTGAATAGGAAAGTGCACTGAAAAAACTTATATATACATCACAATGAAGATATAATAATTGAAAATTTATAATTAATTGATATTATGTTCTCAAATTATATCAAAAAAATATAAAGTTTAACAGGTACAAAATGGTGTTATATTATTTTTTATTTAACAAGTTGTGGAGTTTTTTTAATTTCTTGGTTTTAAAAGATTTCTTAATAAAAAATATGTCTTGCTAGTTTTATAAAAATAAATTGTTTTTTATATGAGTGATTTTATATAGCTATATTTTCTATGAAATGAAAATAATAGTATTTAAAAATAAAATTTATTATGTAAATAATTTTGAGGGTTAATTTAATTGGTCAAATTTCTATTGTTAAAATATTTTACTATTGAGAGGTTATGAGGTCAATTGTCCTCGACGCTCTTGGAGTTAGGCTTCGTTAATGAGTTGGCGGGAAGTGATCTCTTCAGGTAGATTTTCCCAAAACAATGTTTCTATGGATGTAGTGATCACCGATCTCCAGAGTCCGTGAACCACATCAAAAAAAAAAAAAAAAAAAAAAATATTATTATGTAAACATGTCAGTTTATTGATCAATAATATGCATTATAAAATTTCTTATAAGTAGTTTTTATCAACTTTCATACCTATGTAAAGACTTTCAACAATCATAAAATGGTTTGCTATATAGAATGATTTTTTAACATCCATTTCTTTGGAAAGACAATGATTAGGAAAGTGTGTTGGGGTGTAGGATTTTTTATTGGCAAAATTATCTACACATTAATTAAGATGATAAGAATTTTTAAATGATAAATTTTAACTTTCCAATTATGGTAAAAATCCAAATCTTAATAAACATAAAATAACAAAACATGCTCAGAGCGGAGTTAAGTGATGCTGCACCAGTCCATAAGCATGCTTCAGATTCTTGGGGTTGGGGTACCTCTAGAACCTACACTGTTGCGCGAGGTTTTCTGCTTCTACAAACTCAGCGAGAGATGAATCAACCTGCAATCTTTTGGAAATAGGTGTGGGACTCCTGGGCCTCCCCAAAATCATTTTTTTCTTTTGGGTCCTAATGCACAATAATATATTAACATGGAAAAACCTGATAAAAATAAGTATTGTTGGCCCTCACAGATGCGCTCTTTGCAGGAATGCTCTTGAAACCACAGATCACCTCTTTGTGGACTGCTCCTTCACCAAAGAAGTGTGGAATTTTATTCTTCAAGGACTCAATGTCACAACTCCTTTCCAAATCTCCGTTGTGGACTTATTTTCCACATGGAAGGAGTGCTACCCTCAAGCTATCTCCAGCAAGTCCCTTTGGCTTCGAGTTTGGCACACCATCCCCAAATATGTCTGCTGGAAAATCTGCCTTGCAAGAAATGAATAGATCTTCAACAATACTTCGTGGTCCCCCTCTACTGTTGCTGCCAAAGCCAAAGCTCTTCTCCTTGAAACCGTGATTAATCAATCCCATAAACCCGAAAAATCTCTCCTTCCTAAAGAAAAGAAATAGATGGGATCATTTGTTTTTCGAGTCAGAAAACAAATCTCAGTTAGACCCTACACCAATCCAGGATGGCGTTTAAGGGACTCGGACAAAATATTTCAAGTATGGTGGAGGAAGCAGGGTAAAGCAACGATTTTCTTCGATGGAGCCTCCAAAGGTAACCCTGAGACATCGGGCGTTGGAGGTGTGCTCTACTCTTCGGATGACACAAGAAGAGATAGTTTTAGCTGGGGCCTATGGCAGCGAACAAATAACCAAGAAAAAATTATTGGCCTGTTAAAAGCTTGCCAGATTGCTTGTGAGAAAGGCATTAGAGATTTTCAAGCCTTCAGATACTCTCAAATCTTGATAAAAATGCTACACTCGAAAGATCAATTCAATAATTCAGTCCTAAACAAGATCCCAAGACTAAAGTTCATCTTGATTAACTTCTCTTCTTTCCAATTCTTCCACATACTCAGAGGCTCGAACAAAGAAGCTGATATCAATGCAAACAAAGGATGCCTCCTCCGGCAAGGTGATCTCAACATAAACGATGGAAATCCTTCAAAAATCTACATTCCTTGAAATGTTGTTTATCATGTAACAAGAAGCTGGCTAGTAGTCTTGTAACGATGGTTGATTTGGCCTCGACCCAACCAGTTTTTTATGCATTATTGTATTTCGCCCCTATTTGAAAATTTTAAAGTCTATTACTTACTTTGTCACGAAAGATTTTCTAATAAAAGAATGGCTTTATAATTCCATTGAGAGAAATTGGTCTTGGAAGAGTGTTTCTAAGTAGCCACATTTACCTGAATACATGGAATAGGTGTTTGGAAGATGGTTTTCGAGTTGAGGGGCATAACACACAGCTTTAATGTCAATATAGATACCCAAATTTCCTATATTTGAAAAGTATATGAAAACACTAGTGAGCGAAATAACAAAGTTAATATGTATAGTGGAATTCTAAACAAAAAAAAATTGTCATTTTTCATCTTCTTATACATTTTGGTATACCAAGGCAAAGTATAGAGACATTTTTTTTTCCAAATCAATACATATTATGAATGTATAATAATCTAAATGAAAAGATTCATTTTGAAAATGGATTCACTTTCCTAAATTAGAAACTTACCAGTTTTATTATAACATTCTTCCCAATTTAAATTAAAAAAAAGAAGACCACATACTTAACCAATTCTACATGGTTACTTGTTTAATTAGTTAATTATTTATATCTTTTCATACCAACCTTATATTTATTTTTGAGTTAATATATACCTACCAACATTATTTACATTATGTTACACTACAATACCATACAGTACACTCTAATATAATATAATATTATATTAAAAATATAAATATCATTAGCTCGCTACATGTTTATATTTGTCTTAATATAAATACCATACCTACCCTATAATGTAATGCATATATATATATATATATATATGTTTTCAAGTGTGAAACTCACTCTAATCTGAATGGTCGGTAATTTTTAATAAAATTAGTTTGTAATAAGACACGTGAAGGATCCAACATGTAAGTCACATCCAAGTAGTTGAGGAGAAGCACGGAGGCTATGGTTGGCTTTCATTTAATAAAATGAGTGAATGATAAGACATAGAAACGACCTATTATGTAATCACATATAACAAGAGAAGCGTGAGAGGTTTCCATTGGTTGGCTGTCAATTGTGAAAGCTAGATATGATTCAGTTTATTATAAAAGAACCTAGGCCAGGTCTATGGGGATTTGGCATCCCTATGCTTTTACAAACAAATAAATCCAATGTGACAATGCACTCTTGGTGATTTTGCTTCATTCTGAAGTAAGTGGAATTTTGATGATGTAGTTTGATGTAGTGATTTTAGTTTTACTAGGTAAAATTTTAAGTTGATTTTACTTAAAAAAAAAATAAAATAGAAAAACTGCAATTTTAGATTTAAATGTTTTATGTATTTTTCAAGACGTTGAATTTATTAATGCATGGAACATCGTTATGTCTCTAGGAAGTGTATTTCGAATTCTAATTGAAAAAAAAATGCCAAAAAGCCACTTTATTAGAATTAGAATATGTTGATTTTAAAGGATTTTTTTATGGTTTTTATGTAGAGATGTTAGTCTTTTTACTTGACTTTAAAATTACTATAAGTTATTGGTATATTTGACTTGCGAGTTATTGAATATACTCTTGTGTTATAATAACATTTAATTGAGTTGATTTTCATGGTTAAAAATTTGTGAATGTCAAATTCTTAATTATCGAAAGATATTTTCATTTAATAATTGAAAAGGTTTAAAACACAAACTTCGTTAAGTGAGCCTAATGGTTAATAACATGTGTTTCCTCTTAAGAGGTCATAGATTCAAATCCAGAGGGGGTAGAATATGTATGTCTTCATAAACTTTAAAAGTCAATTTTCTACATGGAGGTAAGTCGCTTGTCCGACAAACAAGGGAATCTCATACACTAATTCGTTGTTTGACTTAACTGTGACCTTAAAATTGATTTTTAAATATCACATCCCATCAACTTAATAGCAAAGCCTTACCCCGAGGGTGTCGAGGGGAAATAACCTTGTAACCTCCCATTAGTGAGGTGCTTTAGCGACAAAAACTTGACCAATTGAGCTAACCCTCAAAAGTTTACCCTAAAATAATAATAATAATTATTATTATTATTAAACCATGATGATTTAGATCTAAGACTTTTGTGATCCATAATTTAGATAAAAGAACTTTCAGATTAATCACATCATTAGGATTAGGTCGACGTTTCAAACCAGCTAATGTGGTTCATCCTCGGGACAAGGTGGAGAGAACAATCAATCTCAATGAATAAATAGAGGAGATGCATCATTATCGGAAATAGCCGTTGAGAAATAGCTGTTAGGAACTAGCTCTTAAGAACTAGCTGTTAAAAATTGGTTAGTTAGTTAAAATAAATAAATAAATTAAATTGAATACAAATATTATTTAATAAATAAATATAATAAATTGATTAATTAATTTAACCATTTGGATTAAAAAAAAATCAATAAATTAATTAAATATACAATTTAAAATAATAAAAACAAAGAAACCTCCGAAAAAACTAAGGGGAAAAAAAATAATAAATAAAAAAATAAATAAAAACTAAATAAATAAATAATTAAAATAAATAAGTTAATTAAATAAATTTTATTATGTAATTAATATAATATAATAGGAATTAGGGGGTAAATTTTTATTATATATGTTAAATTAATTAAGTAATTAATTAATTAGATAAGATAAAAATAATTCCATAAATTAATTAAATAAAATAAAATAATGAATAAACAAACTTAAGAAGGCACTAGGGGACCAACAGAAATAAAAATAAAAAATAAAAAACTAAAGTAAAATAAAAATAATTAAATAATGGAAAAAAATAAATATAAATAAATAAATAAATATATATATATATATTAACTAATTAAAAAAATTATATATATATATATATATATATATATATATATATATATATATATATTAAACAAAACAAAACTTACCTGGCAAGAGCCGGGATCCAACTCTTACTTAATTTCTTTTATCTAAAATGCATGATGATTTAGTTACACAATCTAATTATTATTATTAACAAAAATGAACATTGTAATGCAATGGGGTTTAGTCACCCATTATAAGAGATTCTTCCCTCCCTACTACTTTTAATCACTTTGACTTAAAGCATTTTAGGGAACCATTGGATTTGGTGGTAGATGCTCTTGTCAATATATAAATCATTCTTCTATAGATCTCTCAAGAAATTGACACTTTTTACAATGTCATATATATTCTTTGACCTTTGTGAATCAAACTCATATCAAAAAAGCAATATAGACACCTTTGACCCAACGACCATGGAAAAAATCTAAACATCAACAGAGAACATTGAACATAGAAGCAATATCATTGAACATGGGGGTCTCATACACTAATTTGGTGTATGGATTGACCGTGACTTAAGAATTGAATTATTATTATTAACAAGAACATTGAACACGAGGTCTCATGCACTAATTCAGTGTATGACTTACTTTGACCTTAAACTTTAATTATTATTATTATTATTATCAAAAACATTGGAATGCATTGTCTCCTTGTGGGACGACCAAGTGGTTGGCACAATGGGATGTTATCCCTTCCACTTGGTTTTAGATCCCATGGGGAGACATCAGTGCCCTGTTGTGATGAGGCTAAAGGAGTAGGCCCCCCAACCTTGTGGAGTCTTAGCTCTTTCTAAGTCATAAATTCTTAATATATATGACTTATATGCTATTAGATATACTCTTGATATTATAGTACTTCCACTAGATTTGATTTTGAACCTTACTTATTAATCTAACAAAAAAAAATCAATTCACCATTTAAAAAACAAAAAAAAATTAAAATAGTGCAGACTTAATTAATTACAAACAGATTTTTCCTTTACTAATGCTTTTAATCACTTAAAGCATGCATGTAAAAGAAACATACAACCTTGACCCAAAGACCATGGAAAAAATCTAAAGATCAACCAAGGTTAATGAACATAGAAGTAATATAAATATTAGATAAATTTTGATCGGATCAAAAGTCTTAGATTTAACAATATAAATATTGTTTTGTTTTTTTAGGTGATTTCCCATAACATTATCATGACATGACTACTTTTATTTTAACAAATTATCTTATAAATCAATTTTAACTATTTTATCTTTTAAATTTGTAATTTTTTAATTAATTACAAAGACCCTTTCTTTACTAAATCTTTTAATCACTTAAAACATGTAAGAGAAATATGCACCTTGACTCAACAACTATGGAAAAAATTTGGAAAAAAAATTAAAGATAGAATATATATATATATATATATATATTTTTTTTAATTTTTTTAATTTTTTAATTATTATTATTTTTTTTTCTCATAACATTATCATGAGAAGACTACTTTTAGTTTAACCAATTATCTTATTGGTAAATTTGAATTATTTTATCTTTTAAATTTGTATTTTTTTTAAAGAAATTTATTCAAATATAATTTAGTTTAACAAATTATTTTATTAGCAAATTTTAACTATTTTATCTTTTAAATTTGTAAATTTGTAAATAAATTTAGTCAAATTTAAATAATCTTTGTTGCAACACTGACCTTCCTAGTCTATTAAGATGTCAAAATTATAATAAGTTGGGGAGATTTCTCTCCAAGCTTTTTGAGCATAGGAATAAAATCTTAAATAAAATTAAATAACTCTTTTCTTTAGGTCCGATAGACCAAAGATTGGTCTCAGTGGAGGTTAACCATCATCATCATCAATATAATGATGGTGGTTATTAATATTAAATTAATTTAATTTTTATTATTAAGAAATATAGTTAAATATAATAAAATATAATGATGTGGTTATTAACATTTAATTAATTTAATTTTGATTATTAAAATATATATCATGAATCAATTTCTAATGTAATATTCTTATAAACTTAAACACACAAATTTTCAAATAACAGTTAATTTTAAATCTTAATAAAAAAATCTCTAATCATTTTTAAAATTTAATTATCTTAAATAAGTCATTCATCTATAACCATTTTCATTTACATTCTAAACAAACCACAATTTTAATTTATTAAATCATAATAAAAAAATCCCTATCAAATTTAAGATTAACAATATACATTCTGGACAGGGCAATGAGATTCGGTAATTGTAAATTAAAATGAAAAAAAATTTCGACTATAAAAGCGAAAACCTATTATATTAAAATTATATAATTAATTAATGTGAAATACATATTAAGATAATATAATTAATTAATTAACTTGGAATACATCTCTATTGTAAAATACTTGAATCTTATCGTCGCTCTTTCCTATAATTTTTTTTTTCCATATAAGTTTTTAACTTTTAACTTGTCAAAGAGATTTTTGTTAAAAAATTAATTTAAAAAACTAGAAAATCTACAGTATCTCGGGACACTATAATTTCTTATAAGCATTCAATTGCCAGATAATTTTCAAAGCCTTATTAAACGGATGGGCCCAAGTCACTTGAAACCGGCGACACGTGTAAAAATCCCGCTGCTTAAAAAGACACGTGTCATAATCCAAATGTCCATTATCTCATCTCGCTCCATTGGATTCTCTCTCTACGTCCCTTTCCGGTAGTGTACTCCATTGGATTCTCTCTCTACGTCCCTTTCCGGTAGTGTAGGGACTGATAGCATCATGTATCTGATATTCACCTTTATCTTCTCTCTCTCACTACGTCGCTTTCCGAGCCTTTATTTCTCTCTCTATCCTTTCCCCTCGCGGGGTTGTAGTGGATCTTTCCTTATATTCCTCGCTGAATTCGCGTCCGAACACAAGCGCGGTTCGAACGTACGCAACAAACTTTTGTGACCCCTTTTCATCGGGAGATCGCGGGTTCGACTCCGTTCTTGTGTTTTCTCCGCGTCGGGAGCACACAGTCCAGGTGCCCCAAAATTGATCGTTTTCAGTCAAATTTCGTTAATTTCCGAGGACGACTTGCTAGTTGTGTGGTTTTAATTATTTTTTCAACGAAGAAAAAGATTAAAATTCCAGCATTTGCAGTTTTGAGGCTCATCGACCGAGGGAATTGCGATATAAAGCAACGTTCTGCCCTTTAGCTGGCCATCGGCAGCAGAACGGGTTGGAATGGAGTTATAGAAGTATCAGACTGATTATTCGCTGTAGAAAAGGCACAGAGCCTGTCTGAATCCGCATTGGAGCTGCCAGATCTTGTATTCTAAAGAAAAAACTGGGGCGAGGTAAGCCGTTTTGAGCTTAAATTTGTGCATTTCTGTGGGGAAAGGGTATGTATGGTTTCTTAGAAGGGAGAAGAACTTGAATCTACTGTTGTGTCTTGAAACTGTCTGAGAAAGTATCATTTCTATTTAAAGATTATTTATTTCTGCAACAGAAAGATTTCCACGGCCATTTAGAAACCGAGGGCTCAAGGACCATTATTTTGCAATAAAATTTCTCGGATCGTGGCTATGGCCTTCACCGGAACGCAGCAGAAGTGCAAAGCTTGTGAGAAAACAGTTTATTTTGTGGATCAACTGTCCGCAGATGGAGTTTCTTACCACAAGGCTTGCTTCAGATGCAACCATTGTAAGGGAACGCTTAAGGTATGGTTTTGTTCGCCTTTATGTAATATTATTGGTTATTGGACGTTGTTTTCTTTGAAATATTTCTATTATCATGTCGTTTTATTCTCTTCATCGGATCTGTATGGGAATCTAGCGAAACTGTTTGCCTTTACTCTGTTCAGGGATAATATGGCCGATTAAATATTAGGTCATATCGGTGCCCTGAAATGGTTAAGAAAGTTGTCAATTTCTGTTATGCTTTGTGCTTTTTCAGTTAGCTGGATAATATTTGGATGGGCCATAGAATACCATTCTCGTCATTATCTTTGAAAATGCAGATTCTCTTCGAAGATCTACAAATATAACTGTGCATATTACATGTCTTCCCCCTGGAGACCTAGATAGTCCCTGCAGTCTGCAAGTTGTTAGACTCTGGGCAAGCTGCTGTTTGTTTTTTATATTACATATTAGGTCATATCGTTGCCTTGAACTGGTCAGGGGAGTTGTCAATTATATCAGGCTCTGTGCTACATCCTTAACTATTGCCGTGAATTAGCCATGATATGCCGTGCTTGTCACTATCTTTGAAAATGCACCTTTTTTCTGAAGATCTACAAATGTAAATTATGAATACAACATGTTGTACAAATATAAATTGCGAATATCACATGTTTCACCCAGGTGACAAACCAGCCTCTGCGGTCTGCAATGGCTTGACTCTGGCCAAGCTGCTGTTTGTTTTTCATTTTTTTAAACCTACCCGCACTCTGTTATTAAGAATCTAGCCCGCCACCGCGAAAAGAGATGTACGCTATTTAATGCTGCATCTATTTTTCCATTTATATAGAATCTACATTGGTCAGGCAATTGTTACGACTTAAATACAGAAGCACGCCCATTCTTCACTATCATTTACACTTACACTGACAAATTATACGATTTTTCGACCGTATCTACTTCCTGTTCATGGAGTGAACAAATTCATTGGTTAAATATGATGTGTAACGTTTTCCCAAGTAGGTAGTTTCTGTGTGACTACAATTTGATGTCAAGTATTCCTCCCAACTGGTCCGTAACTATTCTTCAATCGTGGGTTCATAGCTTTCTATTGGTAATTGCTACGGTTCAATGATAAGCTATAGAATTGTTATATTGCGATCATCTCTCTGTGGCAACTGCTAAGCAGCTGACGGCAAAGACGGATTTTACACAATACTAATGTACTTTAATTTCAATTAAGCTTCACTTGTAAAGTCACACAAATATGTCCGTACCAGAGGAAATAGGCTACAGGTAAAACGACAATTTGTCTTAATAACCTGGTAACCACTCAGGGGACCTCAGTTGAGCCCAATTTTTTGGCCTCTTGATGATTCAAGCAAAATGTTATCTTTTTAGAGGATATTTGGTTTTAACTTTCCCTGTTTCTTTGCTTTGACAGTGGGCCCTTTTTTGCAGCTGAGTAATTACTCGTCAATGGAGGGAGTGCTATATTGCAAGCCTCACTTTGACCAGCTTTTCAGAGAGAGCGGCAACTTTAACAAGAACTTTCAGTCCCGTAAGAGATCTATCTTCAAAATTTTAGGAATTGCAATGGACAATGTGTTTGATTTTGCTCTTCATTGATAACCTTTCAAATAAATTACTGTAGCTTTATTTTTGTTTCAAACAGAGCCCCTCTCATTAAGGTTTTCCTTTCCCTTCTGTTTTGACAGAAAGATCAAGCAAAGCAATTGATAGTCTTCAACCTGAAATGGTATAAATTTTTTATCTTTCTCTGAGAAAATTATTTCCATTACATGTGTGCTGTCAAAGCATTTCATCGCATTTCTTCTGAATAGCAAGTAATTATGAATTATTGACATATACTAAATCTGAAAAAATTCTAGTTGAAGAATCCTAAACTTTAATGAGGAAAACGCTGTAGAAGAATTTATTTATTTATTTATTTTTTATTTTTTTATTTTTTTAAATTCCACAGAAAAAAATCGAACTTTCTATTAGAAATAGATAGTCTCAGAGCATATGCAGAGCATTTCAGTACAGTTCCATTCTCCTTCTTTCAAAGAGGAATGGTGAAACAGCCGCTTTGCAAAACCTGTGGTGATGCCAAGCAACTAGTATAAAGCAAAAAGCCTCTCAAGAACCAATGCATCTCCTTCTATTCATCATCCCTCGGATATGAAACCGAAACAGAGATGAGAACAAAAGGATTTAGGATGCAAAGGCGAAGCCCAAGGCTTCCTTTAATCAAAAAGAGGGACTGGCAGTAGAAACTATCCCAGTCCCCAAACAGCAGTTTTTATCAAAAATGGGACCCAGAACCTCCTTACATAAGGAAAACAGTTCTGAGCCCACAGAAGTAGCAGTTTAGATTTTTAAGAGCAAATATGTACATAAGAAAAATAAAAACAGCAGAGTTTAAACAAAGACTGGCTGTTCCCGAACTGTAGAAGAAATGTTAACTTACACCAGTAAAAATAAAAAGTGGTTTATTTCTATGAAAGGAAGAGGGTAAATGTCATGATCAATTCAAAAGTAATGCTTCCAGCTCTGTTGCTTCTTTCTTTATACTTCATTGATTTCAGGCCTTTCCTGGAGTTTTTCAATCCTCTGCTGCAATTGATGAATTATTTGATCTTTTTCTTTAATCTCGTTTTCGAGTTTGAGTTGGAGACATTCAAACTCTTGTTGCAGATTATTAATGCTTGACTGCAGCTCCTGCTCGATCCTTTGCTTTTCATCAAAGAAAACTTGCTCCATTTGAGCAATTTTCTGATCCTTTTTTACAATTAATGATTTAACTTCTGCTGCCTTATGAATGGTTGCATTTGCGTAAGCACATGCAAGTTGTGATAATCTGTTAAGTTCCTTTACTGGAGCTGATTGAGTTTCTTTCCAAAGGACTTGCATTAGTGTTGCATCTATAGGCAGTTCTGGAGAATCTTCCATCTTCCGCTTCTTCTTTGACCTGGTCATGACAGCTTTGTGTCTTGGACTATAAAATGCATCCAATGGAGGTATTTCTTCAATTTTTAGTTGTATTTCAGTAGTCGAGAAAGCCGGGATGATTTCCATATCTTGGGCTGATTTATCTTCTGGTTTCTCCTGTATTGTTGTGTCCTTGCATTTATTCTGAATATCAAATAATTATGAATTATTGACATATACTAAATCTGAAAAAATTCTAGTTGAAGAATCCCAAATTTTAATGAGGAAAACGCTGTAGAACAAATGTTAACTTACACCAGTAAAAATAAAAAGTGGTTTATTTCTATGAAAGGAAGAGGGTAAATGTCATGATCAATTCAAAAGTTGGGAGCTCTAGAGCTTATTTCTAATACATTGGAATGCTCTTTTACAGACAAGATCTCCTAGTAAAGTGTCCATGATGTTCTCTGGAACTCAAGACAAATGCGCTACCTGTGGAAAGACAGCATACCCTCTTGAGAAGGTAAGCTATTTGAATTGGTATTTCGGTTTGCAGTTTCCTTGTATATTTGTTTGTAATGTACCTCACTTTGAGCGGTAAACTTCTTTCAATGCCATTAATATCTATAAAGGATATATACTATGTAGGGCTGTTTTTGACTGTATATACTATATAAGTCGAAGGTTTTGGTACTGATTAGTTTTCAATGCCATTGATATCTATGAAGGATATATACCATTGCATGTTATTTATTTGCTTTTATGATTGAATTTATGCCCCTGGTAAAGGAAATGGACAAGGCAATTCTAGTACTTTAGATGGCATCATAGTGGCATAGCTTGCCCCCTCTTTAGGGGAACACAGTAGGCGTTTTCTTTTGCCCTGTTCTTAGAGAAAGTGATTTTGAGTAAGCCTGGGTCCATTGTTATTGGGACCCAAACAAATAATACACTGTCAATGTGGAGCTCCCGAGCCACGGCGAGAATTTGGGGAACTAAAATGTGGAGAGTTGAATCTGAGCCCTGAAACATCAGTCTCAAAATAGCAAGTCATTAAAAATTTGAGAGTTTCCTAAATCCAAAAAGGCACTTGTATCTTACTGGTTTTTGATTTCAATCCAAAGTTGAGAGAGAATATATTGACCACTTCTATTTTCAATAGAATAATACAAGCTTGGGGCGTTATCTGATCTTTGTATTTTGGTTATTATTGTAAAACTTAAGAAATTATGCTGATGATTGTTTTCCCCTTGTCAGGTCACTGTGGAAAACGTATCCTACCACAAGTCTTGTTTCAGGTGTTCTCATGGGGGGTGTTCAATCAGCCCTTCTAATTATGCTGCACTAGAAGGCATACTGTATTGCAAGCATCATTTTTCCCAGCTTTTCAAGGAAAAGGGAAGTTACAATCATCTCATTAAGACTGCTTCTATGAAACGAGCAGCTGCAGTCCCTGAGGTAGCAAGTGCAGTCCCTGAGATATAATTTTATTGTGATCTAGTTACTTCATTACCATTTGTGTTCGTATTTTGAAGAGTTTACACGGTATGCTAGTTTGCTGGGGAAAAGAGACCCGATCCACCAAAATTGTATTTGCCAAGCCCTAAGTGAGGGACATTGCGGTATAAGGTCTTGTAGTTTAATTTATATTGGTTTGTAAAAGGAGGTAACTCTGTGTAGCCGATATTGGCAGTGCTTATTATTATGGTTTGCAAAAGTTTCTAAAGTACATATATTATCAGCTATCATAATTGTGTCGTTGTTTGCAACTAATTGGAACAGTATGAAGTTATTGTATGTATTCATATTTATTATTTGTGTATTTGATCTGCAGGAGGTTGATTGCCCTCTTTTTAGTGTATTTGTTCCTTTACTGAAAGCATTACTCTCTTCAGCAAAAGTTTGAGTTTTCCAGTATTTTGAATTGGGTTGTCTACCATCGGTATCTTACAATATCGCTTTCTAATTCATTTAGGTTCCACCGCTTGAATTCTTTAAAACTCCAAGACGTAGCAAGGATCGCTATAGGCGTGTTGTGTTTTCAAAAGCAGGAACTTCATATTTGTATTGTTTCATAACAGACGCTAACATAAAATAGAAATCATCATATGGTTGATTTCTTCTCCTGGTATATAGTTTTATCTTTTAAATGTCACTTGCATCATAGTTGTAGATCCCATTTATATTCTCCTTGGCCTTTATAGTGGAGTATCAAATGTTATGCTCAATATTAAACTTCAGTCTTTTATAAAATCCAATAATTTTTCAATTTTTTAATAAATTCATCTCAACCACGTTTCTATTATGCAACCAAGAAGGATCCAAGAACCACCCACAACGACCCAGGTGCAAACCTGTCACTATTCAAAAGATCTCTGCTAGTTTATTTTTTCCCTAATTTGATTTAACTTTTTATCATGGGTACCATACCCAGAGATGGAATACAGGCTCTCCCAGATGAGCGGTGGAGTGACACCTGAGTGAGACCTTGGCGTTAAGAGGGATCTATTCTAGTTTATTTTTTCCTTGATTTGATTTAACTTTTTATCATGGGTGCCATATCCAGAGATGGAATACCGGCTCTCCCATATGAGCGGTGGAGTGAGACCTTGGGGTTAAGAGGGATCTATTCTAGTTTATTCACTTTCCTCAATTTTTTATTTTGTAATCGGTACCATTACATACCATCTCTTCCACCTGAGCTGTAGCTGTAGAAGAGATGTTGTGTCCTCGATGGAAAACAAGAAGACAATATTTACTACAAAAAGTAAGTATAAAACAAGAAAGCGAGACGACCGAGTTATGCGCTAAGGAGGTCTGAAACTGTTCTCCATATCAAATTGCTAGCTATGCCATTTCCGTTTCCAATTCCAATCCCATTTTCCAGCCCTGACATGTAATTTGCAACAATGTAATAGAAAATGATATAATTAGTGTTTTTCCTTTCAAGATTCTACTCCTAAGTTGGAGGTTCATCTTCTTTGATGAAGGTCGGAGGATGGACCCTGCACCAATCATCCACCAAGAAAAGACTTCCAGACAACTGCGAAAAGAAAAAGACTTCCATACAATTGAGAACCCTACCTTTGAAGTTGGCCCTCTCCAGTTCATTTTTGTCTGAATTTTGTCTTCCATACTCCGCGCAGGTCTTTCCAGAAGGGCAATCACTCTCTATTAAACCCAAACTTGTGGTGGTGTTTTTCTAGATTAGACAGGAAGTAGAAGACTCTCATTTGAAGACACTAAGTAGAAGATTCTCCACATGGGACGAGGTCAGTCGGCCCTATTTTGCCATAACATTGCAGAACCATTCCTCAATATGCTTTAATGATTCTGCGATTCTCGTCGGCCCGTGTGAGAGAAAATGAATACATGAAGTTTCCAAGCCATGTGCCTTCATATATAAATGCAATGCTGCATTTTCTTCGTAGTGGGGAATGTTGAAGTGTGGCCAAGCATGTACCATCATTTTGTCTAAAGTTCGTATAACTATAAGTCCTTTCCCATTGGATGAATAAAAGCGAGGGTGTCAAGAAGATATAATGAACATTTAATGTCAAGAAGATAATGAATACTTAATGATGTGGGGGCTTCATTAATCATGATAACGACATCCACTCTCGAGCCTCCAATTAATTAATCATGATAACAACATCCACTCTCGAGCCTCCAAGTACGAGACTAGGGAAAAAGAACGTGTTAGTAGTAAAACAAGAGATGAATGCCTTTTTGTAATTGAACTCTTCTGTTTGCCGCACTCCCTATCCTAGTGTTCTTGTCACCTTTCCCTCACGGTACTTGTACGAGATTATCCTATTGATACACAATTAACTAGGAAATAAGCTATACTACTTTACACCTTGACGGGATTATCTTTTTGATACAAATAAACTACTTTTCAACTTGAGGAAGGGGATTATCCTTTTGATACAAATAAACCACTTTACAACTTGAGGAAAGAGGGATTATCTATTTTCAACTTGAGGAAGAGGATTATCCTTTTGATACAAATAAACCACTTTACAACTTGAGGAAAGAGGGATTATCTAAGAAAAAAGTGTATTTTTTTTTTTTTTAATTATGATTAAGAGTAAGAGATGACAGGATCTAATTTAACAATGAACCAAATAATTAAAAAAACCATATAATTAAAAAAAATAAAAAAAATCAATAAATCAGATGAAATATAAAAAGGAAATACAATTAATTTAATTTAATGTTTTTTTTAATATAATGTTAAAAATAATTAAATTGGAAGAATATAAAACATTTCAGGTTCAATCCGAGTGTGTTCAATCCAAGTGGAATGTAAATTGTGAGGAATGTAAATTGTGAGTTTTGAGATTCAAATTTGATGTTCACCAAATAAGCTACTTTACTTTACAACTTGAGAAAACTAGGATTATCCTTTTGATACACAATTAACTAAGAAAAGAGGAGGACTATCCTTTTGATACACAATTAACTAAAAAAAGAGGGTAGAATTTTAATTATGATTGAGTAAGAGATGAAATGATCTACTCCAACAATGAACACAATGAACTAAATAATTTTTTCAAAAAATGAATTAGATGAATATAAAAAATGAAATGTAATTAAGTTAAATAGTTAATAATATAATGTTTTAAAATGAGATTTTTTTGTTTTGTTTTGGAGCATAGCTCGGTTGGTGATGGTCTAAGTAATATGTAAATTGTGAGTTTTCAGGTTTAAATCCCCAGTGGGATTTCAACCCAAGTAGAATGTAAAATGTGAGTTTTCAGATTCAAATTTGATGTTCACCCCACGAAAAAAAAAAACATCATTTGAATATGTTACTAAAGATTATTGATGTGATTTGTTGACATCTAATCCTAGGGATTGGGTGAAATTGTAAAGAAGTTATAGATAATTTTTGGGATTCAATTGCGTTAAGTAAGTCATTTATCTATGACCATTTTCATGAGAGGTAGTTGTAACTGACTAATTTTTCATGATCTTTGAATTGAAACTAGTGAAATGAATCACTTAGCATCAATCATCACTTTTGGGGCTTGCACTCGGTAATAAGTCATTTATCTATGACCATTTTCATGAGAGGTAGTTGTAATTGACTAATTTTTCATGATCTTTGAATTGAAATTAGTGAAATGAATCACTTAGCATCAATCATCACTTCTGGGGCTTGCACTCGGTAACCAGGACTTCCCAGGAGGTCACTCATTCCAAAACTTCTCTAGCTCAAGTGCGCTTCACTGTGGAGTTTTTCCCACAATCAAGCCCATTTAGTGTGTTATCTCATTTGCAAAACCTTAGCAAGTATTGTGCCTCATGAATCATTCAAGAAGAGATCCCTTTACTCTTTGTCTTATAAGTATGAGGGGTTTTCGCAGTGCATTATATTATATATCATTTTTGGGATTCAACATCGTTATGTAAGTCATTCATCTATAACCATTTTCATGAGAGGTAGTCGTAATTGACTAATTTTTTATGATTTTTGAATAATCCACTTAGCACTCATTGCATCGGGTGATAGTGTAAATAGAAAATAAGAAGAGGCACAAGATGAAGAGACACTTGGAGATGAATCTCATGAGTCTCTTCCTTTGTGTATATATTTGTGTGCATCTTTAATGCAAATTTAATTTAGTTTTGGTGGAGTTACCTCTTGGCATGACATGGTATCAGAGCCATTACCATTTTTGCCCTCCCTCCCCTTGTAACTCTCTCTTGCATATTCTGCTGATGTCAATGATCATTCTCGCCATATTTAGCTCCATTTAATATTCTAGTCTATTGCCACTGCAGGCACTCTAGCCCATTGCTCCAATATTATATGCTCCCCTCTTCTTCTATTCGACTGTTATTCCAACAGTCGAATTCCTCGTAGCACCCTCAACAACTATGTTATCAACATCATTTATTTGATCAACAGAGGGAATTGGAGGCCTCCTATATTGCTATCCTTACTGCACTCAACATTGGTTATTCGACATACGCAACCTCCATATAGTCGGTGTTACACCCTCCTCGGCATACACAACCTCCACATAGTCGACATTACTCCTAGTGGGCATTACGCCCTCCTCGACATACACAACATCCATACAGTCAGCGTAACGCCCTCCCATTGTTGCCGGGCTCCAAGCATACCCCGCTCCCTCGACAGTGTTGGCCTTTGCTCCCTCGGCGTAGTCGGCCTCACCTCCCACACCGTGCTCTTGAGACTGCTCCATACTTACTGCCTCCAAACACAGTGTTACACAACACCTCCAAACGATGTCTAAGCCAAACTTCCCACTGTAATACAATCCATGCACTCTGCTCCATGCAGAGCACTCCACTTTGCTTCGCTGTGCCGCTATACCCTCGACAGACAGTGATACATACGTATTGGTACCAGAATCCCTCTTCGCACAACCTTTTGCAAAGCGGTCATTCCATATACACAACAACCTTCCTCCAGTCTCCTAACACTCCTCCCACATCATAGAGTCCCTCCCTCCCTCCATATGTAGCATCTCGCACCCACGACCCCTCCATCTTCCGACATCTCCATGTATACGTTGAGGTATACCACTCCTCTGCCACGACCTTTGAGCACTGTGATACTTGCGCCTCGACCTGCGTTTCCATATTGTTGTGTA